>CM069445.1:64813261-65282006 GCA_035610835.1 Ophiura sarsii
TTGTATGTACATGTATACAACATGGATGAAACGTAATTTCCAACCAAAAATGGGATCGAATACTTGTTCAAGATGAGATGTCGGACGCCAAGGATCACATCAACACAATCGGTGATCTTTTTGCTGTTTATTCTAGCCTGTTTTGTGCAAGGTATGTGTAATGATAAAGGATAATGAAGAGATTTTACTGTAAAATGCATGCACTGATTTTTTAAAGCTTACAGTTTTGGTACACTGCAGTGCACTACTGTACTGTAGTGTAAGTAGTATAGAACACTATGTACAGGAGTGGCATCAGGGCATGTAGATGTAGGGAATGTTGATCATCGATTCATTACATGATTACTTCATGAATATTATCGCGATAGCTGCGTAGTGCGTACCAAGTGCGTACCAGCGACTAAAACCATAGAATACATGTATGAGCACAGACCATTTTGCACTGACCGACATTGACCGACAATGACCTCGACGACCCAATAGTTGGTGAAGTACAGTTTATCTGCGCATACCGACTTAACCGAAACAGAAACAGAAGTGTGTTTCAATGAAATTAATCGTTAGATGAGTATGATAACTCAGTATGCGCACACCAAGCGCAGGTTACAGTAATATTATTGCCCGAAAGTTACTTAGTTAGTACTGCGCCAAAGTGTTTGATTGTTTTGCTCATTGACCGACCAATCAAATTAAAGCCTCACGCCCCTACACTGAATATTCAATGAGTTATTGAAAACACAAAGCTTATTTCTGATTGGTTGGAATGTTGAATGATAAAAATTTTAATGAGGGGATGACCTGTCTTGGAGTGTTTCAATAAGGCCTAAAAAAAAAAAGGTTTGATTGGCGTAACATGACCAAAACAAATAGGGTAGGTCGGTCGGGATTATTTTTTTTTTAATAATTTTTTTATATTGAAATCATCTACTTTTGAACACTTAAAAGACAGCTAGTACAGGAAACCCATCCTTTGGATTTTTTTCGTTTTTTTCTTCTTCCCCTACCAACGTATGGGGAAATTGTATTGCGAGAAACTGTCAATTTCATTTGCTCTATGAAGTGAATGGAGTGCATCTCAAAATGAGTTGCACGGTGATTTTAGTCTCATTCCCATCGCCAACATCTTATACGCACATCACTTTTTTACGAACTTACGAATGTATTGAAACGAGTCTATTATAATAAAACATGGCGCCGATTTCGATAAACATCGCGAGTGCCGTTAAAGTGAATTGGCTTAGAATTTCACCTCAAATTTCAAGGGAATATTGCATTTGTACAAAATATTAAACGAATGGCAAGATAGATGAGAAAGAGTAGATAAGAACAAGCACAAAGAAGTGTGTTTTTGAGCTCTGGTAAGCGATACAGAAATTAACACGAAAATCATATTTAGAAGGAGTCATACTTAGGATGGGGACAGATAGTGAAACATGCAAAATACCCTATGATGAATAATACCAACTGATGACAAATATCACTAAGTATGATTTGTTGTACTAAAAGACAGCAGTACACACAAATGAAGAGACGGCAAAAATTCCCTTTTCTTTAAACATTTGTATTTTATTTATAGAAACCAACAGACTCTATGAGTACAAGTTTCTGAAGTTTTAAACAATAATAAACGTCAGATTTCCGTTTTTGTTTGTTTTTTGTTTTTTGTTTTTTTTTTTCCCAATAAAAAATATTCAGGGTCGGCGATGTATTTAGGGTCGGTCGGGTTACGCCAATCAAACATTTATTTTTTTTAGGCCTTTAACCCTAACCCAGACGGCTTCTTACTAACTACCCTGCCAAATCCAACAGAATCCAACAACAACAAAATGCCTACACTGCCAAATCCAACAGAATCCAACGGTTGGATTCTGTTGGATTTGGCAGTCTACACTGTAACAACAAGTCAATCATTCTACACACACACTGCTAGATCCAACAGAATCCAACACTGGTTTGTTCAGGCCTACACTGCTAAATCCAACACAATCCAACAACATTTAGTATGGGACAACTGCTAAATCCAACGAACTTCAACATCAAAAGTGGGTCCCACCGGGGGTGGGGGTCACATATAATGTTAATTTCATGATATAAACCTCATGTCATACCATAATTATGTAACTATGTACTGGTATTTTTATTGTTTTTTATTACAGCCATTTTTTTGGCAAGTGGTTTTACGGGGTTTATTTACTATTTGTTCATTGGGATTTATTGTGGTTCTTTTTTTATTATCAATTGGGTTTCGGGGACGGGGACACATAAATGTTAATTTCATGATATAAACCTCATGTCATACCGTAGTTATGTAACTATGTACTGGTATTTTTATTGTTTTTTATTACAGCAATTTATTGGGCAAGTGGTTGATCGGGGGGGGGGGGGGGATTATTTACTATTTGTTTTTTGGGATTTATTAGGGTTTCTTTTTTATTATTGTGTTTAGGTGGATAACCTTTTATTGTATTTATTGTTGTTTTTATTTGTTTGGATTTATTGTGTTTCTTGCTTTCTTTCGCAGTGGCTCAGATAGAATTGCTAACGCCATAAGACTTGGAAGTCGTGCGTTTGCCTAATTCGGGTCATCTATTATTATACAATAGAAACCTTTTATCATCATTGCCAATGCTAATGGCTAAGACATTATAGTCTTTGCATTTTTTTGTTTATTTTTTGTTGGTTTTGACAATCCCAGAAGGATATAGTCATCGCCTTTTTATTTATTTTTTTTTTTTAAATATTTTTTTTGTGGCTAGGACATTCCGAAAAGGAATTATAGTCTTCGCCTTTTTTTCTTCTTTTTTTTGGTAATCTTTTATTTTTTTAGTGACTTGCCAGGCACAAACATCTCTGAATGATAATATGGCCTTTTTTGTTTTGGTGGCTTGCCACAGGCGCATACTAATCTCTGAATGATTAGTCGCTGCCTTTTAAAATAAAAAATAAAAATTGGTGACTCGCCAGACGCGGATATTATCTCTGAATGACAATCCGGCCATTTTGTTTTTGGTGGCTTGCCAAAGGCGCAAACTAATCTCTGAATGATTAGTTGTTGCCTTTTTTTATTAAAAATGGTGACTCGCCAGGCACGGATATTATCTCTGAATGATAATCCGGCCATTTTGATTTTGGTGGCTCGCCACAGGCGCGGATTAATCTCTGAATGATTAGTCGTTGCCTTACATCACGCGCACGTATTCACTCTCCACCGCCATGATAGGCTAAGAAGCAGGGCTTTGGTGGTCTGCATAGGTTGCTGTTGCAGACTTTGCAGCCGAAGCGGGTGGTTGGGATATTGCCGGCTGCGTTGCGCTGTTTGTGTTCTCTGCACCAGCTGCATTGACGTGCGTTATTGGCTCCCATGTTCTCCATACGATGACCAGTCCCGGCTCCATGGTGTGCAGGCAGTGGAGTAAAGGCTGTTTGAGGAGGTGGAGGTTGGTCCGTGACATCCGTGTACCCTGCGATGAGGCCTTTGGCGACTTCCATGATGAATTTTGAGTGAGTCATTTTGGCGCTTTTTTCATCAGGGTGGTCATCGTCATCTGTGTTAGAACCTTTAGCTGGTGCTGGATGGTGCCACTTGAAACAAATCCATGCATTGCACAGGCTGATGTCAATGATGTAAAAGAGAAGCTTTTTCCACCAATGCATGGATTTGCGTGAGCATGAATAGTAAGATCGTAGCTGGTCACTGCGGTCAACACCACCCATGTTCTTGACATAGTCAACTGCTTGACGAGGTGCATTAACAACTACAGGTGTCCTGTACTTGCTACCATCCTCCCGGACATTGCGTTTGATGGTGTCCCCCTCAGCTCCGTCAGTAGGCTTGGTGCGGTATCCTTGATGGGCAGAGCTGAGAAGCTGCACAATGGACGAGTCGTGCCAAACCACACACGTAAACTGTCCATGCTGCCGGGAGTAGAAGGATCCACGGGGTGCCTTGGCCAATCTCTTGATCTTCATGTGGTGGCGGGGATTCTTTAGCTGGTTAGCTGAGAAATCCACAGGAAGACCTTTGCTGTTTGATTTTACGGCACCTGTCAGGTAGGTCTTCTTGGAGAGCAGTATTCTCCCAACAGCCATGGACGTATACAGCCTGTCTGTAAACAGATTGTGGTATCTACCAAGAATTGGTTGCGCCACTTCCATGGTGATGTCTACCATCTTGGAGGGCTTGCCTTGGTTCCATGGATGTGGAATAAAATTATACATGTATCCAGTGATGGAATCTGCCAAGGCGTACAGCTTGAAGCCTGCCCGGATGGGTTTGAGGGGCATAAAGAATTTCTTGACCTTGGCCTTGAATCCCGAATATTTGACCATGGCTTCGTCAATGGCGATGCAGCGACCCAAGTTGAAGTTGGTGTGACAGAGTTGGAGGACTGTATCCCACACTGGTTGTAGTGGGTACAGTGGGTGCTTTCTCATCCAACTAAACTTGTGCTTGTTGTCATCAAACATGGTCTTATCCTCTGCCGGGTAGCGCTCAGGGTTGGTAGCGGGATCTGTGCAGGCCATGCTGTTGGTCAATGCCTCAAATCTGTGGCGGCTCATCGTTGCTGCTATCAAATTGTTCCTGTAACCAGGCTCTGAAGACCAGTAGTCTTGATAATATGGGATGCGAACCAGTCCCATGACCAACCTGATACCAATCCATGCCTGGATTTCAAAGATGGATGTTGTTGGTTTCCCAGCCTTTGTGAGAACAGTACTGGTCCAGGTAGCAATTTGAAGGATCAGGCTCACAGGAAAATATTTGAGGAAATAATCCAATGGACTCTCCATCCGGTCAAATGTTGGCCCAGTGGGTGTAGGCCCAGCAAATGGATGGACATCTACTTCCTGCAGACCTCTGTTCCAGCCGTGCTGATCTGGAGCATAAGACTTCTGGCCAGGACTTGGCGGATCAGGGTCGTTATCCGAGTCGGCCTCAGGGGTCGGTTTTGCTCGTCTCTTCCTTGGCGCCGGTGTGGATGGAGCAGCTGATGTGGAAGGTTGTGGATGATCATCATCAGACGGCGATGCATACGCTTCAGAATCAGACGGCGATTCATACGCTTCGGAATCATACGCCTCCTCATCCGTACCAGGATCATAATCCTCATCATCATCCTCATCATCATCATCCTCACCATCAACCGTTGCTGGTTGATCGTCAGCTGGAACAGATGAAGGATGCACTGGTTTGCCAGATGAAGGATGCACTGGTTTGCCAGATGAAGGATGCACTGGTTTGCCAGATGAAGGATGCACTGGTTTTCCAGATGAAAGGAGATTTGGAACCAGAGTGCGACCGGGTTCATTGGTTGTTGTAGATTCCCAGAAACTGATTTGGTCCTCATCAGATGCATTGGATCCCTCGTCTACCTTATCAGCGGCATCAGCAAGCTGTTCCAGGTATTGGTCCTCTTCCGACTCAGAGAGGTGAGATTGTGCTTTGTAGTTATGTTTTGACATAACAATACCCTGATCAGCACAACTCCGCCGGGCTGCCTCCTTCACATGTAACCTTTCTGCCACCTGGTTACCGGCTTTGCATCTACCGGAGGTCTTCTTTTTCTTTTTCTTTTTCTTCGAGGAATCCACAGAAGAGGAAGATACATCTGGCGATGCTGGGGATGGATTCTTCTTTTTCTTCTGCTTCTTTGCCTTCTTCACTACCTTCTTGACAAGAGAGGAAGAAGATGCCACAGACGTGGAAGCTACGGAAGGTACATCTTCCTCTGGCTGTGCTGGAGCACTCTTCTTTTTCTTCTCCTTCTTGGTCGCAATTTGCTTGTCAATGAATCCTTGAGTACAGGATTCATCAGAGGGTTCATCACCCTTCTTCCGCTTTTTGTTAGAGCCAGCCATTTTGTTGATGAAGACCTTCTTCTCGTCCTGTCGCATTCCTGTATACAATATGAAAAAAGAATAAAGGATTTTGAGTTGGAGATAATATAATATTTTGGTCATCTTGATATTATCAAAAACTTTGAATCATATTATAATAATGTGCTAGAGTTTACACACAAAAAAGTTACACAAGGAGCATAGTATTACATGTGTTGTATCAATGAAAGTTGTAATAGAACTGGATGATGAAAACAGAATCTTGGGGTCAATGAGGTGAAGTTCATATACTTGAAAATGTTTACAACAATATTAATTGACCTGACCTTAACGCTTACATTTGATTGATGTTCAAGGAGGAAATGCTAATAATAAAGGTTACTACTGGTAAATCAAATTACTAATAAAGGTTACATGTAAATCAAATTACTAATAATAAAGGTTACCTGAATCAAATTTCAGAAAATCTGTCTGTCACATAAAATTAACTTTTATAAAAACAAAAAGAGATTATACATACCATACTGCAAGTTCTTCACCTCTCGATTTGACATGCTGATATGGAAGTTACGATCAGGATCAGGAAGGAAGCTTCACCGAAATTCGATTTCTCGCAAGAGATAATCGAAAGCAAACGTATAAACGTATGTTTTGTTTCACCGACACGAAACCGTATTGGTAAAAGCAGGGACAGAGAAGCAATTTCACAGCCCTTTTATACCATTTACCACTTCCCAAAATTTACATACCCTTTCATTGGTGTTATTATTTTACCGCCAACATTTTTGTATTTCAACATCACATGATTCAAATCTGTGTTTCTATTCGGTACCACTTTCCCGCCTTTTTAACACATGGATATTTGTAAAGAGCCAATATGAATATTACATAATTCGAATCCCATGAACCTTTCCCGCTAGTTTTGCACCTGACATTAAATCCATCGACTTTCCCGCCCATGTAGCACATGATATTTAAACCCATTAACTTTCCCGCCCATTTAGTTGAGAGCGCATTAAATAATGTGTTTTGACACCATTGATAGTAGATTCAGGAAAACGGGTGACTATAAAAGCACAAATCTGTCTATATATTAGTGTCAGCGCAATGATGGTCGATTGTGATGCTATTTGGTTCGGTACTGGTAGCATTCCTTCAACCAACCAGCCTCATCAAGGCGGCACTGGCTCTAACACTAACACTAACACTAACACTAAACACAACCGTGGGAGTCGTGGATGGAGTATTGAGTAGCTAAACATAAGTTCATGGCACTGCCTGGGGTCAGCTATGTTCTTCCCCTGAATATGCTCGCTATCCACAACTCAGAATTTTTTTAATTTATGTTAAATTTGACACCATTGATTGTATATTCAAGTGTAGAGAGAAACATGTGAAGGATGGCCGATAACAAAATGGCATACTTTTTTTGGGGTATACTTTAGCATTTATTATTATTTCAGTAGTACTGGCTGGGTACCGGCACAAACTAGGACTTTTAATTTTAATTTTTATATGATATGTATGGCGGAGAGGTTTAACTAATTTGTAAGAATATGTTAGCCAAGGGAGAAGAAAAGAATCTACAAACAATAAATCATACAATTATTTTAAAAATTCAAACATCACAATAATTGTACGTCCCCCTCCCCTCCATATCAAAGTGTAAACATCTATGTCTATCTGCTATATGAACTAACTGCTAAATCCAACAAAGTCCAACAAATGTTGAAATGTATACACTGCCAAATCCAACAGAATCCAACAAAGTATTTCCCTATCCAACAAAGTCCAACAAATGTTGAAATGTATACACTGCCAAATCCAACAGAATCCAACAAAGTATTTCCCTATCCAACAAAGTCCAACAAATGTTGAAATGTATACACTGCCAAATCCAACAGAATCCAACAAAGTATTTCCCTATCCAACAAAGTCCAACAAATGTTGAAATGCATACACTGCCAAATCCAACAGAATCCAACAAGCTATTGAATTATAAACTATTTGTACAAAGTGTTAAATCCAACAAAGTCCAACAATCGCATAAAACCATTCAATGCCAAATCCAACAGAATCCAACAAAGTAGTTCCCTACTACCCTGCTGAATCCAACAGAATCCAACACAAACACTTGTAGTTGCAGACTGCCAAATCCAACAGAATCCAACAGAATTGTAGTTTGTTGGATTCTGTTGGATTTGGCAGTGTTAGGGTTAAACTAAGAAGCGGTGGACAAAATGAACAGAAAAATCAATTATTAGCGCGATTACATCGGTACAAATCAATGATTTGGATAAATATGCATCTTTTCCAGTAATGCATGAGAATAATGACTGCTTAACAACTTTTTTTGTTAATTTTCTTTTTGAAATCCTCAGTTGTTCTGGTCATTTGGAATTGTCCCTCAGGGCTGTGCCCATTCGGGACGATTCTCAGACCAGAACAAAAATTCTGATTTCAAAACAGATTCACAAAAACTGTCATGTTATGCTGTCATTATTCTCTAATTGAGTCTACCGTGTTTATGTAACTTATAAGTACTAACTACAAATTTGGACAATCATCGGTTTTAGGGTTCTACTGTATGCTCAATACTTTATATTATTAGTATTACTAGCCAGTCGCAGATTGTGGCGATTGACTAGCCCCAATCAGTACCGTAGTGCAAGTGTATCTTCGATACACGGTACCACCATCCTGACTCACGATGTCGCGAAATTAACATGAGTGTCAGCACTGCTGATTTTTCACCTCAATATTTTTCCCAAAATGAGGATGCTTGATCAACATTGATGAACTCAATGTATTACTAAAGAGTTCTAGAAATAACATGTGAGTGCATTTTGAGAGATTTGAGTTATATTTGATTTTGATTTCAAAATGTCATCTTCGCGACGTCAGATGTCAATGAGGGGTTAGTGTGGCTTTAGTATAGTGAAGCATGAACGATAGCAAAGCCACATTAGGGCTAGCAATTGACTGACTGAGGTCAGTAGTACAGACTGAGACTGAGAGTCACTCGAGTGGACTATGAAATACAACTTAGCTTCCTCAACTCAAAAGATCGAACGACCAGTCGCACACAAGTTGGATTCTTTGATCTTCAATCTTCAATCTTCAATGTTGAAATCCTAAAAAGCAGTGAAGCTTGTCCAGGGATAATGTCAAAACGTGTCGCGAAAGACATGACGAAAAAGATGTGCAAGTAAAAATAACTGTCTGTCTACAGTTGCTGATGGGTAGCAGTGGGTTTAAGGATTGAGGATTACAGTTGTTGATGAGTAGCAGCACAGGCAATTACCCCCCCCCCCCCCCCCAGGTCGATTCGTTACGGAACCCTGTGTTGTAATGGTGGCATATAATTCCAATTTTCAGTGGTATGCACCGCACCTACCATCCAGGCTACATTTGACGTCTTATAAGAAAGGGCCACTTGGGCTAAGCAATTACTTCAGAGTCACAGATACAATTCAAACATGAAAATCGATGGATTACATCATCGTCAAATTGTGTGGTTGGAAAAAAACACATGCTTTGGCGACATTGTTTTGAAAAGCTATTTTTTTTAATCAGTCACACCTTTTTAAGTTTTAGTGAAAGATATAATAATCTGGAGTTCAGGAGGTCCGCCGGGGTTCGGTCGAGAAATGAATTTCTCATTTCTCAGCACCACCATTTATTCCTTATATAATAATCATTGCTTACCAATTTACCATATGATAAATAAAGACCTACATGCAAGAACATGACCACCAACAAGACCAAGGTTCCACTACCATAGAGGTAAAAGGTATTACTGTCTATGCACTTTACCAGGCATCAAGGCATAGACGGTAAAACCGTCTATGATCAAGGGCACTATCCTAATATGGGAAGTCAATTGCCCGCATACACACACAATCAAACACCTATCAAATCCAGTGACCAAACTAATTAACTGTAACTTTTAATGTTTTCAGGAAACTATTAAAATTAACTGGTAACAGTTGCAGGAAGTCTTGTCTCAGATTTCATATAGTATGAGCTACATAAATGATTCCCCAGGCTACAAGCCAATTCCCATGCCACTCAAGGACAACTATCCATGTTCAAATCATGTACTTGCATTGTAAAAATGGTTATCTTTGCTCTGCATAAAATTATTCACTCTCCAGTCTCCAGGCTTAAAGATATTAGATATTGAATGGAACAAACTTGACAAAAATATTCAAATTTCCCTTAACCTTATTGTATTTATTAGCTGTCTTAAAGGTAGATGACCCGATCATATTTTCGTAACACAGAATTATTTCAAACATACGGAGATTTTCATATCATATGAAAGCTCGTATTTTTCTCATCATCATACTGAAATTTGACGGCCTAAATCGGTATAATTACGGAGAAATCGATGAAATAACGTCGAATTACGGCGAATGGTGGTAACCACCGATATAGTTTGTGTACCACTCAATGGGTACAGCTCACAGCATCTTGTGCGTCTAAAATAAGAACCATTAGAGCTATGCAACTCAAACTTTGGAACACAACTTTTTTAAGGATGACCTTTCATGTAGAATAAAAAATCGGAACATCTACCTTTAAGCGAATGAGTCAGTTGTAATGATTCATCTAATGATATATTCACAATTTTTTTGTAACTTTGTTTCATTAATCTGTATCAGATTCAATGAATATTATTTTATCATGTAATTTTAAAAGTATCAATTCGTCGCTGTTCTGACATACCGGCACATCACACATACCGACCGGCACATCACAACAGAAATAAGTAAAGTGATGTGCCGGTATGTCAGAACAGCGACGAATTGTATGTAATATGTTATTGTTAAATCGACTTTATCACGGCCTCAGTGAAAAACAGCTGTATTATGTTGATCTGTGTAACGTTAAAGGAAGGGTCCCGCAACTTCCCGCAAGCACCACATTTAGCATTATTTGTTAGAAAAATAATTATCGAGCCGAAATTACGTTATTATACAGAATAAAACACCATACTAGTCACAAAAATGAATAAAAACTGCCATCACTCAACATCTGGGACTTTCGATCGCCGCAAATTTTATAAAGTGCATGTTGAGAGATTGCGGTTTTTATTTGTTTTTGTCATAAGTGTGGTGTTTTGTTCCATTTAATTACAAAAGTTGGGCTTGATAGTTATTTGTCTAACATAAAATGCACACTTTTATGCTTGCGGGACACCTCCTTTAACCCTAACCCCACTAGACCATACAAAATCATCCAAAATAAAACTATCTCCACGCGCGTGCTGCTGCATTGGCTCGATTACGTCACCTACCGCAGGCATATGTGGCCACAAAGTTTGTGGCCGCATGTGCGCTGGGGAGTTAGCTCAGTTGATAGGGGCACAGACTTGGGTGCGAATGGTCCCGGGATCGAATCCCGGGGGGTGCTCGGTGATTTTTCGGGTTAAAAAAATGGTACTTTTCCCCCTTCCCCCGATACACGCAAAAACATAGCCGTGGGAGTTAGGGTTAATTAACACAATTTTTCAATGTTCCATAACCCTAACCCCACTAGACCATACAAAATCATCCAAAATAAAACCATCTCCACGCGCGTGCTGCTGCATTGGCTCGATTACGTCACCTACCGCAGGCATATGTGGCCACGAAGTTTGTGGCCGCATGTGCGCTGGGGAGTTAGCTCAGTTGATAGGGGCACAGACTTGGGTGCGAATGGTCCCGGGATCGAATCCCGGGGGGTGCTCGGTGATTTTTCGGGTTAAAAAAATGGTACTTTCCCCCCCCCCCCCCGATACACGCAAAAACATAGCCGTGGGAGTTAGGGTTAATAAATAAAGTTTATGTATGTTAAAATTGTTTTATTGTCCTTTTCCGACCAACCCTAATTTTAACAATCTGAAGAAAAAAGTTTTTTTGTTGTTGCTTTTACTGTTCAAGTGAATACCGACCTAACTTTGGAAAATTCAAGAAAAGGTTGTGCAGAATTTTGGTTTCTTGAAATACACTCAAATATTTTTTAAACAGTTTCCAGTTTCCTTAACCTAACTTTGGAAAATTCAAGAAAAGGTTGTTTTCTTGCAGAATTTTGCTTTCTTGAAATACACTCAAATATTTTTAAAACGGTTTCCACTCCAGTTTCCTTACTCTTCCAAACTGTTTTAAAACATGAATGAAGTGATTTAATAGTAAAATATCCCAATTTAGGGGGAGGGAGGGGTGGGGGGATTGCTTTTATGCCATAGAGTTTTTACACAAATCTGCCCATACATTTGTATCTTGAAAACTTGAGGCATTTCAAAATGCACAGGTATTACAATCAATAGCAAGCACCAAATCTAGTCATATATAATTTGTTACCAAAAATCTAATTAATTAATTGCTTAATTAGGTTCTAATTATAATTAGATCATTTTTCAAGGTGCATTTAGAGGCTGATCGATTTAAGGTTAACAAAGTTGTGCACATTTTAATTTTTTTGTTATATATTAAAATAAATTTCTGATTTTTCATATAAACATGTCTACTTTCAAAAATAAATAAATTAAAGGTTGGAACAGACCATTTTATACACAGGGTGTACACAATTTATGGCATTTGGCGTCATGGACGATCATTTAATTGAAACTAATATACTTTTTTTTTCTTCAAAAATTCAAGTCTTTTGTTAATATGTTAAGGATTAAGTATTATTGTTATTGAATAAATAAAAACAATAATAAAACATTTGCTGTCGTTTAATTATGTCACGTTTTTCTGTCGGAATGTCCGTCCATGAGCTTAGATGTATAGATGATGTGAACTGTGACGTAATGCCTGGCGATATATGCGTGTGCACCTACAGGGAATGTGCTTTGTAAATTAAATTCGCACTTGATTGATCATTACTTACGGTGTAGAATAGTGCAGTAGTCATGATCTGCATCCCTATGTAGCACAATGAGAGTCCAGATTCTAAATCCCGGTTGCCTGGCATTATGTGTATGCACCATATGGCAAGGTGCTTTTAAAATTGGTGCTCAGTGATGAGTGATGCTTTTAAATAAAGGGTTCAACAAAAGAAAGTATACAACTTTGTTTATGTCATTTTGAGTAATTTTCAATTTGTTGTTGACCAAACAGGCTAGATAGGCATTTATATGAATCTTTTAGGCATAATTTGATACCAAATTTGCCCCCTAACAACAAAGATAAACCATGATTAGCACCAATTGGAAAATATCCCATTTTCAAAAGTCGCATTTCCAATATACAGCACGAGAAGAAAGGGCCAATTGTTAACACACACATATGCCGTATTTATCCCGTACTGATCACCGCGCATATCCCTCAATGCGCGGGCTAATTCAAATGTAAACTGATGCATGGGTGAAGGATTTGAATGTAAAGGAATGTTATGGATGGGTAGAACATGGACAGATTAACCAAATCTTCTCGTGCTGTGTATTGGAAATGCGACTTTTGAAAATGGGATATTTTCCTTTAAATGGTGCTAATCATGGTTTATCTTTGTTGTTTGGGGGCAAATTTGGTATCAAATTATGCCTAAAAGATTCATCTAAATGCCTATCTAGCCTGTTTGGTCAACAACAAATTGAAAATTACTAAAAATGACATAAACAAAGTTGTATACTTTCTTTTGTTGAACCCTTTAGTATACATGTATGTACGCAGTAGTCATTGACTACATGTAGTACCTCTAGCATGTCTTCAGACCAGGCGCTAATCAATTTGTAAACACTATTGTTGTAAACAATGGTCACATCATCTATACAATAAAATGTATGTTGATTTGAATCAAAATTGGTGAATTTTCTCTCACTTTACACCCAGGAAGATTCCCCCCCTTTTTTTTAAACTCAAAATGTTGCACCAAATCGCATCATTTACATTGTCATTTTCAAAAAAACCTCAAGCTTATGAGGGGGGAAACCCCCCCAGCTTCCCCCCGCGCCACTTTTAGAATAGATAATGTAGTGTCAACATTAAACAGTAGCTCCTTCGTACTCCAACTTTCAGGATAATTAGGCCTATAATAAACCTTTTCACACTGGTCCGACAATCGATCTTTGGACGATCGATCGTCGCTAATTAGAGACTAATTCAGCGGTTTCAAAACGTGCAAGAACTTCGATCGATCAACAGCCATTGGATTCACACAGAGAAGTGGCTCTTTATTTGACGATCGATCGTCATAACGACTGTTATTGAGTCTACAAAAGGACGATCGATCGTCCAAAGGTCGGCACAGTGTGAAAAGGTTTAATATAAGCTGATTTAATTATTTCTTGTCATTATTGCCCCCACAAATAAAAATGAGTAAATATATTAAAACACTGATAAAAATAGTCAGACAAAAAAGCGAAATTATTAAAAAAGTTATGTTTTTGAAAAACAACTTTCGCAGCAATTGCTTAAATTATTTTAAAAATCTGTTTTATATAAATATTTTCGTTTGTTTTTGTTTAAAAATCCATGAAATGTTTAAGCATTTGTCAAAGAATAAACAACCATTAATTCATTATTCTGCTATATTTTCTTAGGTGAAAGTTGGTATATTGGTTGTGTTGAGGATCATCCATCTTTAGAAGCTCTTGGGAGCTCTTTATCTCCACTGGAAGAGATAGCATTTACTCCTGCAACATGCTGCAGACAATGCCTACAGGGAGGGTAAGCTTTTTGTATGTTTGTTGTGTGTTTTGTTTTGTTTTGTTTGATTATTAGTAATATGTTTTGCTTGAACACACATGTCCTTCCTGATGGAAACACACTGGCATCCATCCAGGGGTCGTCCAAAATTATGGCCATTTTCACATACCCACAAAGCGTCCATAATTTGTTACCCCCTTGAGTTACGTACGCAATAAATAACAAAAATGTCATGGCTTGATAAAAAATGCCCGCCTCTCAAGATCTGGCCAGATCAGCATTAAAAGCTGGCCGACAAGCACTTACAAAAAGAAGAACAAAAAATAGGAAAAAAGAAATTATGGATAGAATCATTAAACTGCCTCATAAAATAAGAAATTATGTGGCAGGAACCCTCAAAGTGCAATAAAAACACCTAAAAACCATTAACCCTAACCCCCCTGAGTGCTAAAAAAGGCTAATCCTAAGTCCCACTCCAAACGCATGCGCTGTCGGATTTTCGATGGCGTAGTCAACCCAGCCTATATATAGTGAGCGCAGTATACTGCGCGAATGTGTAGCCGAGGGCTGTGGCTTAGTGGGTGGGACGTGGGGCTTGAGAACGGAGGGTCCCGGATCGAATCCTGGCAGGTTCCCGGAGATTTAGTTGGCGTTTTTGCCTCGAAAATTGTGATCCCGGTCAATTACCCTAAACCGGGGTTAGGGTTATGCAGGCCTCTGGACCCCATGCTGTGATCCACTGCACTTCGTTTGCTACCCTTACTCTATTCGCTGGCACTCAATCTATTCACTGGCACTCAATCTGGCCTACATAGCTCTACAATACAACCCTGGGTACACAAAACATGCCTCCTGGTTAGTAAGAGCCCTGCTAATTAGTTGGCAAACCAAGAGTGTCATTACAACTAACAGTAACAAATGTGTATGTATAGAGACTATTTTTGTGTACACCCTGTAGTGAGTGCACGTAGTAGAAGTCAGATACACTAATTGGCTGCTGAAATAGTCACAACATTCTTGATATTACCTGAACCATATAGACCTGAGCATATTTGAAATCTTACGTTTTACATTGAGGCAAAGTGTAAAAAACCATGTTTAGTGTTCGGAATTTTTGGGAAAAAGGAAGGAGGAGGCCTTTTTTCCTACTTTTTGATTGCAAAATCACCCTTGTTAGCGATAAACCTTGCTTGCGAACCTTAACCCTAACCCTAGAACGTGGCAGTGGGGATGGAACGAAGAACAGGGGGAGGGGGTTAAATAAAAAATGGGGAAAATTATGTCCGCCGGCCCCGGGAATTGAACCCGGGTCGGCCGCGTGACAGGCGAGAAATACTACCACTCAGCCACGGGGGGAGGGCTTCACAGGCTAAAAAATCGGAGACCATATATACCCGTAGTTTAGTGCTACAGGAGATAGAACTTGTGCGCGCGCAAGCCAAGTGGTGCTGGCTGTGAGACCTATTTATTTTTTATATACTTATTTATATTTTATTTCTTGGTTCTGAGGGGTTGGTCACCACTGTACTTATTTTAAAATGCCAAGGAAGAAGCAAAACTGTTTCAAACATCTCAAACTCTACAACACCTTAACAAAAACTTTATGACCGAAGTATTTAAGAAAAGACAATTGAAGCGGGAAAAAAAGAAGCGGACAGGGACGCTAAAAATGTTAATTTTTTTATTTGGCCTTACATGTTTATAGCCATATATTTTCTTATTTGAATAATTGTAATGATGTTTGCAAAATATACTTCACCAGTCATTCCATTTTTGTCTCGCCTGATGTAATCAGAAAGAGACTATGTTATCACTATTTCTGTCCGGCGTCCGCCGTCCGCCGTCCGCCGTATGCCGTCCGCCGTGTGCTAAGAAATACCTTTGTGACGCGATATCTGGAGATCCGTAAGGCCTATCGTGATGGGACTTGGTGGAGGGAAGGGGGGTGGTGCGTTCTGTTGCTGATTGATTTTTCAAGGTCATCGGGGGTCATACAAGGTCATCGGGGTCAAATATGCTTAAAACTTTTGAGACGCGTTGTGACGCGATATCTAGAGATCCGTAAGGCCTATCTTGATGGGACTTGATGTCAGGGAAGGGGGTGGGGTGTTCTTTTGCTGATTAGATTTTCAAGGTCATTGGAGGTCATTCAAGGTCATCGGGGTCAAATATGCGGTCAAATAAGATCCGTAAGGCCGATCTTGATGGGATTTGGTGGAGGGAAGGGGGTGGTGTGTTCTTTTTGCTGATTAAATTTTCAAGGTCATCGGAGGTCATTCAAGGTCATCGGGGGTCAAATATGGGGTCAAATAGATCAGTAAGGCCTATCTTGATGGGATTTGGTGGAGGGAAGAGGGATGGTGTGTTCTTTTTGTTGATTAAATTTTCAAGGTCACCAGAGGTCATCGGGGTCAAATATGGGGTCAAATAGATCAGTAAGGCCTATATTGATGAGATTTGGTGGAGGGAAGGGGAGTGGTGTGTTCTTTTTGCTGAATAAATTTTCAAGGTCATCAGAGGTCATTCAAGGTCATCGGGGGTCAAATAAGATCCATAAGGCCTATCTTGATTGGATTTGGTGGAGGGAAGGGGGATGGTGTGTTCTTTTTGTTCTTAATTTTTCGGGGTCATCGGGGGTCAAATATGGGGTCAAATAGATCAGTAAGGCCTATCTTGATGGGATTTGGTGGACGGAAGAGGGATGGTGTGTTCTTTTTGTTGATTAATTTTTCGGGGTCATTGGGGGTCAAATATGGGGTCAAATAGATCAGTAAGGCCTATCTTGATGGGATTTGGTGGAGGAAAGGGGGGTGGTGTGTTCTTTTGTTGATTAATTTTTCGGGGTCATTGGGGGTCAAATATGGGGTCAAATAGATCAGTAAGGCCTATCTTGATGGGATTTGGTGGACGGAAGAGGGATGGTGTGTTCTTTTTGTTGATTAATTTTTCGGGGTCATCGGGGGTCAAATATGGGGTCAAATAGATCAGTAAGGCCTATCTTGATGGGATTTGGTGGACGGAAGAGGGATGGTGTGTTCTTTTTGTTGATTAATTTTTCGGGGTCATCGGGGTCAAATAGATCAGTAAGGCCTATCTTGATGGGATTTGGTGGACGGAAGAGGGATGGGGTGTTCTTTTTGTTGATTATTTTTTCGGGGTCATCGGGGGTCAAATATGGGGTCAAATAGATCAGTAAGGCCTATCTTGATGGGATTTGGTGGACGGAAGAGGGGTGTTGTGTTCTTTTTGTTGATTAATTTTTCGGGGTCATCGGGGGTCAAATATGGGGTCAAATAGATCAGTAAGGCCTATCTTGATGGGATTTGGTGGAGGGAAGGGGGGTGTGTTCTTTTTGTTGATTAATTTTTCGGGGTCATCGGGGGTCAAATATGGGGTCAAATAGATCAGTAAGGCCTATCTTGATGGGATTTGGTGGACGGAAGAGGGATGGTGTGTTCTTTTTGTTGATTAATTTTTCGGGGTCATCGGGGGTCAAATATGGGGTCAAATAGATCAGTAAGGCCTATCTTGATGGGATTTGGTGGACGGAAGAGGGATGGTGTGTTCTTTTTGTTGATTAATTTTTCGGGGTCATCGGGGGTCAAATATGGGGTCAAATAGCTCAGTAAGGCCTATGTTGATGGGATTTGGTGGACGGAAGAGGGATGGTGTGTTCTTTTTGTAGATTAATTTTTCGGGGTCATCGGGGGTCAAATAGGGGGGCAAATAGATCAGTAAGGCCTATCTTGATGGGATTTGGTGGACGGAAGAGGGATGGTGTGTTCTTTTTGTTGATTAATTTTTCGGGGTCATCGGGGGTCAAATAGATCAGTAAGGCCTATCTTGATGGGATTTGGTGGAGGGAAGGGGGGTGGTGTGTTATTTTTGTTGATTACTTTTTCGGGGTCATCGGGGGTCAAATATGGGGTCAAAAGATCAGTAAGGCCTATCTTGATGGGATTTGGTGGAGGGAAGGGGGGTGGTGTGTTCTTTTTGTTGATTAATTTTTCGGGGTCATCGGGGGTCAAATAGATCAGTAAGGCCTATCTTGATTGGATTTGGTGGAGGGAAGGGGGGTGGTGTATTCTTTTTTGCTGATTAAATTTTCAAGGTCATCGGAGGTCATTCAAGGTCATCTGGGGTCAAATAAGATTTTCGGGGTAATCTTGGGTCAAATATGGGGTCAAATAGATCAGTAAGGCCTATCTTGATTGGATTTGGTGGAGGGAAGGGGGTGGTGTATTCTTTTTGCTGATTAAATTTTCAAGGTCATCGGAGGTCATTCAAGGTCATCTGGGGTCAAATAAGATCCGTAAGGCCTATCTGGATGGGATTTGGTGGACGGAAGAGGGATGGTGTGTTCTTTTTGTTGATTAATTTGTCAAGGTCATCAGAGGTCATCTGGGGTCAAATAAGATCCGTAAGGCCTATCTTGATGTGATTTGGTGGAGGGAAGGGGGTTGGTGTGTTCTTTTTGCTGATTAAATTTTCAAGGTCATCAGAGGTCATCTGGGGTCAAATAAGATTTGTAAGGCCTATCTTGATGTGATTTGGTGTAGGGAAGGGGGTTGGTGTGTTCTTTTTGTTGATTAAATTTTTCAAGGCATTACATCCCTTGCATTAACTACAATGCATACCTCTGTGACAGTGCTACATTGTATCATATGTTTCATCATCATTTCTTTCAAGTCACTTTTGATGAACAGGCGAGACGCGCCGTTCGAGAACCGCCTTGTTTCTATACAAGTCACATTCGTCATCAATCATAAAGGTCTTCAATTTTTCTGAAAAAAAAAGTTGGTTTTTGTGTGCTTTGTTTTATATGTTTTCCTATGTAGTTACAGCCTAATAGAAAAAGCTAAAATCATGAGTGGTCCAAAAAAGGGGAAGCTTTTTCAGAGGTAGATTTTTCAAAAAGTTAGGATAATCTTTAGATTATTTAACCCTCCCTAACCCTGGTTTAAGGTTTTTGACCGGGATCACAATTTTTGAGGAAAAAACACAGACTTAATCTCCAGAAACCTGCCGGGATTCGATCCAGGGACCTCCGTTCTCAAGCCCCACGTCCCACCCACTAAGCTATGGCCCTCAGCTACTTGTCGCACAGTATATATGCGCTTGGAGAAGGACTTAGGATTGGCATTTTTAAACATTCAGGGGGTTAGGGTTAACATATTCTTTTACTACAATATCTTAGGCAAAATATGCAAAAAATTGGTGTCAAAATGGAAGCTATAGCTACAAAATAGTAGCCTTAACCCTAACTCTACCCCCCACTTTTTCAGATTTTTTTCTTCAACGTGGGAAATCGACCAAAATATCCCCCCGACCCCCCTGGGATTTGATCCAGGGACCTCTCGCACCAGAACCGAACAATTCCCCACTATACCACGGCTGTCAAGGCTAGTTGGCGCAGTATATTGCGCAAACTATATGGGCTGGGTCCATTTTTTCATCAAAAAACTCCCACGTCGGGTGGTACCAACGTGCCCAGTCGTGGTATTTTGGGGTATATGGTAGGGTTGGGTTTTTCCGTGGAGAAAAGTGACCCGACCCCCCCAGGGAATTGAACCACTGACCTCCAGAACATGGGCCGACTGGCTCTCCACTACACCACAGGTGTCAAGGCTACTTGGCTCCGTATACTTCGCCAAGTATAGCTTGGGTCCATTTTTAGCCGAAAAACTTCAATGTCTGGTTATACAAAGAGGCCAACCACACGGTTGTCGGGTGGTGTACATGTAGGATTACGGTTAATAAAGCTATTATATTAGTCTTTACAAAATGTAGTATCCCAATTAATGGTATGTGTTGAAAACAGCATGGAAATTGAACAAATGATGTAGAAATAGCTTTAAAAAAATATTTTAAAAAGTTTAAAGACAACTGACTTGTAAAACTAAACTGGTGATTTTTTTCCAACTGACATATGAGATATGAGAATGCTCAGATGCCATTCAATATAATAAGCATATTTAAATAATGCAACTTTGTCTAATAAAATGTTTGTTATATTATTTTTGTCTCATTTTACAGATTTGACATTGCGGCCATTCAAGGTGAATCCATCTGTAAATGTTCTAACAGTACCAGTTTGCCAATCATTAGTGAAGGCCATTGCAATCATGTGTAAGTGTTTTAATCAGCCCTCCCGTTATGGTTGCAGAAGGAAATTAAGCGACCCGCGGACTGTAGCCGTGGCGGGCGTACACTTTGTCCTGGCTACGGGTGACCGGGACTGTACACTTTGTCCCAGCTAAGGGTGGCTGGGAATGTAGCGGGGACGTACAAAAAATGGTGCCCCGCCCTGCGGTGACGTATACAAATGTACCGGGGACGTCACATTTTAAAGTTGCACTCCATGAGTTATAAAAATACCCTGCCAAATTAGATACAACCTTCCAAACACTATGGGTCGTATTCTCGTACTAAACACGGTTTTAGCTTAAAACCGTGTTTAACTAAACGCGTGTCTAACTTAAACGTGAGTTTATCCTTGAAACGACCTGTTTAACAAAACACGATTTTAAACTCTGCAAATCTCATTCCCAGAGTGGTCCTGAGTTGATTGTATACAGGTATCTAATTCATTGTGGCCCTAATGAGTTACAATAGATATCGACCGAATGCCTTAAATACACGGTACTTTTAAAGACTATACCCGATCCGCGCGTCAGCTTGCACCGGGCACGGTTGAGTGATCATTCAAGGCATACAGTTGGTGCGCGAGTTCAGTTAAACACGCATTAAACTACCCCCATACCCATGTTTAAAGTTAGACACATTTCGGCGAGTTAGATGCGTGTTTAAGTAAAACAAATGTACGAGAATTGCGTTTAGTTAAATGCTGTTTCTAAAGTCAAAGTTAGACACGTGTTTAGCTTAAAACCGTGTTTAACTACGTACGAGAATACGGGCCATCATATTTTAATATGATCACATAATCACATTTGAGATGTTTGAGACATCCTTAATGTTTTTAAAAATAAATACCAACTTTATTTTATAAATCATATTTCCATTACAGTTGCAACAGTAGCGATGGTTTGGAGCTGCGGTGTGGCGGTAATGACACCTTCAGTGTGTATTCAGTGAATGGTCCATATCTGTATATGTTAGAGCTGGGCAAGACTCAGTCTATCATACAGCAAGAGGGCAGCGTACTCTTTGAGGCGAAGACTTACCTCGCCAGGGAACCACAAGAGGATGATGGTATGTATTTTAATATTATTTCTGCGAGTCTTTTTTAAAAGTGTCCATGTATTGATGAATAATACTTCTGAAATTGCTAAATAAGTTCCGATCAAGTAAATTGAGGTGTTTTTTTAGACACCCTGTATTTTGTGAAATCAGTGTTTATAAGTGTAATGCCTCACTGGACGAAGAGTGCAACATACTCTTTGGGGGAAGAAGATTATACCTTGCTATGGAACTACAAGAGGATGATATGGTTCATTATTTTTCAGTTGTAAATTTTAGAAGTTTTCATTTATCTGCTGGGAAATCTTTATGAAAGTTGTTGATATCGTTTCCAGCTGCGTTGACTGAAAAGTTGTGACCATCACCATGTAAAGTTAGGTTTTAGTTTTTGAGACACCCTGTATTTCATCAAATAAGTGTTTTTGTTAGTTTATTGATCCCACCTCACTTGTGTACTAATAAGTTTTATAATGAACCCTCTTTACATGATTTTCCGGTCACTCCTGTAGGCGTTCACAAACTATCATACTAGAGTACGGGCCTGCAGGCTGATGTAAGGTCCTTGTTAATATGCTTGCTAACTACAGGTTATAGTTAAAATGCCATAACCCTAACCCATTGTGAGGGGGGGGGGGGAGGTGGCAATAAAGCTATAACAAGGGGAAACACTGGACAAATATGACACAAAAATTGGTGCGTGTCGCCCCTCGGAATCAAACCTGGGCCGCCACGGCCGGAGTCCAATTGATCATGCATCATGCTACGGGGTCACGCTGCCAAAAATAACTTTTTGGAGCCTATTACAATTACGTATGCAAGATTGCACAATGAGATAGACTTGTGAATGTGGGTCTACCAGCAAGGTGCTTTTGTTAGATTTAGCATGGTTTGGGTTAATGTGAGCCTTTAGGAATCAACTACCATGGGTTGAATTTGTGTTCAACTAATTTTCATTACCTGCCCATAAGGCATTGCATGATTGTTTGTGTTAGGCAATACAAGTTCAATGACATTACATTGACCTTTTTGACCCTTCACAAGGCCATGCAGCTCCAAGGGTTTTGTGGGGAGAGTACCTAGATTAAGGCTATCACATCTTGGTACGGAATCAAATGCTCTACAATCTACATAGAAAGCAAGCTATCGGTGTTTATGCCCTCCCTGATACGCAAATCTCAAAACTTCAACAGATTCAAAACTCAGCTGCTCGACTTGTTACTCTGTCTAAGATTCGCTGTCATATTTCTCCCGTCCTTCGTGACTTACATTGGCTACCGATCAGATCTTGCATTATCTACAAGATTCTTCTGATAACATTTAAATGTACTCGAGCACTAGCTCCTATGTATCTGCAAGATCTCTTCAACAATACGAGCCCACACACGCAATCTTCGTTTTGGCTCAAAATAACTTCTTGCGCATGTTTCTTCACCGTCTACTTCATATGGTCGCCATTCTTTTCAAGATGCTTCTGCTGAACTTTGGAACAATTTACCATCATGTTAAATCCGCCAAATCATTGCTAAAAACTTACCTATTTAATGTTAATGTTTAATTTTGTTTTTGTTTCGTCTTTTGTTACTCATATTACGGTGCGTCTTTTTGTTTTTTGTTTGTGATAGCGCATAGGGACTTAATATTCAATACTCCCCCCTCTCCATGGCTGGAAGATTGGGCTAAGATTTTGAATACCCTTCCATTCTTATTCCTCACTGTGCAGTGTATGGGTCATTCTTTCAAAGTCCCCATTGTAGACATGCAGGGTTATGGTATGCTAAAGGAACTCCAGAAATTGTTTAGAACAAAGAAAGAAGGTTCTATGTCAATCTCTTTCTTATTTTTTTGTATTACCTATTTTCACCCAGGCTTGGGTGCTTCTAACAAATGCAACACTAACCTTAACTTTCCTAGAGGCCACAAATGGCCACAGCAAATAGCTGCTCATGGCACGATCCGGCGAGCGATCAAATGGTCTCAAAAAAGTTTCGATCTCCCCCATCAAATAGGTGTCCTCCTTCCACCCCGGCGGCCTGGGTTTGATCCCCTGAGCAGGACGAAGAGTGATCTTTTCAAAACAATTTGCCCTGTTTTTCTCCCCTGATAGATTAATTGTCAAAAACATGCTTGACATAACGGATAGGATAGTGGGATAATGAGGAAGGGATGTTTGCTTCTCTTGTATTTTTTCCCTTTGGATGGCTCCTTGCTCTTTTTTTCAGAAAAGGAAACTTTTAAAGGAAACACAACCAATAATTATTGTTTTGCATTCATATATTCTAAAAGTTGTTATCAACCAATCAGATCAGGAAACTATAATAATATTGAAAATGTATAATTGAACTCTGCATGTGTCATTCATGCATGCTCTAACCTCTACACACTTTATTTTGATTCGTTGTTCACGCAGCACAGATTTGCCAATTTTAGTGGGTATTATTTAATTTGTTGTATTTGTTTGAAAATAATTTAAAAGAGAGTGATAAATGAAAATGTAAACTTTTGATATTAGTGTTGTCCTGTACGCCTATGTGAATCAGGTCAATACAAGCGTAGGCCTGTATCTTGTTTCTCAAGAAATAAGAAAAATCATTGCACTTGCGCAAATGTTGATTTGCTCGCATCAGTAATGCGCGCATTGGTTTTTCTCATTTCTTCCAAAACAAACCATATGCATTTATTGACACATAATTACTGAATAGTTCAGATTGTTCCATATTTCAATCCCTATGTGTGTTTGATATTTTTAGAATAGGCGAGCGAACAAGTGTTATGTTGGCCGGTGTAGTGATTTCTGTGTTTTGTGACTTCTGTGTTTTGTGACAACCACATACTGTAAAAGTGGAAATTTTCACACTACATTTATTTTCACGCTTTTCGAGCTAAAATAAAAATGTGCAAATATATTTATTTTGTATACAGGTCTATGTAAGTTAGCTAAAAATCGCAAAAATAAAAACAAGCAAAATTGCTTAAAATGTGCGAAGCGCGAAAATTTCCACTCGCGAAAATATCCACTTTTACTGTAACTGAAATTCATACTGACCTACTTATTCTGTCATAGTGTCAAACTCAAACCATCAATTTCCTTGTAAAAATATTTTGAATTGATCTTATTGTCTACTGTTAATAATTGGGCCAAAAACCTAGATATTTCTCAAGTTGTTAACTAGTGTAATAAATTATTGGTTATGATCATGGCAGGCTTGGTGTTAAGAGAAGACTGCGTTGATCTCCATGCAAGAATGCTAACTCCTCGTGGGGGATTATTGGGGGAGAATATGATGAATTTGTCACCATTTTAAAAATGCTATCGAAAATGGAGAAATAATGCACCTGTTTTTTACTCATCCTCTGTAGAAACAAATCTTGCCAGACATTATTTTTGGCTTAGATCCACCAAATCTTTTGTATCTGGTTAACATATACTGTAAAACACTATAATTTTGCGGATACTTGATTTTGCGAATTTTAAATTACTGCTGTTTTACGGGCATTTAATTTTGCGAATCCGGGAGTTTTACTGTTACTTTCAATGCAAAATTTTGCAGGTTTTTAATATCACAAATTCACATACCTCGCAAAATTCTCGAAAATTAAATCCCTCGCGAAATTAAGTAGTTTTACAGTATTAGGAATTGGAGTAGATTTAAGCAAATTGCATTTTGGAAGAAAAAAAGTTAGTTAAACATTTGTCAATTTACATGGGGATAAGGTTTATCGCGAATCGAAAAAAGCCATTGATTATCCTTTTCTGTTGCATTGTGGGATCGCAAAAGGGCAAAATCTGCCCCGTTCTGGATCCCACAATACAACAGAAAAGGATAGTGAATGGCTTATTGGGGAGGATCTGCTCATCTCATGCATAATGGGCTATTCTATTTGAAATCCATACATCTATAGTTAAGTTAAGTTAAGTTAAGAAAAGTCATACTATTTGGTACATGGAATGTGAGAACTCTATCACAGCCTGGCACTCTCGAGCTTCTGACCAGACAGATGGACAGATGCAAAGTGAACATCCTAAGTATTGCTGAGGTATGCTGGTCAGGAAAAGGCCACTTCTCCACAGATGACCACACCATATACTACTCAGGAAATGAGAAAGGAGGGAGCAAAGGTGTAGCTTTCATCACCAGTAAAATCATATCAAAGTTTGTCTTAGGCTACAACCCAGTCAGTGACAGGATCATCTCCATCAGATTCCAAGCTGGCCTATTAACCTCTCAGTCATTCAAATATATGCACCAACCGCCGCTGCCTCTGATGAAGATCTGGAATGTTTTTACAGCCAACTGCAGGAAACCCTTGATGGCATTCCGAAGAGAGATATCATCATGATAACAGGTGATTTCAACGCAAAAGTCGGAGAAGGCATCGAAAGTGAAGACGAAACCATGGCCTTGGGCCTGCATGGCTTGGGAAGCAGAAACGAAAGAGGTAGTACACTCATGGATTTCTGTGTAGCAAACAGACTCACTATTACGAACACAATTTTCCAACAACACCCGAGACGGAAGTACACTTGGATATCTCCAAACGGCCTCACAAGAAACCAGATTGACTACATCCTCATTAGCAGTAGGTGGAAGTCATCTATCAAGATAGCAAAAACCCTGCCAGGGCAGATATAGGTAGTGACCATCAACTTCTGATTGCTGATTTTCGAATCAAGTTGAAGATGACCAAAGGGGCTCCAAAACCCTGCAGATTTGATTTGCAGCATCTTGATGACAAATACAGAGTGGAGACCAGAAATCTGTTTCAAGAACTGATGGTAAGAGACGAGAAAACAACTCCTGATGAACTCTGGCTGGACATCAAAAACTCTATTCTCAGCGCAGCCAAAAAACATGTTCCTAAGAAACATAAGAGAAAGACCACATCATGGCTGTCACATGAAACCATCAACTTAGCAGATGAAAGATGCCAATTGAAGGAAGCTGGTCTGCAAGGCAGTAACCTATACAGAAGACTTTCAAGTGAGGTTCAATTGAATTCTAGGAGAGATAAAAATAAGCATATCCAACAGCAATGCCAAGAACTTGAGGATCACAGTTTTCACAAAAACAGCAGAGAGCTCTTTAGATGCATAAAAAACATCACCTCAAAAACGACAACTAGATTGGCTATCATCAAGGACGAGCAAGGAAAGGTCTTAACTGAGAGTGAAGAAATCAAGGATCGTTGGAAAAGCTACTGTGAAAATCTGTATGCGTCCCAAGAAGAGACAAATGGCTCACAGGAGTCTCCCCCGCCTCCACTAGGTGAAGATGAGCCTGATATTCTTCTATCAGAAGTTAAGGAAGCCATCAAGAAGTTAAAAAGTCAAAAGGCACCTGGTCTAGACGATATTCCAAGTGAGCTCCTGAAGCAAGCTGATGATTCTGTAGCAGTTATTATGCAAAAGCTGTGCAATATTGTGTGGAAGTCAAGAGTATGGCCAGAGGATTGGAAGAGATCAGTTTTCCTAACACTTCCAAAGAAAGGGGATGTTAGCGAATGTAAAAATCATCGTACAGGGTGACCCAGAAAATGTTGAACCCAAAAATCACAAAATTCATTTTTTTTTTTACCATTAAAATAACAAAATATTGCATAACTCGTTCACCAGCTATGTGCATCACATTTTAGAGCATAAAAATAGGCCACACGAAACTTAAAATACGTGTAATTTTGTAAGAAGTGTTGTTTTGTAGTGTAAGTGAAGTGCAAAAAATGGTTTCATGCTACATGAGCAGAACAAGTGCCTGTTTGAAACCATTTCTGCACAGTATCTCATCAATATTCATTTATTATGTAAATCAATATTATTAATTTATAAGAGACTTTGAAAACAAAAACTGAAGTCCCCTTGACTTCATTTGAAAATGTTAATTTGATAAATACAGATCAAAAGAAAAGATTACTTAACTCACCATACTTAGAACAGAATTAAGTTTCATATCTGAACCAAGTTACAATCATTAACGAACGTCTTAGACCTCATCTTGAACGTGAACTTCCTGCTGAGCAAGCCGGTTTCCGGAAAGGCCGCGGCACAAGAGATCAGATAGCCAATGTACGTCACATAATGGAAAAATGTTTTGAATACCAGAGGGAGGTCTTCATGTGCTTCATAGACTACGCTAGGGCCTTTGATTGTGTGAGGTATTCGGCATTGTGGACAGCACTGCAAGAAATGGGAATCCCTTACCACCTCGTCCACCTAATTCGCAATCTGTATGATGGTCAAGCTGCCTGTGTTCGCACTGAGAAAGGAAATAGTGACTGGTTTGCTCTAGGTCAGGGAGTACGTCAAGGGTGCATACTTTCACCAGCACTCTTCAACCTTTATGCAGAGTCTATAATGAGACGTGCATTGGATGATTGGCCAGGGGGGCTGTCAGTAGGTGGATACCAAATACACAATCTACATTATGCCGATGACACCACCCTGTTTGCAACAAATATGGAAGAGATGGCGGAACTCCTGAAGAAAGTCAAGGTGGAGAGTGAGCAGCTTGGCCTACGTCTAAATGTCAGCAAGACCAAGATCATGTTCATAGGCACAGATGGTGTTGGAGAGCCTCTCATAATTGATGGTAATGAGGTGGAATTGGTCTCAAAATTCAACTTTCTTGGATCCCTAATCACCAAAGAGGGTGGTTGCAGCCAAGAGATTAGACACTGCTAAGATCTGGGCTGACAGAGGAATAACCAGAGCAACAAAAACCAGGCTTGTCCAAGCCCTTGTATTTCCAATTGCCATGTATGCGTGTGAGACGTGGACCCTAACCAAAGCTGACAAAAACAGAATAGCTGCTTTCGAGATGTGGTGTTGGAGGTGTATGCTTCGTATCGTATGGACAATGAGAAGGACTAATGCCAGTATTATTGAAGAAATAGGGGTGTCTAAACGACTTCTTCATGCTATCAACATCCAAATGCTGAGCTACTTCGGCCATATCTCACGTCGCAAGGGTAATAACCTGGAGAAGATGATCATGCAAGGCATGATTGAAGGGAAGCGCAAGAGAGGCAGACCGCGTTCCCGGTGGATTGACCAAATAAAGTTGATTACTGGACACCCGCTCCGTGATTGTTACTCCTTTGCTGAAAATTGTTATTTGTGGCATAGTATCTGTAAGGTCACGAGCTGTCAGTCATGACAGGACCGAACCAACCAACCAACATCTATAGAAGACATTACCATCTTCCACACTGGGAGTGCAGATTTCAAAAAAGGTTACCTGCATGGGTGACTCCATTTGAAATTCACACTCCCTGTGGGGAAGATTATGTATAGGGGTGTATGGATTTCAAATGGAAAAGCAAAGAGCATTAAAACATAGCAAACAAAAATTGGTATTTAAATTAAGTGTATGTGGTCTTTTTTGTATTGCATGTTTGCTAAAAATACATCACAAAAATTCGTTACAAACGAATGGAAGCAGGCAGAATCTGTGGATTGACATTTGGAAATCCAGTACGACTACAACATGTCCCAAAAATGAGTACAAAACGGAAGAGCTGATGATAACTTACTTTGGTATAAACCAGACCACTTCTTCATATTTGCAAATCAGAAAGAGTATTAACCTACTGTGAAATTTTCAGACAGAAAAGGTTGGCAACCTTTTGAGAAATGCAGTGAGGTGAAAGCACATGGTTAATACCCCCTTCCCAATGTGACTATAGGTAAATTAATAATTGAACGAACACAACTAAGTAGCGTATTGCGTACATTGCGTGAAGCGCACACAACCATTTGCATGATAATTCTGGGTGCGTTTATCTTTGTACTGCGTTCGTGATGTTCGTTCAATTATTAATTTACCTATAGTAATCTGTCATCCATTGGGCATTGAATCATTCAAGGTAGGTTTTTGCTTAAGTTTGGGCCAACCATCAAATATTGTCATAGCGAGACAGCTAGAAGCATCACTTATCGCAAATGTAATAATTAGCTATCCGAACCGGTCATTGGGCCTAACAAAAAATATAATTGTGTTTCCGGTAACATGGTCAAACAATTTTGGACGGAAGGAAGGATTTTAATTTAATTTTATTTAACATTTTTTTATAGAAAAACAAACTCCAATTTTGAAAACGTCTGAATACTGCAAATATCAAAATTAATAATAAGGCAAAAAAAAGAAGAAGTTGTTTGCTTGTCCTCGTCCGACCGACCGTGTGAGGCAGTCAGTACTGGTCAGAAAAAAACTTTTTGTTGTTGAATATTTGTAAAAAAAATAAAATAAAAAAAATAAAAATAAAAAACATTAATTTGAATGACCTATATTGAACCCTACGTTACTCCTCATGTGAGCCAATACCCTGTTCATGTCACTTCCATGTTAAGGACCAAATATTTCAGAAATGGTACATGATAATACATAATAAAACTTAATACTGTAGTAATTAGGATCTAAGGATAAAAGTTTCTAACGGTATGCTGTGGGTCGTGGGGTATAAATATGTTGGTTATTTCAAATCAAATGTGGGCTAAACCATGCTAAAATTAACCATTGCCATTAGCCTGCCATTGATAAGGCTCAAAATGGTGCATGCTTGTTTTTGTGTTTGTACGTAGGATAGGGCCAGAACAACCAATGTTAAAAAAAATTTAAAAATAATTCCGACCTACCGACCCATTTTTTTTTTACCCATCTATGGACAAGCAAACATTTTTTTCCCCCTAAGCATTGGACTTTCAGTCGAAGTTTCAGACTCAAAATCACTACTAGCTAGCTACTATCGACACTTAAACTTGTATCAGTTGAATCAGAAGATACTTCCGATTCAGAAAATGAATTATTTTCTGATTCAGACAACATATTGATAGTAAAATCAGCCAAAAAGTGACTCGATATGCGTAGGTTTTCTGATTTTATACAAACAAACTGTACACAACGCAAATGTACCGTGCAACACATGCGTCTATGGAAAATTAAAAAAATATGAAGTTAGGGGGTCTTGCATCAAAACATCATCATAAACAGTCTCTGTATCATCAATGTTTTCAATGGACCCACTTCACCTGAGGTTGAGCTCGCGTAAAGTACGCCTGCTCAACCTCACCCCAAAACGGTCCCCGGAATCTCTGTTGTGCGCACTACGTCATCTCGACCTAAAGGCTCTGATTGGTTGGTGTTCAAACATGAGAACTGAAAAACTCATGAGCTTTTCCACGCACCATCGCGCCCCACTGCGTCGGTGGTTATGGCGCAGCGGGAGCACTGCGTTGGTGGATACGGCGCAGCGTGACGATCGTTAAAAAGGCGTCAGTTTAAATTTGACCAATCAGGTGCTTTGGTGTTGTTGGTTGGCAGTATTTTGTGAATTCAAGCATGCGTGCGCAGCCTGATCGAAGTGCGCCCACGTATGTCGAACTGTGGCCAGGAGATTATGTGCCGTAGGTCCATTGAAACTGGAGAAATTTATTGTGTAGAAACGACCGAGATAGGGCAAATTGCTTCTTAACCCTAACTCTACCCCCCACTTTTTTCAGAATGTTTTCTTCAACGTGGAAAATCAACCAAAATATCCCTCCAATCACCCCGATTCGATCTAAGGACCTCTTGCTCCAGAGGCAAAGAATTCCCCACTACACCACGGCTGCCAAGGCTAGTTTACGCAGTGTATTGCGCAAACTATATGGGCTGGGTCCATTTTTCATCCAAAAACTTCCACGTCGGGTGGTACCAACGTGCCCAGTCATGGTATATTGTGGTATATGGTAGGGTTACGGATTTATAAGAATGTAAGAAGTAAATCACGTTATTTACCAAAATTATTAACTTTCACCTTTTTGAACTCAATTGTTTTTGGGACATGTTGTAGAACACCAGAGGAGGTAATGGCACAGGAGAGGTGACGAACCCAATTTTGTGTAGATCCTCAAAAGTTTTAGATCACAAAATAGGGCTTTCATTTATTTATAGCATTGAAAAATAGGTCAAATTTATGTAATTCCAGAAATCTATTTTTATATTCATACCACTGTTGAAATGAGGTTAATGTGGCCTGTGGGTGATATTATGAAATGTGACCTGTGACCCGGAAGTGCTAATCGAGTGAATACCTGTATAATGTATAGCATACTACAGGTAGTTCTGTTGAGAAGCTAACTGTTGGCCTGCTTTTTTCAGTGCCAGTTAGTGTAGTGCCAGTTAGTGTGTGATTTGGTTAAGGGACCCCAAATAGTTAAACCCCGGGAGTTACACACCCTTACTAGCATCAATATCAGTCTTTGTTGACCTATACTGACACACCATAAAATGTAAAGGATCTTACAGACCTATCTTCAAACAGTGTGCATATTGCTCAAAATGTTGGTTTTTAATCCTGGACCTTATCCCTAACCCTACTACACCACCAACAACAACACGGCCAGCCTGTTTTATAACCCCCGCGTGCACGTTTTTGGGCTCCAAAATGGACCCAGACTATATAATGAGGCGAATATACTGAGCCGTGGTGTAGTGGATTGGCAGTTGGGCTTTGGTGCAGGAGGTTCAAATCCTGGGGGGACATTTCTGGTGAATTTTTGGGGTCGGAAAAATAATCTGTTGCCATGTGGTGTAGTAGGGTTAGGGTTAATCAGCATTTTTTTTCTTCTTTTTTTTCATTCCAAAATGTTGGTATTTTAATCACTATATAACCCTAACCCTACTACACCACACGGCCACAACACGGCTGGCCAGTCTTTATAACCCCACGTGCACGTTTTTGGGCTCCAAAATGGACCCAGACTATATAATGAGGCGCATATACTGAGCCAAGGTGTAGTGGAGCCGTGCTGTAGTGGATTGGCAGCTGGGCTTTGGTGCAGGAGGTCCAGGGTTTTAAATCCTGGGGAGAGCAGGGGACATTTCTGGTGAATTTTGGGGGTCGGAAAAAAGAATCTTGCCGTGTGGTGTAGTAGGGTTAGGGTTAAAAGACCTTACAAAACCCTACAGTGCTACAATCTTTTCATTTATTTCAAAGGTGATTTAATGATAGCGCATAGATTTACGGAGGTTCAAAAATGGCTCAAAATAGTAACATTTGACCTTTCACCTTGATTATCTCCATTCGTCAACGACACTCCAACAATATTTTCTTTTGAATTTGTTAAAATTGTTGAGTTCTTTTATATGAACTTGTTTATTTTATAGGATCTTGCTGGCACAACAAATTATAATGGCTTGAAAACGGTATGAGGACGCTGTTTGTCATGGTTTCATGTCAGCATAATGTGACGCGCCAAGGAGATCCCAACAATTTTTTGCTATGTACAAAATAACTGGAGGTTTCAAAATATGTTTTTCTTTCGTTGGGATGCGCTTGGAGCGCATATTTATACTTATGGGGAACGATCCCGGCTACAGGAAACACAAAATTTTACAGTAACAGAACCTTTGCGATCATAGCACCAAAGATTTGGAACAGTTTACCATCATATATTCGCTCAATGTCATCTCTTGGCCAATTTAAAAAGTGTCTCAAGACTCATATCTTTAAGTCCATACATAGTGTTTGATTGTTTATAGTATATTGTCAACTATTGTGCAGTTCCTGTATGTCTCTCATATTTTGTTTTTGTTTGTATTTTATGTATTGTACTTTTATCTTTGTATTTAAGCGCTTTGAGAACTTGTTGTAAGGCGCTATATAAGTATTTTGTATTATTATTATTATTAATTGTTTTACTCTGATTTTCTGCTTGACATTTTGATGATTTTTAACAATCGAACCGAAAGTGTTAGGAATTTAAAAGTGTGGCTATAGTACCACAGTGGTATGTATCACCTTTTAAAAAAAAGAAAGTTGATCCGAGGACCCATATATCGCGACATGGTACAGGCAGAGACTGTTTTAAAATCCCAATCATATAATTCATAGCCAAAAGCCAGTAAACTGTCAATTTATTTAAAAATCCTTAATCACTGTCAAGTATGACAACTATCAATAAATATGTTATTGTACTACAATCCATTGGGACAACTTAACAAAACTTGCATGACTGTAAGCTTATTCCATAAGGATTGTGGTTTGGTTCTTTAACCCTTCTGCAGTTATACAACACCTTCTAGTCCGACCACACAGTATATCATCACACACATTTGTCACATAATAATGAACCATTTTGTCACACATGTTTGTAATGGTTTCTGAAGATCTAGTCTAGTGCTAGTTACGGGCGCACCACACCAAATATCTTTCTCATTGAAATACGTGTAAAAGTGCCATATTTCAAGACACCTTTTCTACCCTCCGGTTACATTTATTGCATACTTGTCACCTATGACCATTTTCAGTAACATCTCAACTTTAATTTAAGCCTTGTTTCATGAGGGGTTATTAAGCTAAATTTTCCGCTACGGACCTGCACACAGCGCCCTCACTTTTTCACGTTTTCTGGCATGCCTGTTCACCATTTAGGCAGGTGCTTACGCCCTGGGCACTATTTAGGTCGATAAATTAAAAATATCGTATTTTATCATTGTAGGTGCAACGGATAGGTCCCACTCGTTCATTTAAATACAAACATACCATCCCCGGAGAAACAAATTGCCCGAAAACCTCACATTTACAAGTCTAGTCTCCGTGCTTTTCCGGAACTATTATAGGATTACACGAATTGCGCATTGATTTGGTGTGGTGCTTTCTTACATGTGCACGCCATCTGAGTGCAGTGTTTTGTAGTGATGACCAGGGTTGTAGATAGCCACATTTTAGTGCCGGCTAAAATCTCACACATTTATCGCCACGCTCTGGCATTCTGAGCATTTTGTGGTATTTGATGTACATTTACTCAATATTTGAGTCTTAGAGCTGGTTAATTTGCCTGAAATTGCTGTGAGTGCCGGTTGTTTAGCCTTAGTGCCGGTCGCTACCGACCGGCACCGACCAGTGTAGCTACATCCCTGGTGATGACAAAGGTTAAATTGTAAAACAGTTCAATTTCACAGCAACTTAATTTAGCGAATTAGTATTTAGTCAACTTTTTGCGGCAATTTAATTTCACTAATTTGTATCGTATTCCTATAATATAAAACCATTATAAATAATTTAATGGCGGATTGGATCTCCTAGCGAAATTAGTGAAATTAAGTTCTTTTATTAATATGTGCCAAAAATGTGATGGGGAAATGAGAACAGTGGATTTGGGACTCTTTATTTTAGGTAAAAATTTTCAAATGACCTAGGCCTACATTCTACCCAAATATAATATTTATATGGCTGGGCTCTTTAGAATTGGGTCCGTCCTGTCGATTTTTCACAAAATGTGGATAAAACTAAAAATATGGGTCCTGGTCTAGTTTCAAGAATGGGGTTAAGCGTCTTAACAGGTTTATGAATAATGAACTGATTGTTGTAGTAACTTAAAGCAGTTATTGATGAAGGCAAGTGTTTCTCTAGCAACTATGTTGGTCATTGTACTTCGCAATACAACAGAATACTATTAATGATTACTCGTTCAAGTTCCAAGAATCTCTGATAAATACTTTTTGGAATATACTTTTTCTGTGAAATTCAATTTTATAATGTGCAGGCCTCATAATGTTATAATGTTGGCCTATAGCTCTTGTTCCTGTACTGTGCAATGATTTGTTTAATTTACTTAAAGGGGCATTGAGAGATAAGTATAGGCAGGCGCCCTCAATTTCCCTGAAAATCAGGTTTTTTGTACATACGTAATACTTGGGCATATATTAACTACCATCTGAAACCGTTTACCTTAATTCGCTGTCTATCATGTAAGATGTTATGATTTAGGAATTTTGATGAAGATCATATTAAATTTATCAGCATCACTTGCCAAATAAATTGCTTCAACCAAATATCTATCTAGCGTCATTATTCTAAAACCATTTCCCTATAAATTATTATCATTCAGGGTTCCTACACGTACCTTAATTATCTATTGTATTTTTCGGCAATCTCTTAGTGCCCCTTTAACTGTGCATCAATGCACGCACTCATTATACTACACACAAAATCTGGGTTTCCTTTAAAAACAAATTGTCCATTGGCATTAACATGTAGCACTGTTGTTAATTTTAGCCTAGCAATTTGCATATCTTGTCATGCAGCCCTTGAGAAAAACGGCATCAAAACATGGACTTAAAAGCTGCCAAGATTCAAAACGTGAAGTTATTGTAAATCAATCCCTCATTGGAGAGAGAATAGCTGGGGAATCATTTTGAAGCGATTTGGTTTGTTTTGGGTGGTCTGCTAGTGATGCGTAACTTTTATGTACTTTAGCATGCTCCGGTATGATAGATATCGCTATATTTAAGTAGTGGCAGCTCCTACATGTACATCAAACATCAGGAATAGATAGGCCTACTGGTTTGGCTGGTATAGCAGTCAGTTTGGAATTCAGTGGAGGCATTGGGATCAGGAATATATAAGCCTGATGCAAAGTTTTCTTTTTAAGAAAAAAGGGGGTGGGAGGGGGGTGCAGATATTGCAGAAATAACTTTCTAATAAATATTTGAAAGATTGAAAGAGTAACTTGCCTGTTCCTGACGAGCAGGTGAGTTGGGGTTAAAGCTACTTAATAGCAGCAATTCCTGCAGATCAGTGGCGTAACCAGCGGGGGGGCGGGGGGGGGGGGGGGGGGGGGGGGGCGGGAGCCCCCCACTTGGAACCCTTGCCCCCCACTTGGAACCCTTGCCCCCCCCAAATGAAATCAAGTATGGCTGTAAATGAAATTTACAAACAAAGTACACACCAAATCCCCCCAATAATGACATCGTGTTGGTTGAGATTGGCACTGTAGGTTCATTTGACAGAAGGAATCATGGAATTATGATGGTCAAAAGTACACATATGAAAAAAAATTGCACGCTACGCGCACATATGTCTTCCCAAAATGAAATATTCTTTGGTACAAGCTTGTTTAGAGCCAAAATGTAGCTCAATTGTCTAAAAATAGCTGTAAAGTCGAAATTTTCGCGCGTGCGCATCTATTGACTCAACAAATCTTAGGAGCCCCCCCCCCATTTCAAGTCACTGCCCCTTCTTGCCCCCCAAAATGAAAAAGTCTAGTTACGCCACTGCTGCAGATTATAAATAAACAGTCATATGAATTGAATTAAATATACCAATTTTACCAAGGTATGCTTGCTCACCACGGTTGCTACCAAAGTAAGGGGAATGAGAGTATAGTTTATAAATAACTTTTCAAATCTTAATTTTCCATTATTTTTCAGAATTGCCCAATTTGAGCGGCACCAGTAATTCTTACGATGAGGTAGACTTTGTATGGTTTGTCGGGGAATCTGAACATGGCGCTGTTACCAGACCATCTAGCAATGACACCATCCAAGCTAGTCTGGTACACACATTCCTTGAAGAAGGGGAATGGACAATTGGTAAGTACAGATATTAGAAACCAATATCATGGACACTAGGTCTGTGCCCTCATCTACCCCGCCTTAACCCTATTAACACCAAGGCATGTTTGGGGAATAAAATATATCGGGGGGGGGGGGGGGGAGAAAATTGGGTCAAATTACGGGGAGGGAGTTGGGTTGTGCCAGCATCTGGAATTAAACTCAAATCGTTAACGTGGAAAACCTGTGCCTTCCTGATTGGGTCATGGAGTCAGCTTCAAAAATATCTAAGAATTTCTTCAGCATTTATGATAACCCACTAGATTTCGCCACAATAGACGGGGAGGTGCACGCTACCAGCACCTTTAGATTTATCAGCTCCAAATTGGCAAAGCCTCCCTACAATAGCGAATGAATCAAGGACGCGGGGCACACATAAAGGCAACAATTGCACTGTGCATCATATGGCCGTTATCATGCACATACGCTTGGATCACTTTAGTGTGGAGAGAGATCAAAACTGAATATTTCTCGCCAATTTAGAACTTATTAAACTATAGTAGTGTAGTGTTTTGTATCGCTGAGGAAAGATATGGTTAAGGTAAGTTGTATGAGATATGTTTAAAGGTCAGGTACCAGCTTCAAGTGAAGGTTGTTAGACTGCTCGCTCCACTTAGGATTCGCAAGGACTTACATCTGGTTCACAAATAGACACAAGACTAATATTGGTTGAATATAATTGTAAACCTAAAATAGGTGATGAAATTCCTTGTGAATAAGATTTTTGTTTTATGTAATCTAGTTCATATTGCCATCGAAAATGTGATGTTTGAAACAAAACAAGACAACGTAATCAATTGACCTACGATTTTAGAAAGGAATTTGTGGTTAACCGCAGTAAACGAATTTAACAAGGAAAACTGATGGGAAAGCATGTCCCCATGCTGGGACGTCATTGGACAAAACAGCCACAACAATAGGAAACCAGTAGGCATGCTGTTGTGGTAAAGGGAGATAGCAGCGAGTATAATTACATAATTTGATAGACAAATATTGTTGGTGGAACATCCGACCCCTGATGAGGTATTTGTCCATTGAGAACTTTCCCTTAGTAAAAAATGATAGTAGGAGAAATATTTGTTCTGTCTAATTGCTTCACTAACCTCAAAGTGATATGTAAATAATTAAAATCTAATTGTTATGTTTTGGTTTTTTTAGGGGTCCGTGTGCAAAATCCAGTGTCATCTTTATCGGCTCGTACAAATGTTACAGTGGTGCGACCTGTGCCCTCTGACCTTCAGGTCATCCTTCATCCCAATCAGGATGATATACCATCATGCATTCCGGTACAGGATGATGTCCAATCAAATCTGTCTGCCACGGCGGTATTTGTGCGAGAAAACGTCACATTTCAAGCGTCACTCACCATGGGAATCAATCTCACATTCCATTGGTCGTTTAGTGATGATGGATCATATTCATTGAGGGCGCCCTACTTGCAGCCATCATGCGAGGGAATTGCGTGCCTTCGAGACAGTCAGGTATGTACATAATATTATTGCCGCTGTATGGTACCTCCGGTTTATATATTTAATGGTATTTTTATCTGAAGTACTCTGCTTGTATGTTGATAATAAGAAAAGTTAACGAAAGGACTACCTTGACATTTGACCTCTCACAAGTCATTAAATTCCTATTGTTTTCCCTATGCTAATTTCTTCTATGCAATTACATCTTTCATTTTCATCATGGCTTGCATGCATAGATGCGGTGCTGGAATATAGCCAAGTAGGAATTGTTCAGAAGCGGAGTACAATTTGTGTATTAAGAATCAATTCTATGCGTGGAAGTCTAGCAAGCCTCACTCATATAACAAGGCTAATCCAAAGATCCAAAACTGTTACACTATGGCAGTAGGATTATTTAGTCAGAGACCCCAACATCCATAAGAGACCTAAACCAACCTAACACTGAAATCTAAACATAACCATAAACCTGAATTTTGCATTATTATTATGTCATGATATTAAGTCCATCTGAAAAAGTGAAACCTAGCTACACTTGGTGTTGGTGTAATATACCAGGGTCATGGAATACCTGGAAAGTCATTGAATTTTACATAAATTTGCATTTTCCAGGCCTTGAAAGTCATAGGAAAAGGTCTTCACCGTTAAAAAGTCATTGCATTTGAAAGATTTGAAGCAGCTGATTGAAACTCAGCTCAATGCCTTTGAAAGATTTGAAAGCAACTGATTGAAACTCAGCTCAATACCATTAATAAGCGAGTATCAGAGGGCTGGAAAAGTCATGGTAAAGTCATTGAATACTTGATGTAAATGTCATGGAATATACCATACTAACCCTGTATGCTAAAGTTAGATCCCTTTTTGAGATGGGAGTGATGTTGTTACAAGGTAGTGGACCCCTAAAGGTATCCCAGCATTTGGAAGTTTACTTAACCTTGTTGTAGCACAAATGTCTATTGTTATCCTGTATTGAGATGAGTGAGTGTAGGCAAACAGCCCTTAGCTAACAGTTGTATGGAGGTGACATACTAACTACTCACGCATTTGGGGTACAGTTTGACCACAATTTGTTGCAAGGGTTGTAGTTAATTGTTGTATACCTGTGACTTATTAGCTACTGGAGGCATTTTTGGTATAGTTTGACCACAATTTGTCGCAATGGTGTTAAATGGATGTGATATACTCGCATCACAGGTCATTGGGGTACAGTTTGATGAATGTTTGTTATAAGGGTTGTAAAATGAAAATTGTACGGAGGTGACATACTAACTATTCAGGCATTTGGGGTATAGTTTGACTATAATTTGTTGCAAGGGTTGTATAGTTGTATGGAGGTGACATACTATTGTAAAGCATGAACATTTTGCGGCATTACATTTTTGCGAATTACCAATAGTGGTCATTTTCCCGGCATGAAAATTTCGTGATTACAAAGTTCTTTACTGGCTGGCAATCCAATTTTGCAAATTGGATGCCCTTGCGAAATTCACAAAATTGATTTTTTTTTTAAACCTGAGCATCAGACTTGAACGCACACAACCCGGGTTCAATCCCTGGCGTATGCGGAGATTGATTTTTCCTTTCAAATTTGACCCGTTTTCTCCCCTGATAGTCTAATTCCATAACCACGCCCGGGGAGTTAGGTTTTTGTTGTTGTTGTGTCGCCTTATCCATTCCGATATTGCATGAAATTATTGAAAATCTGAAAAAAATGTTTTTTCACTTTCAGCATATTTCAATTGATAAAACTCATTCCAAACTTCAACTCTACCGCTTAAGAAAGTATGATATAAATCCCTCAAGCTGAACAATTTTCCTCACACCATTCAAATATTGCTTTATCATCAAACATCTAAAACAGTTGATATCAATTAATTTCGTAGTGAAAATTAAGAGGACACAGCCAATTACCTACATATCACTGAAATCGAGCTTTGTGCGGAACATTGTCAATAACTTTATGAAATTCAAAAGAGATGGTTTTGGTCAAACCTTGAATTTTTACTATTTTTACAAAAGAGTCCTTTTTTGTTGACAGAAACATCCGATTTTTAATTTGAAAATTCCTATGAAAGTTAAATATTTGTACATGATAGAATCATAGCACTTTGACCAAAAACAATGGTATTCATATCTAGATAAATGCACCTTTCTTGTTATAAATCACATAAGCTGGTTGTCAAGTAGAATTTCCCTCCGTTTTATCCTTGTAAAAGCCACCAGGAGGAGCACCCTGCCCCCATTGCTTCTCCACTGAATATGATGCATCATGTGTCCCCACCCACCCATGTGTGTCAAAAAGTAGGTAAGAATTGTCATCTTGGATTTAGCATGGTTAGGGTCTTAGAAACATGACATAAGTGTTCCAATACTTAACTCAAATGACACATTTTGGAAACCCTTACAAATCTATTCCTGGGATTCTATTGTTTGATTTCTTATCTATAAAGAGAAAGCATTGCATGGTACATTGATGTATCCATCAACCTCAGAGAATGACAATCAGACAAATTCAGTCTAGACAATGTTTCATCAACTGACCTATTTAATGGGGCACTTTATCTTGTCATATACATCAGTGTCTTGTTACATTTGAAACTTGACTCCATTTGTGGGATTGAATAAGTAGAAAAGACAATAGGCATGCATGCATTTTATTTCAGGACTTGTATGCAAAGATAGATGTCAAAGGTAGATTGAACCTGGGTCGCCGTTGATTGAACCGGGTCGCCGGACTGGTAGGCGTGTGACTTAATCATTGAACCATGAGCTGCCAAGGCTATATGTTCGTGACTATCTGTACCCGGGTTGCGAAGACCTGTGTGTGCACGCACACACAGGTGCTGTTGTCCTATTTTGATGGAGCCAGAAATTCCTTGTAAATGGGGTTTCCAACAGTAAATAGGGAGATTTCCCTTAATTAAAAAGGTCAAACTTATTTAAAGTAAGTCAAGTAAGAATTCAAATACCAGCATCTGTAGCTATCCATTATGCTTTGAAATAGTGTGAAATTCAGTGTGCAATATATCCGGTATCGCATAGCGAAATGCTACATAATTTTGAAGAATTGCTAATCAATTTCCCAATTGTATAGCATACAGATGTGATGAAATGCTACGCAATTTTGGAATTGCTACACAAATAAAATGTTATATATTGCACACTGGTGAAATTTAACAGATCTCATATAATCACTGGTTAAATTAAGGTTAACATGTTTACAAATCCATATTCTTAATTTATTTTCCCGGTAATGTTTCATCTGGAAAGCATATAAAGCATGTTTTGAAAAGTTGTGTCAAATGTGAATGAAATGTTTTCCAAAGGTACACAAAATCAGAAGTTTCATCTTCCTGAACACAAAGTATACTGTAAAAGTGGAAATTTTCGCGCTACATTTTTTTAAAAGTAGGTCTATGTACAGAAGCTCAAAATTGCAAAAAAAACCCAAGCAAAATTGTTCAAAATGTGTGAAGCGCGAAAATTTCTACGCGCGAAAATTTCCACTTTTACAGTAGTACATTTGCTTCAACTCGCCCATGTAGGTAGGTATAACAAAAACCAGGTTTCAGGAAATAAACTTGACAAGTTTTTTATTACTTTTCATCCTGGTTTGCATTGCCATTCAACTTACCAGTATAAACAAAGTTCCCTACTGTTCCAGTGTAATGGGGTATGACAGGTAATGTGTTTGGTAATGGAAAGCTTCTGGATTCACTTCCGATTACTGAGGGGTGGTTTTAAACATCAATCTTTTTCTGTGGGCAGCATTGCTCTGCCTGTGTTGCCACAGGATAACCCAAACTCAGTTTGACATCCACACTGACAAAATATTCTGAATATTACATTTATTTTTGCGCTTGAAGGAGCTACCGTGAAAATGTTAACACACAAGTATATTTCTTTTCTGTATAGGTCTGTGTGATGAGGATACAAATCACAAATGTAAAATACTAAAAATACTAAAAATATAATAATGTTACCGTTGCTTTCCACAATGCAAGCAGTCCCAAAGCGCTTTTGGTCAATTAATATCGCTGCCTATATAGATATCAGAATCCTTTTACCATGAAAATGTTAACACACAAGTATATTTCTTTTCTGTATAGGTCTGTGTGATGAGGATACAAATCACAAATGTAAAATACTAAAAATACTAAAAATATAATAATATTACCGTTGCTTTCCACAATGCAAGCACAGTCCCAAAGCGCTTTTGGCCAATTATTATCGCTGCCAGTTAAGATATCAGAACCCTTTGGTCGCTACACTTAGGCAGCTACCGGCCTACAGTGCACAAGCCTATCAGCACTACTTAGATGTTGATACTCTTCTGTATAGGTCTGTGCGAAGAGGCTACAAATCACAAATGTAAAATACTAAAAACATGCAGAAGAGTTCAAAATCAGCTAAGCACAACAAATTATCATACACTAATTACCAAAAAACCCCCACTAAAAGTCTCTATTGCATAGTTGTTTTAATTCCAGAAATTAAAAATTGATACCTGTGTAACTGGCAATCTTGCTTTGATCAATTTTTTCACCAAATTGAAAATTTAAAAAAAAATGATGCCAGAAGCCCTTTACCTCAACAATTTCTGAAAATGGATTTTTTAAATAGAATTACCTGGCAAAAGGGATGTGAGCCAGCAAAATGAAAATTGACCCAAACATTTACGAATTTTCAAGGGGAAATGAACCCATATGTTTACCGGAAACCCATAATTGTCCTATATACTTGACAGATTCTGTGTACATTTTGGTGAAAATCACCAAAATTAAGGATTTTAGACCCACAAATTTACCAAAAATGGCTCTGAAAAGGGGTCACCCATTTACCAGAGGGTTAAAATGGGACCCTATTTGACGGCACATCCCTGTAACCTCATATCCACCAAGTACCCTCTCTGGGGTTGTGGCACCCTTGAAGCTATGCAGTGAATCAAAAGGTGCCCAATTCAGCTAGTAAAACAGACAGTTGGCAACACTTATTCTATTTATAGGATCTTATTTCAAGATGATCCAAATGACATTGGTGTGGTTACTGGGTAAGATATAGTTACCCTTTTTAGTGTAAAACCACTACCACAAAATGTTCTTTGGTTTTTTTAAGTGGATGAAATTGTAACTGTGATTTGAAATACATTTAAACAAAAACCACCTGTTGCTATGCAATTTTTTAAAGGGATTGAGTTATAAAAAAAAATTGTACTAGGGGACAAAAAAGAACAACCATGTTTTATGGGCCTGACCAACCCATATGTTTTAATCGAGGTTTTTTTTATATAAACACAACACCAAAAGTAAGTCCCCCCTTAAACAATTCGTCATAACATCGTAAGATAAAACATTTTACCAATAAAACTTAGTTAGAAATAATCCTATGACTGTTTCCTAAGTGATGTTCGAAAATGAAAGATTTCCATTACTTCATGGCTCAATGAGCTCAAATGGAAGACAAAAACTGCCCTTCTCAAAAGTCACAAATATTTATGAATTGCTTCTCACTAATGGAAAAGTACCCGTGGCTGAGCAAAATTTACTGTAATGTTTAATCAATTCATGATCATTCAGCCATGTAAATCCCATTCTTTGCTCAGATATTAGCATAGTGAGTTGTGACTTTTGAGAAGGGCAGTTTTTGTCTTATTTTTGAGCTTATTCAGCCATGAAGTCTTGGACATCTTTCATTTTCAAACACCACTTAGGAAACAGTCATAGGATTATTTCTAACTAAGTGTTATTGGTAAAATGTTTTATCTTACGATGTTATGACGAATTGTTTAGGGGGGGACTTACTTTGGTGTTGTGTTTACATTTTTGAAAAATGTTTGAATCATTTAAAGATTTTTGAAAATAGTTGAAAATTCACCAACATTTTCATGAAATTGTTAAAAGAAAAACAATGGCTGACCGACCGGTCGACCCTACTTAAGAAGTCCACATTGTGGAAAATGCTCATAAAGACTTAGGTATCCTTTGCCGTTTGTCAAAGTTACATACAATCAGTAAACACGCATGATTGTATTGATATTTCAATTGGGAACAAAATCTGCCAGACTAAAATATTGTAAGATTAACATTATTGGTATGGTATACGTGCAGTAGTTCTCTTAAGTTTATTGACCATAAGGGTATTGACATTATAGCATCTATTTACAGTACTTCATTTTCTGATTTAAAATTGAGATTCTCTCCTGAGATGTATTTTTATTTAACTATCCTGTACATATTACGTGAACTTGTCTTACCCCATTATGCCAGTAATATGAGGGAAGATATAGTGCGCATTTGGGGATTGTAAAGGGAAAGGGGGAAAGTGAGAAAACATCGGACCACATGATCAGAAGCTCGCAGTGAATCATAGGCCCTATGAATTACTACAACCTTGACTTGTTAGCTTTGTGCCCCACTTTCTCAAGTTCAAGATCAATGTATGTAATGTAATTTTGAAAACTTGAAGAGTTTTAAGTAGAATGGCTATATTTATTTTTCATAATTTGAGATCTTGGGAAAAAATTAACCTAAAAATCCCGTAAACCAAACCAAACCAAACCAAAACAGAAATAGAGAATTTTATTTCTTTTTATCATGTGATGTTGATCTTATCTTTGAATTATTGACTCTTTAATATTTAGGCCTGATAACACATTTTGTGATAACACTCATAAAGTGTGTTTTCATCAGATGTTTCTATTTTCTTTTCTTTGTTTCCTTTTTCCCTTTGGAGATAATGTGAGGTTCTAAAACTGGTTGATATTGGTAGGAGAGCTAAATTCCAGACTTTGCTCATGTCAACAATGAAGGCATATGAATATGCACCATATTTTGACCGCAACATCAAAGTTATAAGAGATTTTTAACCAGCTCTCGTTTCATGCCTGCCCTCAGTCAACACTCTTATTCGATTTTTAACCCAATTTTATTAAATCTCTAGCCACTCTGACCCTTCTTTTGGTTTCTTGTATGGCAATAGTATGGACACAAAACTAGTGTAAGATCGTAGTAAATGTGCTTGATGATATTATTTTATCATTTCCCTGTCCTTTGTGCCACCCTGTATTTTGAAAGTGGGCGAAACAACAGGTAATAGGATGCCACCCGCTGAGCGCTAATGTGCAAGATTGAAATATTAATCCCCTTCTCAATTTGATTTTGTTTTTATTCAGGTACATACCTTCATGAATGAAGGAGTATACAGGGTGGTCGTCAATGTATCAAATTCATTGGGAAGTGTGGAGAGAATACTGAATGTGGTGAGTAGTAGCACATTTAATTGTCAGAGTTTTAGGGAAACCTGGTTCATAACCCTTTGAGAACTGCCTGCCAATTGGTCAAAAAGATGGATGCATCATTTGTCCACCAATCAGAGACATTATTAGAATAATTGTATCCCTGATGAAGATTAGAGTGAACTATTTAAGTAAGCAGTATTTTAATTGGTTATTCAAATGAGTACATTATGTAATTAACCATTCATAAACATTCTTATTGGCAGGTAGTGCTTAGGGGGTTTAAAAATCCTATTCTCTTGGCCAGGAAAATTCAAAGAGTCAAACTGTCTTAATGGTAGATTGCTGGCCTGATTTTCAACTTGATGTTTTCTATTTTACATGAAAGGTCATCCTTAAAATTGTCACATTCCAAAGTTTTAGTTGTATAACTCCAATGGTTCTAATTTTACAAGGTCACAATAATTCAGCCCGTTGAGTAGTACACAAGTTGGCTGGTGGTTAACCACCTTTGGCAGTAATTCACCACATTTTAGCCTATAATTTCTAAATGGCACATATCTGGCCCCTAAGATTTTACAGACACAATGAGAAAAATATGGGGATTCTTCTGATATCAAAATATCATGATCAAAAAAAGGTGATAGGAACGGAACATACACCTGCAATTAAAGTGAGCCAAATCTCATTCTCACATACATAATTTCATTAACTTTTTGATTCAGTCCTGATCGAATTATGTTCTTTACAATTTTCATATTGATAATCCTGTATTTGTTACTGACAGATTGTCATGGACCGTGACATCGCAGATCTGAACATGTCGCTGGCCGACTCTACCTCCGCTCTCCGTAAAGTAAACTCCACCGTCCACTTTGATATCACCATGGTTACTGCAGCCAGAGCCGAACTCTTCATGCAGATAAACTTTGGCGACGGATCCATGCACAATCATAGTTTACGAGACGTTAACGATACGTTTATTCTTGGTGGGGAGCAGAATGTGGCTCATCTGCACCTGACGGCAAATTACGGGGATGGCTGTTTACTTCTTGTGTCCTTGGACCATAAGTATACGTTAGAAGGCATATTCAGGCCTACTGTGTCTGTACACAGTGTACTGTCATCAGACATGACGGCCAGTGTGAGCCTATCAGAACCATTATTCATACAAAGGACGCTTACCGATGTAGCGATAGAGTCCCGAGAGGTGTATTCAACCAATGAAAGTGCAATTTTAAGAGTAACAATGCCAGTAGTGAGTGCGAATATTAGTTGTGTGTGGAATATTTATAACACAAATGTGAGCTTACTGGAGAGCTCTGATTGTGATTTGACTTATACCTTTGCTCAGGCGGGGACGTTTGTGTTCAGAGTAACAGTGAATAATCTTATCAGTGATGTGATTATTCAAAGAACCATAGTAGTGCAAGATTCCATCACTGGATTGCAATTGGAAAGGCAAACGGATGCCTTGATTCAAACCAGATCAGATGTGAGATTGCTTGCCTATGTAACAGGTGGCACTGATGTCAATTTTATCTGGGATTTTTCCGATCCCTACAGCAATACGACTAGAGTAGCCAAAGACCCCACCCTAGATGCTTCCTCCTCTGTGGCGAACCACACATACACAACCAGTGGGCGGTACAACGTCAGTGTGGCTGCGGTAAATCTCGTCGGTTCGCTACGAGCCTATCTGCCGATTGAGTTAGTGGTGCAGGACGCGGTAGAAGGAATTAGTCTCCCGCCCATGATAGTCACACTGCTGCATGATCCCACTGTGATAGAGGTGCAAGTTGCAAGAGGTTCTCACCTGGACTTCAACATAGACTACGGCACAGAGTTGGTGTCCCCACAAGTGGAGCAGATACATAATGGATTCTACATCTTAAAGCATGTGTTCCCTATGCTTGCTACATATAATGTCACAGTTATGGCATCAAATGGGGTCTCTTCTGAGAATGCTACCGTGACAGTGGTTGTACAAGATGATATTGGATCTATCACAATATCTGCATATTATCCTCAGGAAAAGATGGCTGTCCTTGTGGCCAATATCAATGGTAAGTGAAATTTTATCAATTTCTTTATCGAACCGATCCAGTAATAGTTGCCATTTGTCAGGTTATCTTACGATGGTATGGAGGCAACAAATGAGAAAATGCTTTGGGCTTGATATTAAATACATGTAGCTTCACCAAGTGAGGCATTGTCTGGTTAATATGCTTTTTGTTTAAAGGAAATCAGACATACTGTTTTCAATATTCTTCTCAATCCACACATTCCATCACGTCGCCTCAGATCGTCAGATAAACAGTTTCTCTCAGTTCCTCGGACACATTCGTCATATGGCAACCGGGCTTTCTATGCCTGTGCACCTAAACTGTGGAACTCACTTCCTTCAGATCTTCGATTCTGTGATTCACTTGATGGTTTCAAAAAGACTTTAAAAACTCATCTGTTTAAGATTGCTTATGATTTGACTGATTGACTTCTATGTAATTGTTTTTATATTTTAACTGTTTGTTTTTATTTGTTTTGATGTTTGCGCCTCGGAATAGGTTGTCTAGATAGATGGCGCATTATAAATGCATTATTATTATTATTATTATTATTATTAATATACAAACATTTGATGTTTCTTTATATTTTACTGTTTTTACCAATAATTATTAGAATTGTCACCAGGCCCTGCAGCACTTAATTACATGCATAAAGTAATACTTCCTATGTATAACCTTCAGGCAGTCTGCTCTAAACATGTTCAAGGGCCCAAAACACATCTATTAACCCTAACCCCCTGAATGCTAAGTGTCGCCGGTTTTCGATGACGTCAACCGAGCCTATATAGTGAGCGCAGTATACTGTGCGAACGAGTAGCTGAGGGCCGTGGTTTTGTGGGTGGGACATAGGGCCGGAATCCGGAGGGTCCCCAAATCTAAACCAGGGAGGTTCCCAGCGATTTAGTTGTGTTTTTTTCTCGAAAATTGTGCCCCTGAACAAGTATAGCAACAATTTCTATGCGTAAACGTTTGGCATTTTTACTTTATACATGCTGAAGGGCCTGAAAAACACACAGAACCGCGACAATATGTTTGTCTGTTAACCTGCTAAACCATATAGATTTAAGGAAATAGACTACACAATTCACTATGCACTACTATTCTCTGTCATTAATGAAAACAAATGATTCTTTATTTGTAACACCACTAATCATATAAATCTGTATATTTGGCTATAGGAGCCATACCAAATCGCACAGATGTGAAGTATTCATGGGAGGTTGGGAGTTCGATTCATGTCACAGTAACTCCCCTACTGGAGGTACTCAACATCAGCGCAGACAGTATTCGGGTATTTCTCAATGCAGAAAATCAAGGTGAGCCAGTTATGCAAACGTAGCAATGGATGCAGCTTTCAGGAAATAGATCTACATTTAGTATGATTGTGTAATTGAAATAATCGGTTAATTTATGCTTGACAATTACGATGGAAGTCTACTCACACTAACTGCACCTTTATCAATGTCTAACAAATTTTTGTATGCTTCTACAACTTTCTAATACACAATTATAATACCCTGTCGTATCATTTTCTATTGACAATAGATTAATCTTCAAGTTGTGTAATTTAACAGGTCAACTGGATTTTTCTCACAAAATATTTCTCAACATTTTCAAATGTAAAAAAAAAGGTTTAGATTTGTTTAATATTTGATATGATTGTGCATATGTCCAGCATTCCACTGGTCTGTTTTGGCCAATTTATGGGGTATCACCGTAATTGACATTGATTTGAGTAAAAAAACCCAGAATGAAATAAATCCCAATTTAAAATGTAACTAACAAATTTGCCAATCCTGATTTGACATCTTGCAAGATGGCTTGAGGAGGGTCCTAACATTCTTGACAAAGATGGTTGGTTTGCAAGAAATATTGAATTGCAAATCCATCCACATCAAATCAGAAAGAGGGGGAGAGGAAAAAGGTTTTGCTTCAGTTCAGGCATATTTGTTATCCATTCCGAATTTCAGCATTCTTTTTTTAAAATTTCAACTGGTTTTGGCTGTTTGAGCTTAAGTCCGATTTGTTTCATTTATGTTCAGTTTTATGAGGGGTGTAATAATTGAGATACTTGTAGCGGTAAACTAACCATAAGAATTTGAAGGGAAATGTTCCCCTAAGGGACATATTTAAAGTATGGTTCCTGGGAAATTGACCCCTATTTTGCAATCACTTCATTGAGGTGTTTTGTACCATAAAGTCATGTCTTCCCTTATTTTGTTCATCTGTTTATCATATTAGGCCTTAAAAAAAATGTTGGATTGCCCTTTCACCTCAATTTGTTTTGGGGTCGGTTTAAAAAAAAAGACGTTTTTAGATTCCAAAGAATGACCAAATCACACTGGAATACAAAGTTTATAATTTAACTAAAATTTGATGTGAAAAAGACAAAGTCTGGTGGCATGGATAAATATTTCAGAGTGGGTCATATAGGGGTCAATTGAGGTAATTTAGGTGACAAATTTGTAATTTCTTAAACACGACTCCCCGATTTTTACGGTCGGTCGGGAAAGGGCAATCCAACATATTTTTGTTAGGCCTTATAATTGCAACCAAGTACTGGTATACCACTATATTGCAATCAATGATAGTTCTTCATGGATGTGTTTTGTACCATAAATTCATGCCTTATTGCCTACCTTATTCATCTGTATATCATATTATTATAGTTGCAACTCAAGAACTGGAAACAGAATTCAGTAAACCAGATACCTTGGTTCAACTGTTGCATCCTTCTCATTTTCAAGTTTTGGAACCAGTACCATTCACAGTACAGGTAAGATCACCTCACCAGAAAAATACCTTACTATAAGGTCACGAATTTTCCGCGTTGCGGAATTTCTGCGAAAATCGCGGAATTGAGGTTAAACGCGGAAAACGACTTACGTAACGTATACGTAATAAAACAAAACAAACAATATTTAAATATAAAACTCCGTAATAGGGGGGGTCGGCTACCGCTACAGTAATAATAAGGTAAAGCCTAAAAATCTAAAATGATGTGTTTTTCTGTAAAGTGTGTTTATTTTGGTTTTATAGATCGTAAATTTTAAGCTTTCTTGGGGAAAATTACATTACAGAAAAATGCAAAATTTACAACGCGGAAAAACTCGGAATTCGACAGTTACAAAGCAGAAAATTCGTGACCTTACCTTACTATTGTATTGTACACACCTTTCCAAAAGTATACCTTCAAATAGCACAGACATTTTTCTTTAAGTTTATTTTATTTTATTAGTTACAAGTAAACATGTTTGATTTAGTTTTTCAACCTTATTTCAAGAATTTAACCAAAAGACATTTGCTATAATGGTGCAATATTAATAATATAACAGGCACAAATATCACAATTTTGTGTGTATATAAAGAGCAAATGTGAACAATAGCCCAACAGACATTAACAAAGTTAATGAACCGAGTGATTACAAATCAAACTGGTAACTCTCGACAGAGAGCTATGATGGCCCAACCAATTGGTTCACTGCAACTCAGAAAATATTCATTATACAAGACAAATGGGCAGGGTTTAAAAAGCCAATGAAAGTGGCGTGGCACAGAAATAAGATAAAAGCCCAAACAAATAGAGAACAACATCAAAAATATGAATAAGAGAAAAAAAGTATTATCAATATGAGCCCAAGGACTAGGAATGACTAATGTAATTTTACACTTATCTGGTGTGGGGAGTATGTACAGTGCAACAAGTCATACACTTTCCGAAAAGACAAGTCAAGTGATACGGCCATAGTTTAAATTTCATATTTTTAGCTTACTACAAGTAAGCTAAAGAGACTCGAAGCGAAAGGTCACGGTATAGGTCAAGGGGAAAGTGCGACTATGAAATATGGTTTTATCTTGGTCACACAAGTGGTATTTGTCGGGAAATGTACTTGAGATAGTGAAACAATATGATCGCATAAATATGTTATAAAATGGGCTTGATTGCCATTCGACAAAATAGGTAATTTTGCGTTATTTTCTTTATTGTCAAAATTGTATTGAAAATGCATGTGAAAACGCTATGATACAAAAGTTGATTAACAATGACACGCGTGTTCATGACGTACAAGCGTGATTGTCTTATTGTGATTGGTTTAACTACGAGAGATCATTATTATTCATGATACGAAATCAGCGGCAAAAATGGGTGGGGAGGTCGTTTTTCGTTAATTGATGTTAATCGCTTCTGTATATATTCTTCAAACTATATCTCCGATTTCAGCGGCCAAAATTAATGGAAAATAATGTTTTCAAAGGTTTTTCATCATGAGGTGCTGTTAAAAATTCGCGAAAAAGAGTAAAACTTGCAAATATTGCCTTGCCAAAATGCTGAATTTGCGTGCATTATCGTGCGTAATATTTTTTATTACCCCCACCAGTTTGGTATCGTCTGCCATTGATAAAACTTGTGGACGAATGACATAAACTCAATGGGTAAAACACTTCCGGGTTTGGAGCTCGGGTCTTCGGAGGAAAATTTGCGGGGTTTTGATTGGTCATTTGGCACTGCCGAATGAATCTTCGGAAAAACGATAGATGACCCAACTTCATCTTTTCTCGCTTCAAAATCGATCAAGTGGTTCAAAAGTTACGACGATGTGAAGAGTTCATCTTCAAATTTCCACCTGAAGATTTCGTCCGATAATGTAGCGAGTAGGTATGGTAGTAAATAATATTATATAGATTAATAATAATTAATAATATCGTAGACTTTAATTCATTTTCACCCGCAACTTTCATGATGAAATGTTCTTGTTCTGAGTACCCTATACTTTGTATTGACAGCTTGGACCATTACATGAGTGTGGCAGGCAACTCTGATGTCGTTTATGCACGTACGCCACTGCAGTGAGCATACAACATGCGGTTCATTTTCATTACGACATGATTTTGCCGTGAAATCGTGCACTTGGTAGAGGATTGATATGTATTTCACTTGAAAATGCAGTAGTTGTAATGTTTTGATGTAAATACTTGCTTAAAATCATCACTGAAACCAGACGATCGTCGTAATAATTTTTCTGTCGAACCGCCATCTTGTTTATAGTAACCGCCCACAACCTTCCCGATGCGCCCTATTTGGGCGCTTGTTCAAAGTTCGCCATTCATAAAATCATCGAAACCGTGCAATTAGACATGATGCGCCCAAAACAAATCTTTCTTTGCACATACGTTGGGCGTAAACTGGCTTAGGTTATTTTTAATTGCGATTGAGTTTTGTTATGATTCAATATTTTAGACAGAAATTATAATAAAATGCGTTGAGTTAATGAATTTCTTGGATAAGTTTCTTTAATTTACCATCCATACTGCATAATATAGGCACGTGCCTAATTAATTATTACTAGGCCGAAATTATAGCACTGCACTGGTCGTAAATGTAAACATTTTTTATTGGGAAAAGTAAAAATATTCCAATACAAATTAATTCGAACTTACTACTTCATGACTTACTTGTCCTTTTATTATGCCTTTAGTTATCATACAGTCGTCCGTCGGTAGACAAGACAACTTATGCAGTTATTCCGTTCTCTAGCCCCTCACTGGGTAATACATCTTCCCTTTAAAGCTAAATGGAGCAGTCCACAATAGGTATATCCCCATGCGCCACGTAGCCACCGTCGCCTTATTCCATTGAAGCCCCTCGGGTATAGACGTGCTATTATCATCGTCAGCGGTGTGTACTACACGTGGCTCGCGGGAAGTTCAGTTACTTCTAAAATAACGTGAGGAAATATTTGTGAAGTAGTTGGTGTGCTGGTTTTCCCCAGCTATGGCTAATAAAAGGAAGAAGGAGAAAGAAAGTTCTAAAGGATCACCAAAAGTGTCTCCTAAACGGCGGAAAAAGGATGGTAAAATTAAATCAAGCAGCAGTGAACAGCCGACGAGTTCACCGGGAGTTTCTGCTCGGAAGGTACACGGCATGTTACCGTTTCCCTTTCCATCATTTGCGGGACAAACACCAGGTCCGTCCAGCAAGGGCCGGGGCAAGGGCCCGCCAATTGTAACGCGGTCAGTAGACCGGGAGGTTGTAATGGGACAGAGTCAACCAGCTTCGGAATATCCGTCTTCACCTGGACGGGAGGATATGTTTAGGCTTGCTAGACAACTAGCTACGCAGCAGGAAGATGTTGAGCGGTCGCCAGGCCGGCGGGGTACCTATGTGGTACCAACTTCTCCGGTGTCATCATCGGACGGAATCCAGTTGTGTAACGATGACGACATACAAAATGGCGATAGACGTGTTTACAGCGGAAATTCGGAGCGTAGTTTTGGTGAAGGAGATGAGGTGGCAGAGTTAAGAAATCAAGTAGCATGGTTGGCACAGCTCATAGCAGCGCCTTCAAGTGTGGAACGTCGCCAAGAAATGAGAGAAACACAAGGTATGAATTTTGATTCCCAACGTGTTGTGCATGAAAGTAAGCTTAATAGCAGTACCGCGACTCGCGGGAAGAAAGCTGTTAGTACAGTTTCTATACCACCTAGTGATAACACTACCGCGACACGCGGGGGTAGAAATAGCAATGAAAATAATGCTCATTTATTGATAACAGCTCCTTCGGGGGTTAGTAGTGCTAATGTCAGTCATGATACCGCGACTCGCGGGGATAACATCATGGAATTGGAGGAGCCTAAACTGTACCAAGGAATTCCCATTTTGGAATCATGTAACAGATCAGAGCCGGTGGGAGACCCGGTGCCCGAATACTGGGCAGAGACAGTTAAACATTTGTTTAATCAGAACATCGACAAGGATGACAGGGAGCGGTTGCAAAAGGCTTATATACCGCCACAGAATGTCCCATATGCTAAGGCTCCAAGAGTATACAGCTACATATGGGGAAACATGTCCAGACTAGACAAGTCTATTGACAATAAACAACAAAGAATTCAGGCTGGAATTTCAACGGCCATAGTGCCAATGCTACGAGCAGTTGATTTGGTGAATACTCATGGAAATGTTGATAAGAAAAGTGTGCTTGAACACTTATCGGCAGCCATGGCGATTATCGGAGATGCGTCATATAGCATTACTTCACAGCGCAGAGATCATATCAGATCAATGCTGAGCAAAGACTATAAAGAGCTTTGTAAGAAGGAAGTTATCGTCACGGATCAACTACTAGGAGACGATTGTGAGACACGAATCAAGAAAATAAAGGAGTCATCACGATCCACCGTGATGTCTCAACAATATGTGACCACGGTGGGGGCTAAGAAGCCAGTGCCTTCGCAACCACAGAATTATCAGTTTCGTAAACCTGCTCAGCAGAGATTTGGTCAAAGACCATCAAGGCCTTTCAATACTTACACACAGGGACGACAGCCCCAATCTAGTGTTAAGGAAGGTAGTCAAGGTACCAAGGAAAGATCTTTTCGGAAGGATTGGACCTTCAAACGTCCGTTCCGACGGTATTAGGAGAATTTCGGGCAGGAAACATAAAACATTATCTCCCAGAATGGAGGAAAATAACTCTGGATCGTTTTGTTTTAGATGCGGTACAGGGATACCGCATACATTTCAGTTCTTTTCCGGTGCAAGACACACCACGGGTTACCAGAGCTGCAGGGAAAGAGAAGCACGAACTCATTTCACAAGAGATTCAAGTTTTGTTAGCCAAGCAGGCTATCGAGGGAACTACTTACCACCCTCAAGAGTTTATTTCAAATCTCTTTCTGGTCCCCAAAAAGAATGGGAGAATGCGGCCAGTAATAAACCTGAAACCACTCAACCAGTTTGTACAGAAACATCATTTCAAGATGGAAACGTTGGAGTCAGCAATCAGACTCATGAGGAAAGGCGATTATATGGCCACATTGGACCTGAAGGACGCTTATTTTTCAATACCGATCGCAGAGAGCCATCGAAAATTTCTTCGTTTTATTTGGGAGAATCAGCGGTATCAGTTCCGCGTTCTTCCATTCGGGCTGACGTCCTCACCCAGAGTTTTTACAAAGGTAATGAGACCAGTGGTGGCAATGCTTCGTCGCCAAGGTATTCGTGTGGTGATATTTTTAGACGACATATTAATTTTGGCATCAACAGCCGACGAATGTCGTCATCATGTATCAGTGGCAGTAGAACTGTTAACAGAACTGGGGTTTATGATCAATCAAGAAAAATCAAAAATGACCCCGTCACAGGAGGTTCAGTTCCTGGGATTTCTTTTAAACGCAAGAACGTTGATGGTAAGCATCTCGGAAGAGAAGTGTCAAGCGGTGATAAACAAGTGCAAAAGAATGTTAAAGAAAGACCAGGCAGTGGTGAGAGAAGTAGCAAGCTTGGTGGGCCTGTTAAAATCAGTGTCACAGGCAATATTACCTGCAAATCTATTTTGCAGACATCTGCAACAAGCACAGATCGTGACATTACGCAAGTCGATACTGGATTTCGACGAGGTTATGGTCATTCCACCCTTAGCGAGGGAGGAGTTGCGTCAGTGGATAAATCTACTTCCAGTTTGGAACGGTCGTCCAGTATGGCCACCAACGGTGAGCTCGGTACTGCAGACGGATGCATCCCGGGCAGGTTGGGGAGGTATAATGAGAGGTCAAAACAAAAAGGTGAACGGCAGATGGCATCAGGACGAACAGACCTATCATATAAACGTATTAGAAGCAAGGGCAGCAAAGCTTGTCATTCAAACGCTGTGCAGATCAATGACCAATGTTCACGTGCGACTTCAAATGGACAATGTCGCAGCAGTAACATACATCAACCATCAAGGGGGGACAAAGTCTCCATTGTTGAACAAGGAAGTAGTGGAGTTGTGGAAGTGGTGCCTCGCACGGAGAGTTTTAATATCGGCAGAATATCTCCCAGGGGTGCAAAACAAGGCAGCGGATCGTCTGTCAAGAGTATTCTCAGACCAAGTAGAGTGGTCGTTAAATCCAAAGGTATTTCAAAGAGTATTAGGAAGAATGTCATTCCAACCAGACGTCGATCTCTTTGCATCAAGGATCAACAATCAATTGCCGAGGTTCGTGTCATGGCTTCCGGACCCGATGGCATGGAAAGTGGACGCCCTAGCGTTTCAGTGGGAAAACATAAATCCGTACGCTTTTCCTCCGTTTTGCCTAGTGGGGAAAGTTCTAGAGAAAGTGCGTCAAGATCAAACACCAGCAATGCTACTGATTGCACCAGTATGGGACGCTCAGTTTTGGTACGCGGATCTATTGCTAATGTTAATTCAACAACCAGTGTTGTTACCCCGAATGTCAAATCTCCTGTTCATGCCACACAGCGGAGAGGGTCATCCCCTGGCACACTCGATGCAGTTAGCAGGGTGGATAATATCAGGTCGCATCTCAGATACGCAGGGATTTCGGGAGACGCTGCATCACTCATCTTGGCGTCTTGGAGAAAAGGTACTGAAAAACAATACTCAGCGGCCTGGAGAGTCTGGGATCGCTGGTGTCGTCAACGGAGCTGTAATCCAGTTTCTACATCTATAGCTGAAGTTTGTGATTTCTTGTCTAACCTGTTTAAGGATGGCCTATTATACTCTACCATCAATACGCATCGATCAGCAATATCGATGACACATGTTCCGATTGATGGAGTGCGTGTGGGAGCACATTATTTGGTTAAGCGGTTAATGAAAGGAGTTTTTAACGCACGGCCGCCTGTGCCTCGTTATGCATTCACATGGCCTGTTGGGCAAGTTATGAGGTATTTGAAGAGTCTGGGGCCTAATGAAGGCCTATCATTGAAGTTATTATCTATGAAAACAGCAATTTTGGTAGCGTTAGTGTCTTCCGACAGAGGAGCAACTATTACGTCGCTTGATATGAAGTTTATGATTAAAACAGGAACAGAAGTGAGGTTTCTGGTGTCGAAACCTACTAAAACGACTCGACCAGGATCTGGCGTTCGAGAGATTATATTGAAGAAGTATACTAAGGAAAAAAGGATTTGTCCAGTATCAGCAGTGCTGGAGTACGTCAAGGTGACGGAAAGGTTAAGGGGTGGAGAAAAACAGTTGTTTATTTCGTATCAGAAGCCATTTAAGGCAGTATGCTCCAGTACAGTCGCTAGATGGATAAAAACAATTATGAAAGCAGCAGGTATTGATGTATCAATTTTCAAACCTCATTCAACACGTTCAGCGGCATCCTCGCAAGCATATCAGAGAGGAGTCTCAGTACCAGACATACTCAAGACAGGTGACTGGGCTAGCGCTACAACATTCCAACGATTTTATAATCGTCCAGTACTACATGAATCATTTACGGAGGCCATACTGGGAGGAGCTTTAAAATCTGCATAAGTTGTCTTGTCTACCGACGGACGACTGTATGATAATTACAAATTATACAAAGGGACTTACCTGCAGGATAATTGGAATTATCCCTAAGGAAGTCCGGAAGGTAGACAAGGCATACTGCCCTCCCAGATTACATTGGAACCCACCCAAGACCAGTATGGCAAATGGATATGTCCTCGGGGCATCAATGTCATAAGACGACGGTGGCTACGTGGCGCATGGGGATATACCTATTGTGGACTGCTCCATTTAGCTTTAAAGGGAAGATGTATTACCCAGTGAGGGGCTAGAGAACGGAATAACTGCATAAGTTGTCTTGTCTACCTTCCGGACTTCCTTAGGGATAATTCCAATTATCCTGCAGGTAAGTCCCTTTGTATAATTTGTAATTTTGGTTCTAAATTTGTATTTATTATAGTGAAAACAAATAGTAATAGTTTTCATAATTTTTTGGGAGGGGGGTAGGGTTCTTTGTAATGACTTAATCCAAATTTCAAAATTGAATTTGCATAAAAATTAAAATCTTAATTGTTTAGGTAGGTAGGGGAACTTTATGTTACGGAACTTGCTTTTATTACTTCTTTAAACGTTACATTACTTTACGTTACATTACGTTTAATACTTTACGTTACGTTACGTTACTTTACGTTATGTTACTTTACGTTAGTTTACCTTAGGTTAATTTACTTTACGTTACGTTACGTTACTTTGCGTTACGTTACTTTACATTAGTTTACCTTAATTTACGTTACTTTACGTTACTTTACGTTACGTTACTTTACATTAGTTTACCTTAGGATAATTTACGTTACGTTACTTTACGTTACGTTACGTTACATTAGTTAACGTTACGTTACTTTAAGTTACGTTACTTTAGCCTAGGTTACTTTACGTTACGTTAGGTTACTTTGCGTTATGTTACATTACTTTACTTAGGCCTACACACACATCATTTCATTGGTGGGAGGGCACCAGTGGAGGCAAGCCTTCTGGCAGGGGATGCCGCCACCTAAATTACATCCCTGTGCTGGGATTTTTATAGGTAAATTGTATTTTTATCTCAATTTTTCTAATTAACTTTTCAAACTAATTATTTTATAATAATTATTAGGTTCCGATGAAGACATCGATGAGTCCATGGTTCCGGTGATTTAGCCTCTTTCTGAAGCAATACCTGGTATTCGTTCCTATATACCGCTCCCAGCCTCCCACCATCAAGAAGAAGAAGTCAATGTTTCCCTTTCTGGCCCATCAACATCAGTCTCACTGGATATGGCTTCAGAGTCATCAAATCAAGCTGGTATGTATTTGGTAGAATTTTATAACACAATCATTCATAATACTAAATAAATTATGTCCCATGAATTATATAAATACTACGGTAATAAGTTGGGGGATTGAATGTTGTTGGATTTTTATTAAATAAATTGTATTTCTATCTCAATTTTTCTAATTGACTTTTCAAACTGATTCTTTTAGGTTCCGATGAGGAGTCCATGGTTCCGGTGACTGAGCCTCTGTCTGAAGCAAGACCTCGTATTCCTTCCTCTTTACCGCTCCCACCATCAAGCTCAAGAAGATTGAAATTACAAAGTAACTAGAAGGACAGAGAATAAAACGAGCGATACAAAACTCCAAGAAGTACTTAGACGGATTCTTAGAGTCAACCCGATTATTGGTTGACAAGCGTGTACGCCACAAGTGCATAAATCCAGCAGGAATACCGCAGTGGTATAATGGGAAAATAATCTCACTTCAAGAGGCAACAATTGATGGTGATAAAACTATATTTACAATCAAATATGATGAAGAAGCCTTATCTTCTGACGAACCTATAACAGAAGAGTTTCCCATACTAAAGGATCTCCGCAAAAAGGATCTAATAATTGTCGATTAAATTTGAGCCCCTCTCAAATATTTCTGATCAATCAATTTGAGCGACTTTCCTGATCAATTTGGTTACAGAAAATTATCCGCATTCTGTACATGCAACAATTATATGCCAAATATGATGCTAATTGATCAATGCGTTTAGTTCTGAAGATGAAAATAATATCAATTTAAGCAATTTTCTTATTAAAATAGCTTAGAATTAATATGCGAATTATACCAATTTATTGAAAGGACTTATGTAGATTTGTGCCAAATTTGATTGATATTGGTAAATGCATTTTAATGAATTGTATTGATGAGTAAACTTTAAATATATTCTTGTTAAAATGGCTAATTAGTATGCAAATTAGATCAACAATTGAATTCATACACTATGTTTATAGAGATTTATTGAAAGGGCTTGTGTTGATAATTATGTGTGACAGATATGAGGCCAATTATTCAAAGCATTTGGATCTGATGATGAAAATAATTATATTAGCCATTTTCTTGTTGAAATAGCCAATTAATATGCAAATTTGATTAATTATTCAAGCCACATTCACATGTTATACCAATTTATTAAGGATGTAGATATTGCTATCCTAATTTTGTGGATATTGGTATATTCTCATTTTTAACGCAATCATTAATGCATCTTAACGTATTGATTAAAATCGTTAAAATGGCTAATTGATATGCAAATTAGATCAATTAATCAATTCATATACAGTTATTTATTTTATAGAGATTTATTGAAAGGGCTTGTTTTGATAATTATGTGTGCCAAATATGGGGCCAATTCATCAAAGCGTTTGGATCTGACGATGAAAATAATGATATTAGCCATTTTCTTGTTAATATAGCTAATTAATTATGCAAATTTGATTAAATATTCAAGTGACATGATTATTTTATAGCAATTTATTGAAAGGACTAATATGTAGATAATTATCTGTGCCAATTTTGATGGACATTGGTATGTATTTTAATCTATTGATGTATAATACTTCGTTTTAGTCATTTTCTCGTTAAAATGGCTAATTAATATGCAAATTAGATCAAATATTCAACTCATACATTATTTTATAGAGATTTATTGAAAGGGCTTGTGTTGATAATCATGTGTGCCAAATATGAGGCCCATTGATCGAAGCGTTTAGATCCGACAACAAAAATTATATCTTAAAACATTGTATCAGTAGGCTAAGTAAAATACAATTATTTAAATATTTCTGGTCAAAATGCTTTTTGCCCCTTTGTTTACACAGTATTTTAAGTAATAATTTTGTACACGAAACACAACCTTTAAATGGCCATACATTTTTAAAATAATTTTTAATTAATTATGCAAAAACAGGTTCTGATATTGAAATTAATCAACAGGAATTCATGATAAGACATTGTAATTTAAGTAATAATTCTGTACAAGAAACACCATTTTTTTCTTTTATGGCCATACATTTGTTAGTTAATTATTCAAAAACTGAAGCTCTGATATTGAAATTAAATAGGAAGTCATGATAAGACATTGTACCAAATTTTAAGTTGATATCATTTTTCTTTGATGTATTCTCGCTCTAGAATCAATGCAAAACCCTGCAACTATAATTAACACACAGTTTTGTGTGGCTTTTCAAATAATCCAAATAATTGATAGTATATACTGACTCATATCACCTGTACAGCATAAAACAAATATGCCACTATTATAGTATGTTCAGTCAAAGATGACACAATTACCTTTATTTTATGTAATCTCAACTGAAGCATATATAGAAGGGCAAATTTGCTTACACTGTGAATGCATAATATATACACTCGGCAAAAGAAGTTCTTGGACACTTAAATTAAATTAATATTTAATAGAATATATATAATTATATATATGATTATATATATATAAGTGTATATCAAAATAAGCAGAAAGTAATCCTTTAACAGCTTAACATGGAATTTAGACATGATCACTCATGCATGGCAGATCCCATTCACTTGACAATGGCAAGAAGATTGCAAAAAATTGGATAATCCCTCCATTCAAATGACTGTAAATGCTCATTTTTTGCAATTTCCTTTTACGCACCTTACCATTGCTTAATGAATGTGCTCAGCCATGCATGAATGCGTACATCTTAATTTCATACAGACATGATAGAGAATTATTGTCTGCTTATTTTGACATGCAATTGTTTAATTTATATTAAATATTTATGTGAAATATTTGAACTTCAATGAGTGTCCAAGAACTTCTTTTGCCGAGTGAATATACATGTATGTTTCATGTAAGGTATAATGTGGATTTGAGCTTTACATCATTTGTCATATGCTGGACAGATTAAAGTGGTTTATATATTATAGACATGTTTTATGAATCAGAATTGTAGTGAGCTTCTGCATCATTGATGCTCTCGTTAAGATAAAGTAAGTGTCTGGGAATGTGAAAACTTGAAAATTGAACAAAAATACATGTACATTTATAGGAAATACAGGTAAATTAGTGAAATCACGTAAACACATGATACATAATAGGCTTGTTTAACATGCCATTTCATCAAGATCACAGCACGGTTGCCTATGTAGATATCAGAATCAGTTCACATCCTCCATAATGGCTGCTCAGAGGCGCACTTTATGTCAGTAGTTAGATTGTGAATATCTAGACAGCACCGGGACGGATAAGGAACCGCTATGGGTTAACACCCTACCCTACTCTTTACGAACCTAGCTGTGACAAAACATGTATGAGTGTGAGTTTCTCATACATGGGACCGACAGCTTAACGTCCCCTCCGAAGGACGGGGCTCTCTCATGGTTTATTTGCCCTTGTCCAAATAACCATGGGCAGAGTGTAGTGATGACTGCAATAAAGGTGAGAGCAGCCACAATATATATTGTACACTCTACACTAGCGCATCGCTGGCAGCACTGTCTATGGCATCCAGTAGCAATATGATACCAATGCCCATTAACTGGCCACATCAAGCCATGGTAACATATTGGCCAGACAGATTTTAACTATACTTATGTAAACATGTAAGATTTCAAATAATGTCTACAGTGGATAGGGCCGATAATTCTGACGGAGCACTTTTTAAAAAATATTTATCTTGTTTTGGAAAAATAAGTTACTTTGCTGAAATGCCTATGATTCTTATATCTGTAATTGAAAAGGTAAATAGACAATTGCATTTGAAAGTTGGATTATCAAGGAAAACTTAGTATAAGGTTTATCGCAAATAGAAAAACCCCCATTGATTATCCTTTTCTGATGCATTGTGGGTTCGCAAATGGAGCAGATTTGCACCCACAATCCACCCACAATGCATCAGAAAAGGATAATCAATGGCTTTTTTTCTATTTGCGATAAACCTTATTGATTAGAAGGTTAATATCTTGTTCGGTTCTTTAGACATGACAAAAAGAGTAAATGTGTGACATTTTACCTTGGCAGCCATTTTTGCCATTCCTATCCCGCACTACCTGTGTAGACAGGCTGTTCAAACCAGGCAATTCCATCCACAGAGATTTAGTATCGTTCCAACTCACACCGACTCATATAAGTTCAGCTTCTATCCCCGCACAATTAAGGACTGGAATTCACTGACACCCTCGATGTACAATGCCAAATCTCTGGAAATTTTCAAGCACAGTATTAAAAAAGTATAATATATTGCTCATAACATGTGTAGTTGTAGTTGTAGATTAAGATTATGATGTGTTCTATTGTCTATTTTCAATTGTCGCCACTATGTATATTCCTCTGTTAGATTTTGCAACTTTGCAGAGTATATGTTATAGATAGATAGATAGATATGAGATTTCTAAATTTCGGCATAACCGAACAAGATATTAGGATACTGATCAATACAAAACTTTCTTCAGAAGTTTTAGCTTTCAATTGCAATTGCCTATTTACCTTTCCAGTCACAGATAAAAGAAACATAGGCATTTAAAGGTAGATGACCCGATCACATTTTCGTAACACAGAATTATTTCAAACATACGGAGATTTTCATATCATATGAAAGCTCGCATTTTTCTCATCATCATACTGAAATTTGACGGCCTAAATCGGTATAATTACGGAGAAATCGATGAAATAATGTCGAATTACCGCGAATGGTGGTAACCACCGATATAGTTTGTGTACTACTCAATGGGTACAGTTCACAGCATGCGTCTAAAATAAGAACCGTTAGAGCTATGCAACTCAAACTTTGGAACACGACTTTTTTAAGGATGACCTTTCATGTAGAATAGAAAACTTCAAGTTGAAAATCGGAACATCTACCTTTAAGCAAATTAATTAAAAATTACCCTTTGCTAATAAATTATTTCCAAAACAAGATATTTTTTCAAAAATCTGCTGTCAGAATTGTCGATGGTTACAAATGTTTTTATGTGTTTTCACTAATGTTCATGTAATTCTTATATATAGTGAAATTTTTGTTTAATTGTCAAGTTTTCATATTGCCAGACCTTTACTTTATACAGGCTGTAACAATAAAAGTTATACAGTTTTGAAAAAAATATTAAAAATATCTCTCGTAAAGTTTCTGTTTCGAGTTTTAATGGCCTGCAAGGGGAATTTTCTTAGCTTTCGAATAAGCTTTGTTTCATGACAATCGATGGTCGGTAAGCGGAGATATGATCAATTGTCTAAAGTAGTCATGAAATCACCTGGGCCACTTTGGTTTAATCAATGGTAAAATCACTGGGATGAATATGAATGGAATCAAAACCAGGAACATAGCAGTAGAGCGCTCTTGTTAGACAACAATGGTTTGTTTCAAGTGGTTAAAAGTATTACAAAGAAGGTTAGGTATTTACAAATATTATTTATTTATTTTATGAATTTATTTATTCAAATGAAATAAAACTATTTGAAAAAAGAATTATATTGTTCTCTCTAATGTTCCTTGCATGATACCCTAACCATTAAATTTATGCAAGCAAGATTGTATGATATTATTGTGAAAGTGGCCCAACCCGATTTCTAGACGACTTAGTAGATCGGTCATAACTTTTAAACGCAAGTCGGTAAAAGACCAAATAAAATGATTCTGGTAGCCAAAACGTAACTTAACACAGAGTGTAAGAGATTTTGACATTGCATGATTTTAACATTGAATTAAAAATAAAATTGTGATTATATAACTTTTGTTGTTACAATACATATGTATATTAAAATTATGAGACTTGTGCTATATAACAAATATAAACTACTGCTTAATCACTTGACTTGTCTGTTGGGGAAGTTTATGGCTTCTTGCACTGTAGAGCCATCTGTTTTCAGTCAAAATGTCCTAAAGAAATAGGAAGTGGGAGGAGTGATAATTGGAAAAGCAATTTACTCAAAATTAGATTATCAAAGGGCAAGTGCCTGTTGGGTTAAAGGATTTGTTTGGATTAAGTAGGATCTACTTAGTTCTAAGCCTAGAAGGGGGCAATTAGTAAATATGAGGTCATGGGATGTGCTGCCAAAAAGGGTCCCATTTTCATCCGTCTGGTAAATGAATGACCCCTTTTTCAAAGCCATTTTGGGTAAATGTATGGGAGTAATTGGGAGAGATATCTGGTATAATAATATGGGTAATCTTTACAAATTAGGAAAAGAGGTGTTTTGAAACCTGGGAACAACATTGACACGTTCAGTTCCCTAATCGCTATCATTCACGTATTAGTGAGTCCTATACATTCTGTATGAGGTAAGGATGACATGCTTCGGAAAGTTGAGAAAAATAGGTTCAGTCACCAATGAATTGTCATGGTTTGAACAGGCTGGTTACCATGGTTACTAACTATGAGATCCGAAACCCTCGATGGATCAGTGCAGTGTGTGGCCCTCTTGTGTGTCTGTCATCCATGGATTAATGGCATGCCTCTATAATCATGATAATGGTCCCGCTGTAGCTGGCTGGTATCTAAGACATGTCTTAACTGGTATAGAGCCTGCAAAGTGAGATGTATGGAGCCTACAACATGTAAAGTGGCTATGTTTAAACTTGAACCCTGTGTTGTAATAAAAGTTCCATGATGTTTCGGCATTGGAGGTTTAAAGGTGCATATATTATAGCTTGCAAGCTACCAAAGTGAGAATATGTAGCCTATATGTGACCCGTCACATCAAAATAGACATGTTGAAGGCCCGAGTCAAATCTTAGTTATCGATAAGACTTGAAAGAGCAAGTTTTAAGCTTTGAAATGACACCATGTTGAAGGTAATTGGACTTTGTAGTCACAAGATATGATTTGAAGAAGCATATCCTTTTCTATTATTTTTGCCCTCTATCTCAAAACTGTGTTTGCCGACAACATGTCCTTTTGACGCGACTGGTCACATATTATGTTGAAGGGATTGAACCATTTGTCCAGTCGTCACCAGAGCCATCAACTGTAAAATTTTTGCATTTTTAAAGTTTTGGTTCTACTGCTGAGCTGACATAGATAAAACATTGCCCGCTGCCTACAACCCAACAACTGTGGTTAGTTTTTGGCGTGTATTTTTCATTTTAGCCCTACTCTGGGCTACAACACTAATGGTTCATCAATACTGATTAGGTTAAGTAAAGAAAACCCCAAGGCAAGAGACGGAGGGAGGGGGGGGGGGGGGGGGGGGGGGGGGGGGGGGCACTCATCTTATTTTGATGGGATTTATATTAGATATCCAGATCCTCAGTTTGGAGGCAACCTAGAATCCAGGAGTGGGGGCACTCAGATACCTTTTAGTAGTAATGTGCTACCATCAAAATGAAAATTGACCCCAAATTTAGTAATTTTGTGGGGGAAAGTGGACCCATATTTACCCAAGATCCGTAATTTTCACACATTTTGCTAACATTTCAAGGAAAACAGTGACTTTCAGGATATTAGGCCTGATTTTCTAATTTTGCAAACATTTGTGGAAAAATGGCAAGAATTAGACCTATATCATTCCCAAAAATAGGTTAGAAAGTGAAAAGGGGTAAACCTATTTAATAGATATAGCACATCCCTGTAACCTGAATCGGGGCCCAAAATGTGGTTCATCCAAGCTATACATTTGTGCTGAATTTAAGTAATTGGAGCCCAATTCTCAGATTTGAACTAAAACATTACTCTACCTGATGAACTTAAAAGTTTACAATTTTTCTCCCACCTGGGAGGTTTCAGAAAACTCAATTTCTGAAAAATGTTTTTCTTAAAAAGGTTTGGAGTCTGATCCTGTATAGCACATTCCTCTGTCTTAACATGTATTGAGTGCCCCTCTTATACCAGACAAAATATTTCCATCTGAAGCAAGCCCATGACTGACAAAGACTGTCCCAAGTCTACTAGCTTTACATGTTGAAGCAGGGTAAACTGCTTTGTGAAAAACACAAATTTATTTGCTCCAAGACTTGGGAAAGGTCTATCCAACAATATCAAGGATAGCGTTAGATCTGTTATAGATGCCCAGCAATAATCTCCATCTATCAGTTTGTCTTTGCTAACTAAATCCTGGTCATAATCCTGCTCTGATGAGAGATGAATCCACTTAGACGTAAGTTTATTGACCCATTGAATTAAACTTGGGAAAAGTACAATGAACAGGTAGGAAGTGTTGAATTTCTCACACATTTAAGCCCGATTGGGCTTCATTTGAAGATAACAAATATTTACAGGTGACAAAGACACAAACCCTGTTCTACGGGCAAATGGATATCTCAGGTAGAGTCGGTCAGAGTCCCTTATAATGACACAAAAAATCACAAAAACAAAAAAAGTAAAAATGTTGCCACTTTTTGACAAACTAAAAATGTTGGGTTGGTATTCATTTGTACGGCTATTTTTTTCACCACTTTGTAAAAATGGGTCATTTGTACCTAAAAGTCCTAACATATAAAGTTTTGTTTGCCCAAGCAAGAAAAACGAAAATTGGTTGATTTATTGGTTGTATGAAGGGAGAGATTAATTTACTAACTGTAGTGAAATTTAAATGCACACAAACATTTCTGGTTTTACTGTGTACAGTACTTCTTACTTAATTCAGGCTTGGAATACTGCAAATAATGTCCATTGAGTTGCAAAAGTGAAAATCATTTTTGATAGGATTACCAGATTTGTTTAATATCACCATTTTTTCTTTGTGATTTCACTTATTAGCTCACAGCTGAAACATACTGGAATTTGACTGTGGATTATGGGGATCCAGACAGTCAACGTATCTCTGTATCAAACATACCATCAACGTTCAACTGGACCCACAGCTATGCCAAACCTGGCGTGTACCTTGTTACAGTGAGACTTTTAAGTGATGAGGAAGAGGTTGAATTGGTGTCTGCACTCTCCATTCAGGAACCTTTGACAACATTATCCCTCGAAGGTCCAGCAGTTAGCAAGCTAACCAGGTAGGTCTAGCACTATGCGTTCGCTCTTTGCAAGGATCCGCCATTTGTGAGGAAAGCCTCGAACTGGTATCGCATTGAATGAGACTATTCCATAACATTATGTAACTAGTTAGACTCTCTCTGCACAATATGACTGGTCATGCAGTGAGACATTGTGAAAAGATGTAACACTTTCATTAAATCCGATTCCTTTCAGAGGCTCTCCTGTGAATGACGGATCCATGCAAAGAGCAAATAGCACATTGATTTGTATTGAAACTGAATTTTTCAAAAGATGTTATGAGTTATGGTTGGATTGCAAACATATCCTCTACGCCATAAAGCATATGTGAGCGACTGTGAAGGAACAGTTGGTTCTGACCAGTTATCAAATTACCAACCTCCAGAACTTGTCATTAAATATGCTGGGATACTTAATAAATCTCTTCAGAGGGTCTACTCAAATTGAAAGATGATACCGGGATTTGTTGCACTTTTATGCTACCTCCCTCATCATTCATCAGTTAAGGATGTATAATCACACACTTAAGCCGCTCATTATGACTCCTAATCCTGCCTCAGGTTTTCTTTGTGGTTTTTAGTTTTCCCCTCTCAATTTCGATTTTAAAAATTGGTGTTTAATGACAAGTAAAAAAGCTCATAGGACCTGTTTTTAGTGATGATCAGTTCACATGTTCATCACTTTTGACATTGCTGCAGCACATCCATATGAAATGAAAATGTCAGTGCCCCAAGGTACTGTTAAACCAGAAAGTTTTGCGAGTTTTAAAGTTTGCGAATCAGCAAAACTGGCCTAATTCATGGCATGAAAATTTCACGAATGTAAACTTTGCAAGGCACTGCTACAAGGTAGATTGGAAATATTCGCAGGCAAGAAATTAGCGACATTTTAATGCACACAAACATTTCTGGTTTTACAGTATACAATTTGCAATTTGGTGTCCGTTTTGCTTCTAAGACTGGGCATTTGGGATGCTGTAAACCTGTGGTTTGTTGCTGTCAATTGAGCATCATAGTTATGTTGTTGTACAGTAAAGACAAGTGATCCCATTTGAGACTATAATGGAGGAGGAGGAAGCAATAGTGTTGTTTTAGTGACTATAGCAGCAAACTAAACAAACTTGACTTGTCAATCTCCACGTATTAACATTATGGAGGAAGTAGCCCAAGGATAGTGCACCGTGGGAAATGTGTCTCCCTAATACCTGCAACCAAATGGGAGGTTTAGAGATGAATTGTGGTTTGTGGTAACATTTGGTTAGGGTTTGACATAAAAATATACAGACATCGAAACGATCAACCAACAGTTCTAAATTCCCATCCTCCTCCCTTTGGGTGAGAGCAATGCCAAAAATATTAGTCGCCATTTAAATGGGATGGGTTAGATTGTGTGGACAGATTAGAAATCTGTATCCCGATTTCATTTATGATGCGACATAACCACCCCCTCCGATTTACCGCTTTCCCAGGTATCTTTCCAAAGTGTTCAAAAATTCAAAAGAAATTCAAAACATTTAACAAAACATTTAACAAAGATTTGTCAACAATTTTTATACATTTTCAAAAAATTCAAACATTTTCAAAAATGTAAAATTAAAAAACAAACAAAAAACAAACCAGTTGGGCCTGTAGAACAGGGGTTTTGCTCCCTTGGTTTTATTTATATTATTCAATTTAGCCATTTGAGATGAACTTTGTTGTTTTATTATCTTTTGCAGGCCTATATCTCATCAGGTTTGGGAAGTGATTCCCCAATCTGGTAGCGACATCTTATATTCATGGATGGTAACTAGGGTGAAGGAAACCAACTCTGATCCGGATATTGTATCGTTACTACAGAGAGCTGGCTACGACTTGCAGGTATGTTTAGTAAAAGAGATGAATCATTGGATTTCATAAAGGTGTTCTGCTTAGTTCATGTCAGTTCGGTTCAAGCCGATTTTGTTCAGTTCAATTAGATTTCCATGCAACTCAACATAAATATACTCACAATAATTTCAAATGTCCTTCAATTCAAAGTGGTTCAATATTTGATAAATGTATTAAGTTAATGCACTTATCAATTGCAAGCCTGGCCCCTGGGGACCTGGGACATGGCGGGGACCATATAGGGACTGGACATGAATGTATACAAAACGGTGCCCCGCTATGTGGGGGAGTGTACAGGGACGTACAAACTGCCCCGCTAGCAAGGGCGTATAGCGGGCACGTACGCCAGGGTACACCCAGGCGTAGCTACAAACATAAGCTAGAGATGCGATGCACTTGACGGAATAAGCCTAATAACAAATAGAAATGCATCCCGTTATGGTTGCAGAAAGAAATTACGCGACCCTTAGACTTTAGCCGGGCGTACTCTTTGTCCTGGCTAAGTATGGCCGGGAGTGTACACTTTGTCTCAGCTAAGGGGCCAGGACTGTTCAGTAGTGGGGACGTACAAAAAACTGGTGCCCCGCACTGCGTGGTCCCTACAAGAATGTACCGGGGATGTCACATTTGCAATTTGTACGTCTCGGACCTAGTCTCCGCTAGTCCCGGGTCCCCAGAGCCGGGCTTGCAATTGATAAATGCATAACAGTAAAAGATTTGCTGTAGAAAATTAATATGATGGAAGTATGAAATGGATGGCTTATTAATCCAGACCAACCAAATGACAGATTGACAATAAGCCCCAAGAGAATTTGGTGGCAGATAGCACCTGGGACTTTCAAATTGATTATAACTGGTATGTAAGGCATAAGTAATTAAAAGAGGCAATGAGCAGTTTTTTTACAAATTTGTGAGATAAGAGTTCAGGAGTTGTAAACAATGTACTTGTGTTCCTAATGGTCCTAACATTTATAAAACAAATTCACCATAGTCCGATATGATATTGTCGTCTTGTTTTCTTCTTTCAGATGACCTTACCATTCACCCTCCCTGGTGTGTACAACGTGACTGTGGTTGCCACCAATGACTTGTCAATGACTACAGTCACCAACATAACAACGATACAAGAACCAATCTTAAGTGTTGACCTTGAAATCCGGCCTGTCTTAATTACCAATACATCAGTTTTAGCGATAACGGTTGAGAGCGGAAATTCACTTCAATTCGACATTGACTTTGGCGATGGAGACACGTTACAGACTCCCCCTCTCGATGAATTGCTGTCCCAATTTATCATGACGGTGATACCGATCACCTCGACATTAACATTGTACGAAGTGCACAAGACCTATGCTGCACTTGGAGAGTATCGCTGTACGGTGAAGGTCTTCAACCTGGTCTCGAAATTTGAAGTGTCTGGGGTCGCAGAAGTGGAGGAGGCCATTTCTGGTCTGAGACTGACATCGGACAAAGAGAGTATCATGCGCATTGGTGAAACGGTGACAATGGTTGCTACGATAGAGTCGGGTAATAACGTGGTGTTTGATTGGTTCTTTGATTTCTTTGGTGTACCTCAGGTAGAAAGGTGAGTTGCTTAGTACCAAGATGAAATTCAAATAGTGCTCGAAATTCAAAATCTGTAGAGAATAATGGTATTGTTTTAGACTACCTGTGTGATATTGTCTGACATAATGTGGGCGGTAGTATTATTTTAAGTGGAACAAGGATGCCGCAGGTAGAGTTCTGCCCATAAAATATACTACCAGGCATTTATGTTAGACAATATAACAGGTACGGTCTAAAAACATACCTTTATTCCCATTTTAAACCGTTTTATTTTGTGAACATTTTTCTGTTGAAATTCCATCCAATCGCTTGCGGTGGGTACATCATGTAACAGCGCATTGCTCTGCCTTATTAACACGCCGGAGAAGCGTAGTAAGGCACGCTTTGAAGTGTGCGTCATGCAACAAACTATAGTTACCATGCACCACTATTAGAATTAGAAGTGTGACAAAAGCCTTAAGTAAATATTTACTTTTTTATCTTTACCAGTTTTAACAATAGGAGTGTGGCTACATATACCTTCCCCTACCCCGGAGATTATCACGTGAGTGTTGCCGTCAGTAATCATGTACAATTTCAGCCGATAGTGACCTATCACCTCGAGCCATTTATCGTCCAGCAACTGATCGTTCCTGATAGTTTGGTTATCGAAGTCGAAGGATACGGGAGTGGCGCACCTTTATATGAACTAGTGCGATTCTGGGCAGTCTGCGATGGCTCCCATGTGACATACTATTTTAATTTTGGCGATGGGACTAGTGAGGTGATATCTGTGGATGGACTTGCCTTTCATAATTACACTCAAGGTAGGATTTATATAATATTGAATGGCTTTGAGGGTGATACAAGAATATATTGCACGAGCTATAAAAATATTGCACGAGTCGGAGACGAGTGCAATATTTTTATAGCGAGTGCAATATATTCTTGTATCACCCGAAAATAAGACATTCAATATTATTATTATTATTTATATAACACTGTTTTGATAAAACCTAAATAAGTTAGCCCAAACTGACCTTCTCTGCGTATATTCTTACGCGCACATCATCTGCGCAGCACAAAAAATATTGGACGGCAATATTTTTTGAATATTGGACGCACATCCGGGAACTTGAAGCACAATATTCAATACGCACTTTTATTGTAGCGTTTGGAAGGCCAATATAAATAATAATATGGATTATTGGTTTTAGAATACCATAGTCTCTCTATAATATTTTTCTTTTTTCTTAAGGGGGGGGGGGGGGGGGGACAGGGGTTTCTGAGGGTATTTTTTCAGAAAAGTAACAGTTGGGTATATTTCTTTAAAAATGTAATTTTCCGGATGTAGATGCATCATGTGTGAATAAACAGTGATTTTCAAATATTTAACCGTCCAATCCTACATTTGTAAATGTAACAAAGTTATGCATAAAAAGCATAAGTTTACACATATGTTTATTGAAGAAGAAAAAAATTGGATGGTAGGTCTCTGAATTTGAAGGAGGGGACATGCATTCATTAGAAGTAAATGACATTTGTTATTAAAACAATTCTTGTGATTCACAAGACGATGTACCCCAGCAGTTGCTTGGGAAAGGCACAACGTGCGTCATGGGAAAAAGTCAACATCCATCCAAAGTCCGATTAATACAAATACAATTGGCTTGTAGAAGGCTGAACGCTTTCCACGCGGCAGGCGTCTGCAGACGACAGTTCCAAAATTTCACAAAATGTTTCGAAAATGTCAAAATTATTGAAGTTCATCACCATATTTGAAATCACCATGAGAAATGCAGGAAAATAAGTACTAACATGCCTAGTATTGGTTCAGTTATCCTTGAGATAAACTTTGAAAGTTGGGAAAGGTTTCGGAAAATTCGTATATGTAGCCGTGTGGAAAGTGTTAGGGGAAGTTTTCGGAAAATTTGTATATGTAGCCGCGTTGAAAGTGTTAATCTTATCTACTAACTTTATTCTTTCAGAGGGCATCTACACAGTCACAGTGCGTGCTGAGAACCATTTTAGCAATGCATCGGCAACACTCCCTACGAATCCATACTATGTCCAGGTACCTCCTGTTCTACACACACCTTATCAGATGAAATATCCTCAGGAGTTTGGAGAGGCATCTGAACTGATGGTACAGCTTGAAAAAGGATCTAATGTGTATTTTAACTGGTCAATGGGAGACGAGACTGACTACTTGTTTCATGGTCAGTAAAGTTTATTTTAAATATAGCATAGCTCAGTGGAAACCTCGTCAGTGTAAACTAAAAATCTGATGGTAACCTCAATTGCTGCTGAGTACTTGTGTGTCATTGTAACCTATGTGTGTGCAGATCACTCTGGGTAAAGATAGAAATATTATCACCACAGGCCGAGCACTAACAGACTTTGACCGTGGTCACCGTGTGATCTGGTGGTATTTGGCATTTTTTTCTTCAATTTTTTTTTTGTCAAGGCATGCGGCTTGCAGCGTCTCATTTTAACATTTTCAAGCATATAAAAATAATTCTACTCATGGTGCTGCCATGCAAGCACAGATATATATTTCTCTCGACTTGTACAGTCCTTAGGCCAAGAAAAATAAGGATCTGTCTTACAAACCCGAGCATAAGTATGTGAAGTACAACTATGCCTGCATACGTGTGATGATTCATGATTGACCAATCATATGCATGCACGCACACATTATTGGAAATATGTTCATTGCATTATGATGCTGTGACTATAGGTGCAAAGATCGTGTAAATTGGCAAAAATCATGACTTTCCATCTTCTTCAGCATTATTCTAACTAAGTAATTTGTAATATTTTTCTTTTGTACAGGTCAATCTGTGAGCCACACTTACAGAAATGAAGGTGTGTTCGTTGTCACAGCAGTGGCTTTTAATAAGGTTTCTATGGTGATAGCGAGTTATACGATTTATGTACAGAATCAGGTCCAAGGTAAGTATAAGCACTAAAGAAATGCGTATACTTTATTTGTCTTACTCTGTGCAATGACGTCAGAGCATATTCTAGTGATCGTTGCAACATTTACGCGCATGTTTTGGGATTTATATTTGATTGTGGTGGGTACTTGCACCAGAGTAATCACACATGCAATAATGAGGTGCAATCATTGGATGCACTCAGAGGTTACTGCACAGAGGTTGATGAATGTTATAGGTGTATGTTCTGATCACTTTTTTGGGGCTATGAATTTTTTTTCACATCAAGATATTTTGATATCAGAAGAATCCTCATATTTTTCTCATTATGTCTGTCAAATATTAGGGGCCAGAGATGTTGCATTTAGAAATTATAGGCTAAAATGTGGCGAATTACTGCCAAAGGTGGTTAACCACCAACTAGTTTGTGTACTACTCAATGGGCATATGTCTTGTGACCGTGTGCTTCTAAAAATAGAACCATGGGAGTTATGCAACTCAAACTTTGGAATGCGACAATTTTAAGGATGACCTTTCATGTAAAACAAAAACATCAAGTTGTAAATCATGCCAGCAATCAGAACATCTACCTTTAATAATATGATGAATTTACTGAAGTGGGTAAAACTATAAAGGAAAGGTGGACAAGTCAAATGCTTATCATTTTATTCAAATGTTTAAGTAATATCAGTCCAAATTATTTATCATGTCAATTGGATTTTGTACATAACAGTCATACTTACCAGAAATCATACATCAAATACCTCTATTGATTCCAAAATGTAATAGCAATTCTGGTAAGCATACATGTCATGCCAGAGCTCTTTGGAACAGTGTTTCCCCAAAAATATGTATTGAGTTAAGAAATATGTCATTAAGTCAATGTATTTCCAATTAGCACTAATTATTAATTTTTATTGTATGATTATTATGTTACATGTATATATATATTTTGAACAATCTGTACCCACTAGGGCGGGGCGTAAATAGGGAAGGTATTTTGTTCAAATCGGCCATGGTCAAAATGTATTCCACTTGACCCCACATGATCAAATATGCACTTTAACATTTTTTCGGAGGGGGTCTTCAGACCCCACTACTACCTTTTATCCCCCCTATAGGGGAATACATGGTAAAGTTGCCAAATTGGTGAAGCAAAATCAGGTTTCGACCTAGAACAAATTGATACATATTTTTTTCAGCCTTATGCAATTCTATAAGGTACCCATAATGACATACTAAAAGTCTGAAAATATCAGAGTGTTAGAAATATGATAATTTGCATAAACTTAAAATGGCCGCTAATTTGAGCATTTTCATTGTTTTGGACTTATTTCTTATCTTAGATAGTTTTTATGGCACTTTAAATAGCTTCAGCATATATTTTATGAATGTATAACGTCTCAAAGGACATACAGAGACATATCAGCCCTATATGTGTATCTTAAATTGCATAAATAAAAAATGGCCGCCAAAATTCTCAAATTAGCGGCCATTTTAAGTTTATGCAAATTAGGCATATTTCTACCACTCTGATATTTTCGGACTTTTAGTATGTCATTATGGGGACCTTAAAGAAATGCATTGTGCTGAAAAAATTATGTTTTATTTTGTATTAGGTCAAAACATAATTTTGCTACACCAATTTGGCAATTTTACCATGTATTCCCCTATAGGGGGATTAAGGGTAGTGGTGGGGTCTGAAGACACCCTCCGATTTTTTTTTAAAGTGCATATTTAATCATGTGGGGTCAAGTGGAATACATTTTGACCATGGCCAATTTGAACAAAATACCTTCCCTATTTATGCCCCGCCCTAGTACCCACTGACCAAAGGACTCACTGAGCTTTGATGAAAAGGACTCACTGAGCTTTGATGAAAAGGACTCACTGAGCTTTGATGAAAAAACAGACAAGAACTGATTTTTGGAAACGACCATTGTGTTATTATTTTTACACTTATTATATTAAAGCCCTCTATTGAACCTGGGATGGCAATATAAAGCATAGCTCAGTGGAAACCTTGTCAGTGTAAACTAAAAATCTGATGGTAGCCCAGGTTAGATTGCTGCTGAGTACTTGTGTGTCATTGTAACCTATGTGTGTGCAGATCACTCTGGGTAAAGATGGAAATGTTATCACCACAGGCAGAGCACTAACGGACTTTGACTGTGGTCACTGTTAGATCTGGTGATATTTGGCTTTTTTTGTCAAGGCATGCGGCTAGCAGCGTCTCATTTTAAAATTTTCAAGCAACGTTTTAACGAACATACGAGCGCCCGATGCGTCTCTTTTTGATGGTGCACATTTTGGTGCAACCCCCACCCAAACGCAAAACGCATGGCACTACGCAGCACAGTTTCGTGCGCAATGGCTTGCGTTGCACTTTTAATTAGTGTGGAATGTCACAATAGCAATTCACGTCGGATTTTGGATTTGAGGGCCAGTGCAACTTCTAGAGATAAGTATTCTTTGGTAATCACATTTGTTTTCTTTGCAGGTGTGGAGATATCAGTATCAAATCAAATCTATCCTGTTAGCACGGCCATAGAATTCTCAGCGCAGACTGTCACCAACAGCGATGTACACAATTATATTTGGGATTTTGGGGACAGAACACTCGAAACGTTTGAACCGTTCTATAGTTATAGCTACAGATATGCTGGAACGTAAGTAGCTTTACCTACTTATTTGATTAATGGAAAATTGTATTCTTTAAAATTATTTTACCAAATTACATGTCAGTTTTGAATAGAGACTTCATTCTGTGTCAAATTTCACGTACTGGTGTATCTCTCTGGTGGTGGAGTGAAAAAACGGCAAATATCCAACATACTGCAATTTTTATGTTAGTATATCGTCAGCCTGCTTCAATGATTGCCTAACTCAACTCAATATTTTTGTTGTTTTCTCTAAACTAGAAAAAATTAGTTAGGCAATTATCGAAGCAGGCTGACGATATGTTGCCTGAGCTAAAATGTCACACAATGAAGTGTATGTGTTCAAAGACAGAAAGCCATTACATGTTTGTAAGCAACAATAATTTACTGTTGCACCCTTCAGGAATCAAATCATTTGTTTTAAATGCATTATAATTGTTATAATTCTTACAGGTACTATGTAACCGTGATGGCCAAAAACTTCATAAGCAATGCCACATCTATCCCTATCGAGATGGTCATACAATCCCCCATAGACAGATTGTCTGTTAACTTCATTCAGGCAACACTTGTGAACCAGCCTCTAGAGATCATAGCCACTATGTATTCTGACGTTGTCTCTGTATTGTTTCAATGGGATTACGGAGACGGCAGTGACGTGGAGTATGGATCGGAATTGACAACGTATCATGCGTTTAATGAGTGAGTAGTAAATGTGTTCTTATCAGTAAGGTATGAAAAGAGGCATAATTTTGCAATTTGACCACATCTTGAAAATAGAACTGAATCGGGTTTATGCCCTCTCACTTCTTGTTCCTTAGCTTGTACTAATGGCTTTTTGCTGATGTTCAGGAACCTTGAACAAAATAGACACTTTGTGTTGTATCCAAAATGCTTAGTCTGTTGGTACTTGCATCAGTAAGTAATATTTGTTTTTATGACAACCCGTTTGGCACTGATCAGAATATTGGATATGGAAATCTCAATTAACTGAAATCTGAATAATCTTTTGTTTTATTTCAGAACGGGAGTGTTCACCATAACATTGTTTGCCTCTAATGCCATCAGCAATGCTACAGCCTCCAGCCATGTGTTTGTTATGAGAAATAGACTCTGCTATCCCCCTGTCATCAGGATTGTGGGTGGCTCACAGAGAAAGGTGAGTATCACATGGGTTATATGGTGTGTTCCACATGGGTTATATGGTGTGTTCCACATGGGTTATATGGTGTGTTCCACATGGGTATCAAATTGTTATCACATTCGTATCGAATTAAATAAAAGACAAATTGTGCTCTCTGCCTGCTATTAGAATTGTGGGTGACTCACTAGAGAGAGGCAGAGTATAACATGCATATATATCTGGTAGGTGTTACAAGGGTATCAAATGGGGGTTACATGTATATCAAAAAGGTGTCGCATTCTACCTGTTTTTAGCTTACTACAAGTAAGCTAAAGCGACCTGACGCGAAAGGTCACGGTATAGGTCAAGGGGAAAGTGCGACTGTGAAATATGGTTTTATCTTGGTCACACAAGTGGTTATTTGTCGGGAAATGTACTTGAGATAGTGAAACAATATGATCGCATAAATATGTTAGAAAATGGGCCTGATTGCCATTCGACAAAATAGGCAATTTCGCGTTATTTTCTTTATTGTCATAACTGTATTGAAAATGCATGTAAACGCTATGATAGAAAAGTTGATTCAACACATGGCACGCATGTATCATGACGTACAAGCGTGATTGTCTTATTGTGATTGGTTTAACTACTAGAGATCATTATTATTCATGATACGAAATCAGCGGAAAGTAAAAATACAGCCGTCAAAGTGAAAAATAGGTGGGGAGGTCGTTTTTCGTTAATTGATGTTAATCGCTTCTGTATATATTCTTCAAACTATGTCTCCGATTTCAGCGGCCAAAATTATTGGAAAATATTGTTTTCAAAGGTTTTTCATCATGAGGTGCTGTTAGAAATTCGCGAAAAAGAGTAAAACTTACGAATATTGCCTTGCCAAAATGTTGAATTTGCGTGATTTATCGTGCCGTAATATCTTTTATTACCCCCACCAGTTTGGTATCGTCTGCCATTGATCAAATGTCAAATCTACATATTATAGTCCGATGTAAATGAGGCAATTACATTTACCGAGTTACCCCGTCTGTTTCAATGTGTCGTGAGCTTTCCTCAAACAGTTGCACGTGCGAATATGTGAGGGTGCAGTGTTTAAAAACGAAACAATCGGAGCTCTACGAGTTCACTCATTTTTTGAAAGTCGTGTTATAACGGGGGAGGGTTGGGTTTAACGGCACATTTATGTATTATATTTAGATATTGTGTAACTTCCGCCATGTCGAAATTCCACATTTAATACAAATTTACTCAATAAATATTCATAATGACATGCCGCATGTTTATATTATAGCTCAAGTAATTTATTGAAAATAAAAACATTGTTTAAATAAAACATGACACCCCTTTCAAAAGTGAAAGCGTCCAACCCCCAAAAAAGTTTTCAGTCCGAGCATGCCGCGGCCGTGTGTTCTCAGAAAATAATGGCGTCTTCTCACCTTATTTCATGTTCTGTTTCTTGTTGTTCTGTAATACTTCAAGTTGTTTTCATCTGCATCTACTTTGACGTTAATTTTTATCAGATAAAAAATGACTACGAGTGAGTCGAAAGGCTGATATAGCCTAGACGTGAGTACAAAATAAACCAAATATAAAATGAAAAGGGGTACTTTATTAAATAAATACTACATCATCGTCCAGCCCCGCCTGTTCCTGATACGGTTGTTCTCCTACTAAAAAAGGAACCCAAGAGTATGGCGCCGCTCACATCGCCAGCGGTGTGTGTTTACGCCGTACGCACGATGTTGCTCTAAAATTCGCTTCATTGTGCACATTTGGTTGCACTTATGAAAGTTTTATGCATTTTGGTAGTACACAAAATTATTCTGATGGTAAATCTTGAACGAATCGCGATTTTAATATGTAATGTTAATGTCCGGAAGCTGATTAAAACCGGTGCAGATTTGACAATAATAAAAGGCAAATGAAGACAACACAGAGAACAAGAGTACATATCTACTGTACAGTACAGTACACTTTGGTGGACATTTAGTATATTTTATTGCGTTTTCACTTCCTCGAAAATCTGGACTACCAATTTTCGTAAATCCTGAGTCCCGCCCGAAAAACAAAATCGAGTCCCGGGAGCACTGAATTCCCGAACATCCTAGACCCAATGGTGGCTATACTATCGTTCATGCTTCACTATACTATAGCCACAACACCCTCTATAGACACACGACGTCGCGAAAATGACATTTTTAATTCAAGATTTTCACATCAAATATGATTTAAATCAATCAAAATGCACTCACATGTTGTTCCTAGAACTCTTAGTAATACATTGTGTTAATTAATTTTGATCAAGCGGCAGTCGGCAGTGCTGACACTCGATGTGAATTTCGCGACGTGAACAGTCAATAGGGAGTTTTGTGACCCTAGGTAGCCAGCTACCTAGGACAGGTCACTATTGGGACTACGAACATCCCAGCCTAGCCCTATGCCTATAGGCTATAGCCTAGGCTATGTAGCCTATAGCCTAGGCTATGTATGGTTTAACCAGGGAGGTGTAATATCTCTCTGGTTAAACTATATGTAGTAGTACTATTTTGATATCAGAAGAAAAGCCTATCTTATTTTCAATATTCCCCTAAACCAATCACCTCGGTAGATGTTATTGTTACTTATTGAACCATCCAGAAGAGAACGCCAATTCGCCAACTGTTTTTTGTGGCATTACCAAAGTCAAAGTGGCGCACCATTTAAAAGGCCAAATAAAAAATAGTAGTTTCTCTTCCCCGCGCGTGCGCATCCATTTTGGCCGCCACGTCAAAAAAAATAGTTTTTTTCTTCAAATTTTGTTCAAATTTTGTTTTCTAATTTTTTTTAATTCTTTTTTTTTTTAATTCTTTTTCTTCAATTTTTATTTTTTGAATGTTCTCAAGATCACACTGATGTTGTCAATGGAGAACGTGTCAATATTTTTAAAAAAACCTGTTAAAATGAAAGAACAACATAACAGGCAAACTGTTAATATCAAAACATGATACAAATTAAACTGTATCTGCATCAGATGATATAAATAAACTGTGAGTAAAACTGGTGTTTTAAAATACCAGTGTGGTCTTCGCCTTCGGAACATTTGTTTGTCGTTTTTGGCTGGAACTGATTTATTTATCAAGATATTCCCGAGATCACACTGATATTTTGTAAATCTAGAATACACATCTTTTCTTATTTAGCTTTGTATTCCTGAAAGAGAAAAAATAGAGAATAAATCCTTGTGTTATCTATATAATAATACTCTACTCTCTGTCTGTCTGTTTTTTTGTTGGTCTGTCTGTTTGTCTGTCTGTCTGTGCGCGCTTTTTCGTTGCCTTCCCGGGGTCGGGCGGCGTTTCAAACTCAGTGGGTGGGTGCAGCTCGGTCCCCGCAAGAGCAAGTTCGCATTCGCTAGAGCGTACGAGGTCAAAGGTCATATAGGGGTCAAAGGTCATATGGGGGTCAACTTTTTGAAGTTGGTCGGATCATGCTTAAACTCGGTGATCTCGATGCGAGGCGAGCGTGGCAAAAATAAAACGGGTTGGCGTTTGTCGGGTCTTCCGGGGTCAAAGGTCGTCTAGGGGTCGAATTTTCAAAGTTTGTCCGATCGGGCTTAAACTCGGTGACGGGAAGCCTGAATATGAGTCGAGCGTGGAAAAAATAATACGCCTTTGTTTTTCTTGGGTCGTCCGGGGTCAAAGGTCATCTAGGGGTCAAATTTTTAAAGTTTGTCCGATCGGGCTTAAACTCGGTGATGAGAAACTCGGTGTCTGTTTGTTCAGTCCCCGCAAGAGCAAGTTCGCATTCGCTAGAGCATACGAGGTCAAAGGTCATCTAGGGGTCAACTTTTTGAAGTTGGTCGGATCGTGCTTAAACTCGGTGATCACAATGCTCGATGCGAGGCGAGCGTGGCAAAAATTTAACGGGTTAGCGTTTGTCGGGTCTTCCGGGGTCAAAAGTCGGGGTCACAAAGGTCGTCTAAGGGTCGAATTTTCAAAGTTTGTCCGATCGGGCTTAAACTCGGTGACGGGAAGCCCGAATACGAGTCGAGTGTGGAAAAAATAACACGGCTTTGCTTTTCTTGGGTCGTCCGGGGTCAAAGGTCGTCTAGGGGTCCAATTTTCAAAGTTTGTCCGATCTGGCTTAAACTCGGTGACGGGAAGCCCGAATACGAGTCGAGCGTGGAAAAAATAAAACGGTTTTGCTTTTCTTGGGTCGTCCGGGGTCAAAGGTCGTCTAGGGGTCCAATTTTCAAAGTTTGTCCGATCTGGCTTAAACTCGGTGACGGGAAGCCCGAATACGAGTCGAGCGTGGAAAAAATAAACGGTTTTGCTTTTCTTGGGTCGTCCGGGTCAAAGGTCGTCTAAGGGTCGAATTTTCAAAGTTTGTCCGATCGGGCTTTATGCATGCATTCTACAAACCACCAAACCCGAGAACCGACAAACCCCGGGTGACCGCCCAAACCCGAGAACCGACAAACCCCGGGTGACCGCCTAGTATTAAAATAAACATGTAAAATATCGCGAGCAGTTTCCAGTATGTACCCATTTTAAGGTTATAAAGCTAGTCTTAGAAAAGTGGCAGCCATTTTGAAGCAAAAACATTTCCACCATGTTGGAAAAAGCGAAACCAGTTTTGGAAAAAGGGGCATTCGCCATTTTGGGAAGAAGAAAAAAACAAACTCATCTTCCTTTTTTCAAAAAGTTAGCACGAGAAACTAGTTTTATTTTTACTTGGCCTAAGATCCAGGGGCCATGGGAGTTTGGTGACCTGTAAATATTATTATTTTCATTAAATGATGCATATTTTCATAAAATAGGTGTTTGTATTTTGCCATTGTTATGTACCGAAGTTATTCATCTCTGTACATATTATTTATTGAACCTTCACACATTACAAAAGAGAACAATCATCTACCATTAGGTCGCACCATTTAATATCCAAGGTGTTTGGCAATAATTTGTTTTAATATCAGAAAGAGACTATTTCTTGATCTTGAAATCTCAACCGAAGCATATAGAAGGGCAAATGTGCTTACACGGTGAACGGTGAATGCATAATAATATATATATATATAATTCTTGTTTCATGTAAGATATAATATGGATTCGAGCTTTGCATCATTTGTTATATGCTGGACAGATTATAGTGGTTTACAATATGAAGAGGTTTTTTGCAAAAGGGCCTGCATCCACTTTGGCTCTTATTGAGAAAAAGTTTAAAAAAACCTGTTTCTAAATATTCAAGTTGAGCAATTGAAAAACTGAATGGATTATGAAAGAGGTACACTACATACTAATTTAAATTGAAATACATTCCAAATGCGCTAGTTTTCAAAAACAAACAAAAATCATGTTTACATTTTTTGAAAATTTGGATGTAGGCCCTTTTGCAACAAAACTCCATCTGTTTGTACTTAAAGAAAAAATCATTTATTTAAATCATTTAAAAAAAAAAAGTTTGATACAGAAATGTTAAATGATACAATCATATGTTTCAAGGAAATAAAGTCATTTTTTTCTCAAAAAGACCTACATCTCATTGTAAACTATTGAAGTTGTTGTTTTGTTTTAAAAGGCCCTGTATCCCGATTTAATTCTGGACACAGGCCCTTTTGCAACTTCAATGACTGTTTACAATGAGAAAAAAAATGACTTTTTGAAAATGACTTTTTGAAAAATGTCTTTTTGAAAAAAAATGACTTTGTTTCCTTGAAACATAAGATTTTCCCCTATACATTTCTATAGTAAAATCATTTTTGAAAAAAATGCACCATAGCCCTTTTGCAACAACGCTCTTCATATATAGACATGAGTTATGAATTTTCCCAAATTCTCAGCTGTAGTCAGCTTCTGCATCATTGATGCTCTCGTTAGAATTGTGAGTGACTCACTAGCGGGAGGCATGAGTATCACATGGGTATCTGGTGGGTGTCACATTGGTATCAAACAGGTGTTACGTGGGTATCAAAAAGGTGTCACATTTTACCTGTTTTTAGAATTGTGGGTGACTCACTAGAAAGAGGCATGAGTATCACATGGGTATCTGGTAGGTGTGACTCTTGATGGCAAGGATCATTTTCAGTGATTTTTTCTCTCCATATGAGCGAATGAATATGCTTATTGAAAACACGCTTCATTGGGTTCTAAAAAAATGAGCTACCGGCCCACATGTCGGCACTTCAGGGCAAGTCAACTTTTTTTTTGCCTTGGGGTTTAACCATCCATGTAACTTTTCAACATTTTGATTTATTTTCAGACCAATTTCTCTGACAACATAAAAGTGGAGACTACCATCATCATAACCTGTGAAGCCTCTGATTTTGTATTGTTTGAATGGACCATCCGCGATGCTAATAATACAGTGTTAAGACAGGATCCTTCCTTGGTCTCGCTGGATAAACGCACAGCTTTCATCAGGCGACGAACACTACCCTATGGATTGTACACTTTGGAACTTGTGGTAAGGAAGCCTGCTGTGACAGGACACTTTTTACAGTAATTCATACATAGAGTCCAACCTCTGTTATCTGGACATGATGGGACCAAGCATGGGCCGGAAAAATGAACAATTTGCATAAGCAAATTATGTGTAATTCAGCATTGACTGTCCTGAAGTGCTCAAATTGGGACAAAAGAAGGGTACTGAATGAGGGGTAATTGCAGTGACAATGTATTATTAAAGCACTAAACAGTACTACGTCAAAATAATGCCTTCAAATGCTTCCGAGTGTGAAAATAAGGTGATTAGGCTGTAAAAAAACCATTCTCTTTTGGGATCATTAATCCGGATAACAGAGTTATTCGGATAAAAGAGGGTCCGATAACTGAGGTTGGACATGTACTCTTTATGACTCCCTTCAAGTCCTTGCAACATCTGACTTCACACAAGCACGGTGCTCATGGTTCCAGTGTATTATAGGTTAATACTTGGTTGGGTAGATGGTGACTTGTAAAGCGTATTTAACCATCACTTAAGCTGGCGATATGGACACACCCTGACAGGTGACGATAGGCAGCTCCTGGTAGGATTAGTTCCTGGGTTTGTGCTGTAGCCACGACAGCGTGACAATACATTCGGTATTTGATGCATCACCTCAACGACAACTTGTGTTGATCATTATTTCCAGTATGTGATAACAGAGTGATAATGTAATGTGGTGTAGAGTCGATTCTCGCAAGTAATTGAGAAGCCTATACCTGCACCTATGGATGAGTTGGCGCGGGATCAGGGGTGCAGGGAACCAGCATAAGTTAAGATGTGTGAACCCCAACATTTCCCCATCAGAGCCATGGTTTGAGTTCAAAAGGAAGCCTGTGTTTTTCTTACTATCCCTGCAATAAGTTTGGCCCAAGTGGGATTTCTTTTAGATAAGATAAACTAAGCAAAAGATTAGTGATATATAATGCGCATGCGGTATTCTACACTGGAATTTCATGCACAGATTTGTTGGTGTTCTTGTGAACCGATTGACAATAATTCAAAAGAATCCAAAAATGCTGAATTTCACTCAAAATTTACTGGAAAACGGTGGATATATAGAAAGACAAACTCAAAATGTTGATACAGTCCATTTGAACTCTTATTATTCTTTTATCTTCTTTCAGGTTTCAATGAATGGTACCATAGTATACTCCAGAGACAGTATAACTTTAACTGTTGTGGCTACACCATTAGTGGGTCATATTGATGGCGGTACCAGCCGCGTGGTATCCAGAGATACAAACATAGTACTGAATGGGAGTAGCTCGTATGATCTGGATCAGGTTGGCGATGAAAGCAACCTCAGGTGGGTGCATATCTTAACACTGAATGTGCAACAATAGGTTTTTAAAAACCATAAGCATAAAATGCTTATGAAGATTTGAATTTTACTCAAAATCTACTGAAAATGGTGCATAAAGCGCAACATTTTGACTATGAGACAGTTTGAGGCTAAACTAGGGTTCATAGTGAACAGCTGAAATTAAAAAAATTGAAATTGCAAAATTTTGATCTCATAAGCATTAAAATGAGGATGTATTTGAGGTTATATGTGACCTGTATTATCGAAGCAAGACTAAAATGTATATTAGTTATTGAACAAGACTCATAACTTGCTTTTTGTTGACACCTGTCATTGTGGAAGTCTATGTTGACAACAACTATCATCAATGACAACAGCCCGAGGTTGTATGATGTTGCAAATCACAGCTTCTTCAAGGCTTGCAGTGGTGGTGATCCTCATCTTTCAATTAGTTTAGACATGGCATTGTAATATTGGTTCAGTATTGTCTTTCCTCTTATAGACTGACATTCTTTAATTTGACCAGTGCACATGGCCTCCCAACTGGAGTTAGTATACAAATACTACATGGTTAGAGGGAAAATAGTGCAATCTATTTTCCCGAGGTACTGGCTACAGGCTTACCACCCCGAACCCGGAGGGTGAGGGGTGGTAGGCCTGTCCGAGGGAAAATAGTGTGCCCTATTGCCCCGATCATACCATGTAGTATTTGCTTTATTACACCTCACTGTGACTCTGGGGATGAGGTTGTAGGGAAATAGTCAAAACTACCACACGGGAAATAGCTCAATTTCTTCAATAGCTCAATTTATTATCACTGTGGCCAGCTCAATACCAATGAAATGGCAGGATTTATGCCTATTATCTCATGAATATTTATGAGGTGTAATAATGCCCGTTATTATCAGGCGGCGGGTAAATTTTGAGTCGGGCGGGTAACTTTAAAAAATATACACGCCCGGCTGGCTGGTAAGAATTTTAGTGGTGAATATGCGTCCGACATGATATCTGGGATGCGAAGCCCCTTATATCAGGGCACCACCCTGTAATTAGAATTGCCTAATTGAGACAAATAAACGGAACACTGATTCAAGAGTTCAAGATTTTAATATAAGCTTTTATTTTCATCTCATCAGAAATCTTATGATTATTTGTTGGGCTGGTAAGTTTACATTGGGGCTGGTAACTTTTACTTGCTACCTGCCTGACTGGCTGGTTGGGAAAAAATGGAGGTACACCCCTGGTTTATTATGATTCAATTAGTAGAATAATGTAAAACTACTTAATTTCACGAGAGATTTAATTTCGTAAATTTTGTGAGGGATGTGGATTTACGAAATTAAATTTCCACAAAACTGAACATTTTGCATTAAAAGTAACAGTAAAATTTCCAGATCGAAAAATTAACTGCCTGCTAAAATAGCAGTAATTTTAAATTCGTGAAATAAAGTATCCGTGGAATTATAGTGTTTTACAGTAATGTAAAAGCCAACGTTTTCGCGTTTTATTTTCACGCACATGCAATGTACCACACAAATTATAGCACACACACAAAAACAGACAATATGTTTATGCGAAAATGTTTGCTTTTGCAGTACATGCTGATATCACCCCATCTTTAACACTTTCCATGCAGTTATTGGTTTAACCAAACCAAATACAAAACAGTTTTTTTTTCAGAAACCTTTCCCGACTATCAAGGTCTATCTCAAGGATTACTGAACTAATACTAGGCATATTTATACTTATCTTAATGTATTTCCCACGGTGATTCCAAATATGGTAATTCAATTCAATAATGTTGACAAATTTGAAACATTTTGTGAAATTTTTGAATATTGTCTGCAGCAACCTGCCGCATGGAAAGTGTTAAGGCGCGAAAGTTTTTGAGAGGTTGTTCAGAATTACAAAGTATACAGTGTCCTGTTGTGTAGTATTGTTTGAAATTTCTGTGCCAGAAACCATGTTTCCAAACTCATTTAAAAAACCTACAAATTCAGAAAGCAAATCAAGCTAATTGTTGATAACTTCCCCTATCCAATCACTCCAGATTTTCATGGTCTTGCTATCAGCTGAATTCTCCTTCAAGTCCATGTTTCTTCAATGGAACTGGAAACGCAACGGATCCTACTTACACAACCGATAGTAGTCTGCTGCGATTTCACACTAATAGACTGAGACTCAATGAAACCACAGAGTTTGTGTTTCTTATGCAAGTCAGCAAGAGAGGGCGCCAGACAGTTGAGACATCGCAAGTGATATACGTGCATGATGGGAACCCATTCCGGTAAGATTTGTGAATCATTGAATTTACCTAGAATTTTTCAAATTTGTTAAAACTGATCAATGGGTGAACTGCTGTACAGGGTGAGTCAAAAAGAAGTTGTACAAGAATGAATATTTGTTTAAAAATATACCAAACAAATTTGACAAACCAATGAGGCACGTTTTCAAAGAGCAACTCATTCCGCTTATATGACAAAAAGTATCATTGAAATCGATGAATTATATCAGGAGCTATGCCTGTTTTAATAAAAGAGACACTTTTTTTAGCTGTCCACGCAACGCTAAATCTTCTTGAAATCTATCCACTCTCAAATGAGATTAAAGCCCGGGAGTTTCAAACACAGATGGGAATGCTGTGCATGAAATAAAACATCAGTGACAACACTAAGAAAATGATTAAACATTGAAGGCCCGCTTAAAACAATAAAGACACCTTAGAGGACAAACATTAGCAATCATTTTACTGCCCACTTAGAGTGGAAAGATTTCAAGAGAATTAAGCGTTCCGTGGACAGCTAAAAAAAGGGGTTCTTTTATTAAAACAGGCATAGCTCCAGATATAATTGATAGATTTCAATGATTCCTTTTGTCATATGAGCGGAATAAGTAGCTCTTTGAATACGTGCCTAATTGGTTTGCCAAATTCGTTTGGTATATTTTTAATCAAATATTCATTCACGTACAACTTCTTTTTGACTCACCCTGTATTCCTGTATTTGCTTGTACAATGTGCAGTTTGTGAATCATCAAATAGATAAGGACTCCAATTTTTGACTCCTTGTCACTCACAAGCTATGATATCAATTTGATCAAGAAGCATATGAGGTTCCCACATAATCAGGATAAAGGTGGAAAATGATTTTAGATTTGATTTCAGAATTGAATTACTTCTGTGTCACAATTCCATATTATACTTGAGAATTGATTGTTCTTTTGTACTTCAATATTTCACTTGAAATCCTTGTTTCTTATTGACTTTTGGTTATTTAATTGGCCTGTATCTCTAGTACTGCCTAGCAACTTTTGTCTCTGTTTTGTGGGAGCAGGTCATATATTTGTTCTGTTTTTTTCTGTATACTTCACCAAATCATATTTAACCAACTTGATTTGGCGCTGTCTCAATCAAGCATAATGTGACTGATATCCCGCCATACCTAATATTGTGCAAATAAAATTGATGAAAAGCACCTTTTTATTAGCTTACTACAAGTAAGCTAAAGCGACTCGATGCGAAAGGTCACGGTAAAGGTCAAGGGGAAAGTGCGACTATGAAACATGGTTTTATCTTGGTCACGCAAGTGGTATTTGTCGGAAAATGTATATTGAGATGGTGAAACAATATGATCGCATGAATATGTTATAAAATGAGTTAGATTGCCATTCGACAAACTTGGAAATTTTTCGTTATTTTCTTTATTGTCAAAACTGTATTGACAATACGTGTAAAACGCTATGACATAAAATTTGATTAACACACGGCATGCATGTATCATGATGTACATGCGTGTTTGTCTCATTGTGATTGGCTTACTACAGAAATCACGACAGGAAGGGTTAGGAGATCATTATTATTCATGATATAATTATAATATGTGACCCGCTCCGACGAAACCAGACATAAGTCGCACAGGATATTTCGAGATAAAGCTCGTCAAAGTTGAAATGGGGGTGAAAAATCTGGCGGATATCAATTTTTGTTTTTCATCATTTTTTGATTCTTCAATATATACTTTAACCCTCAGTTAAACAAAATCAAATTTATTGATGAGGGAGGAAGTACAAAAATCATGCCTTTATTGAGGCAAACTGTGTCCTAAAGTGGTGATTTATCTTCCAAATACATCGTATTTTCCATAGATAGGTGACACTACGCACTGACTTACCTATAAATAAATTTGGTATCGTTCGAATCGTGAGTCATGATCTTGCCATATATGGTAACATTTAATTAATTATGCATCGTATTCATGAATATTGATCATTTAAAATGGTAAACAAATCTGACAGCTGATCTGATCCAACGACTCCGATTGGTCCGCGATGACCCCATGAATCTTGTTGGTGTCCGTGTATACTCGCGCACACGCTACTGCGTTTGTGGAACTTCTTTCCACTGTTAAGCTTTCAATATCGTTAATTTACAGTAAAAGTAAAATACTGAAAACGTTCGCAGATAAAAAATGACTACGAGTGAGTCGAAAGGCTGATATAGCCTAGACGTGAGTACAAAATAAACCAAATATAAAATGAAAAGGGGTCTTTAAAATAAATGATACATCATCGTCCAACCCCGCCTGTTCCTCATACGGTTCTCCTACTAAAAAAGGAACCCAAGAGTATGGCGCCGCTCACATCGCCAGCGGTGTGTTTACGTATACGCACGATGTTGCTCTAAAATTCGCTTCATTGTGCACATTTGGTTGCACTTATGAAAGTTTTATGCATTTTGGTAGTTCACAAAATTATTCTGATGGTAAATCTTGAACGAGTCGCGAATTTAATATGTAATGTTAATGTCCGGAAGCTGATTAAAACCGGTGCAGATGTGACAATAATAAATGCATGAATGAAGACAACACAGAGAACAGAATTACATATCTACAGTACAGTACACTTTGGTGGATATTTAGTATATTTTATTGCGTTTTCACTTCCTCGAAAATCTGGACTATCAATTTTCGTAAATCCCGAGTCCCGCCCGAAAAACAAAATCGAGTCCCAGGAGCACTAATTCCCGAAAATCCCAGCCTATGCCTATAGGCTATGTAGGCCTATGGTTAACTATGTAGTAGTACTATTTTGATATCAGAGGAAAGCCTATCTTATTCTCAATATTCCCCTAAACCAATCACCTCGGTAAATGTTATTGTTACTTATTGAACCATCCAGAAGAGAACGCCAATTCGCCAACTGGTTTTTGTGGCATTACCAAAGTCAAAGTGGCGCACCATTTACAAGGCCAAATAATAAAAAAAAATAGTTTCTCTTCCCCGCGCGTGCGCATCCATTTTGGCCGCCGCGTCAAAAAATAGTTTTTTTTCTTCAATTTTTTAAAAAATTTTAATTTTTCTTTTTTTAATGTTCTCAAGATCACACTGATGTTGTAAATGGAGAACGTGTCAATATTTAAAAAAAACCTGTTAAAATCAAAGAACAATATAACAGGCAAACTGTTAATTATCAAAACATGATAAAAATTAAACTGTATCATCAGATGATATAAATAAACCGTGGGTAAAACTGGTGTTTTAAAATACCAGTGTGGTCTTCGGGACATTTGTTTGTCGTTTTTGGCTGGAACTGATTTATTTATCAAGATATTCCCGAGATCACACTGATAGTTTGTAAATCTAGAATACACATCTTTTCTTGTTTAGCTTTGTATTCCTGAAAGAGAAAAAATAGAGAATAAATCCTTGAGTTATATTAAAATAAACATGCAAAATATCGCGAGCAGTTTCCAGTATGTATCCATTTTAAGGTTATAAAGCTAGTCTTAGAAAAGTGGCGGCCATTTTGAAGCAAAAACATTTCCACCATGTTGGAAAAAGCGAAACCAGTTTTCGAAAAAGGGGCATTCGCCATTTTGGGAAGAAGAAAAAAAATGCCCTCATCTTCCTTTTTTCAAAAAGTTAGCACGAGAAACTAGTTTTATTTTTACTTGGCCTAAGATCCAGGGGCCATGGGAGTTTGGTGACCTGTACACATATTATTATTTTCATTAAATGATGCATATTTTCATAAAATAGGTGTTGTATTTTGCCATTGTTATGTACCCAAGTTATTCATCTCTGTACATATTATTTATTGAACCTTCACACATTACAAAAGAGAACAATCATCTACCATTAGGTCGCACCATTTAATATCCAAGGTGTTTGGCAATATTTTGTTTTAATACCAGAAAGAGACAATTTCTTGATCTTATGAAATCTCAACCGAAGCATATAGAAGGGCAAATGTGCTTACACGGTGAACGGTGAATGTATAATAATATATATATAATTCTTGTTTCATGTAAGGTATAATATGTATTCGAGCTTTGCATCATTTGTTATATGCTGGACAGATTATAGTGGTTTATATATAGACATGTGTTATGAGTTATGAATTTTCGCAAATTCTCAGCTGTAGTGAGCTTCTGCATCATTGATGCTCTCGTTTATTTAGATATCATTTTTACTTTACCATTATCGTAATCATCCCCTTCCTTTCTCCTTCATGACAACAGTTTCTCAAAAAGAGTTAGTTCATATTTGAACCAAAAACAGAATATAATTTTATGATTTTTAAATGTTGTTCTTTTTTAGGATCCAGGTAGAGTGTACATCTTGTGAGGACAGCATAGTTAACAGAAACAATCCATTGATGCTGAAGGCATCTTGTGACCAATGCAATGATAATACAACTTTTACATGGACACTTTATAAGATAAATAATGGTGCACAGGAAAGAGATTATGATTGTAAGTATTATTTCAAATTCATTGAATTTTGTTGCTGGTAAATTCCCATTAGAATTATAGTTACTGATTTTTTTTAAAATGGTTTAGATCAAAGAATACTCTAATCTCAAGAAGTTGCACTGGCCCCACATATCCAAAATCCGACGTGAATTGTTATTGTGACATTCCACATTAATTAAAAATTCAACGCAAGCCCTTGCGCGTAAAATTGTGCTGCGTTGTGCCATGCGTTATGCGTTTGGGTGGGGGCTGCGCCGAACAGATGCACGTCATCAAAAAAAGACGGATCGAGCACACGTATGTGCGTTTAGATAAAGTAATCTTTTGTCTTCCCCAGTGCTTCAAATCTGATGCCACAAACAATCTGATAACACATAGTGATTTCTTGTCTCGATAGTTATATTTACATGTGATAAATACCTGATGACCCAACATTCTGATTAAACATGACCTGGCAATTGATATATTTGTTTTCCTTTTTTAATTCCAGATCAGTGTGAATTATCCGATCCCATCCATGTTAATCCTGCACCAGCTTTACCGGTGTCTACTCATCCCCCAGCAAACCAGCCATCAGTGACCCAATCACCGGTAACCGCTGGAGGCATTGGAACCAATCAAACCAACGGAAATGATGATGGTAAGGGAGTGAAGCCAAAAGCTTTTATGGAATGATTTCCCCAAGGTGCAAGTAATTGAATTTTGAGTCAATATGGATTTGCTTCGCAACTATTTTTGGCTTGAGGGCCATGGAACATATTGAAGGCCAACAATATTTGAAAAGACATTGTATGGCGCTGAAGTACACAATTGTTGTTATAATTATTTTGTTTGTTTTTGAAAACTGTTTAATGTCATTGCTTTATTTGCCAAATTTTGCCACCCAGCTGCCAGTTGAATAAACACGGCCATATCACGTCCTTGAATGTTACTTGTAATAATAATTGATACTGAGAGTATGAAATCCATTGTGTAAATTAGTTCATAATATTACAATTCCAATCATAAATGGCATATCCATAAAAACACCACAAAAACAAACACACAGAAGACCATGTTGTTTCTCATCTTGTTTGGTAGCTCAGCATTTAGATCACTAGTGTAGTAACTTTAAAGATCACAAGTCCGATTTGTGTGTGGATGCTCAGTGATTCTTTCACCTTGTTTCATGTATGTGACCAGTCACGTTAAAAAGGTCATGTTTTCATCAAATACAGTTTTGAGATAGGAGGCCTATATATTTGTTGAAATATAACGAAAATGATAGAAACAAATATGCTTCTTCAAATCCTATATTGGGATTACAAAGTCCGATTACCATCAACATGGTATCATTTCAAAGCTTATAATGTGCACTTTCACGTCATAATATAATTAGACTCTGGCCTCCAACATGTCCATTTTGATGTGACGGGTCAAATATATGGGGTATGGGGTATTAAGAATTGATTTGATGTTCAAGTCAACAAAATTAGATATGCTGTTTTACGAGATGGAACAACTATTATTGGTTTCCGCTTGGTCTTGCAAACAGGCTTATTATCCAGTACTATTTTGAAGACAGAAGACAGACAGTCCATCCTTTAAATCAATGTTTTTTTTTTTTTTTTTGTCGTCTAAACATTGTATAATTCCCCTGTAACATGCTTTCAATTCACTAATAGTGATAATGAGAACATCATAAGATAAAGTAGAAATAATTACTAATCTAATTTAATCTAATCTAATCTAATCTAATCTAACCTAATCTTTTATAGGAGATAGCTTAGCACCACCAGAAACTAGCTTTGTGGAAATGTCAGTGGCTGAGGATGTAGGGGCACCAAGCTTTATTGAGGACGATGGACAGGGCACATATGATTACCCCATAGAGACTAGCATCGTAGAAGAAGGAGGCTACATCGACGCGTCCATAGTTGAAGATGTACCAGATGACACGGAGGATGAAGGACTTGGTGTTAACCCTGATGACACACAGGATCAGAGTGAGAACACTACCGTCATCGTGGAAGAGATTGAGTCTACCACTATCGTGTATGAGACTGTTGAGCCTACTGCTATGGCACAAGAGGAGGTCGTAGAGTACGAACCCAGCTTTGAGGAGGATTTGGGGATGATTGATGGTGGTGGGATTCCTGGCGATAGTTGGGATGAAGAAACTAATCAGACAGTTCACATGGAAGGTGTTGAGGAATCAAGCAGTGAAAATGCCACTGCTATTAATTTAACAAGTCAGGAAAATGTTACTGCTGAGGTTGAAATAGGGCTAGAAAATGCCACTGCTGAAGCCGAAGTAGACCATGAAAATGCTACGGCTGAAGCTGAAACTATACTACATGATTCAACTACCAGAACTGTGATACCTTCCGACGATGTAACTGACGAAGTTGAAACACGCCATGATGAAAGCACAACAGGAAGTGAGATGGACCACGAAAATGTCACTCCTGAAACTGGCACTACTGACAATAAACAACACGCCACCATATCTTTAACTCCGCCTCAAACAACAGCTGATGCCCCACCAGAGAACTCCACAGATGCCAGTGATGATGCTCCAGGCGCCACGTCCTACTTATATCAAGAAAATACTTATGAATATTACGAGGAAGACAACAATGGGGGACTACCGACTGCAGAGGAAGATGTCAATGGGGGACCACCGACTGCCGGAGGGGGAGGTAGTTTTGTGGAATATGTTGGTGGCGATCAGTACAATGAATACGTTGAGGACACGTCGTATACCGAATACCTTGGTAAGGTTGACTTTTTACTTAGGTTATGTAAAACCACAAATATTTGCGAGTTGTAAAATTTCATGAATCCGCAATACTGAACTAATTCACACAGCATGAACATTTCGCGAATGTAACTTTGCAATGCACCGCTACACGGTCGATTTGAAATATTTGTGGCATGACATTTTCGTGAGTAAGTGCTCCTCGCGAAATCAGCAAAATTTAAATGCACATGAACATTTCTGGTTTTACAACATCGCTGTTCTGTCAAAACCTTAAATCTCCATCCTGCCATTCAGCATGTATTAAGTAATACTTTCTTTGTATTACTTACTTTATAAATACATGATGTAGGGTGGGGAAAACATACAAGGTGTTGACAGAACAGTGACAATATCAAATTTTGCATGCAATTATATGATTTTTTGCAAGTAACAATGATGATCTGATATCAATAACTCTATTTTATCTCTTGCATGTTGGCATTTGTGATAACAAAGAAGAATGACAAGAGAATTGGATATTTTTTCCCAGAATTTAAATTTGATTCATTATGTTTGGAAAAAATTAAACATTTTTACACCAAAATTAATTCAATTTGATTAAAACTGTTGTTGTCATTACATTGTTTAAATAGATTTAGGTAATATTGATAATTGATATATCAATTCTGGATTTAGATTCAGATCGTTACTCATTAACATCTTACATTACCTACTGTTTATCTTATATCAAGAAGTTATTGGAGATTAACTTACTTAGTTTTGTTTATCTTTTGTATTGGCAGGCTCTCAAATTGAAGAACAGAATCGTAAGTGACAAAAAAGTATAATGGCGGAATACTTGCAAAGACATTTTTAGGAAATAATTTTTCATTTGTAAATTGAAGAAAATTAGTTAAAATGTAAATATTTGTCAGCAAGAATTGATATTTTCAGAGATAAAAGTCATGACCCAAATTCAAAATGTATAGTTATGAAATTATGAAATTGACTGTATTATATCCATATTTAGGTTCTACCTATGAGTAAACTATCATGAATAGTCTAATGCAAAGACTTCTATTGTATAGTAAACGATTTATTGGAATTTCCATGCTTATAGCATACTAACTTGTATCCATTTTGATAAATATCAATCAGCTAATCCTGACGGTAATGATAACACCGGAGATGGAAACGATGGCCAATCAGAAGAAAACGAAGGCGAAGGCGATGGAGTGTATGATGGAAGTGACCCTTCCGTAGCAGGAGATCATATTGTAAACCAACTTAAGATCAAGTATGTGTTACAGGCCCACGATACCCTAACAGGATTGAATGGGGACGCCCTGATAATCCGAGAGGGAAAGCTAGACGAAGGGTTGACGTATGGTGTGTCTGTTACGGCCGATGCTGTTGGTAAGATAACGTAGGCTTTTGTTTGTATACTTCATGTTGGCTCAAATTATGGCGCGACTTGGCACATTTTCTAGTAAATGCATCACAAGATTGGGTATGTAACTCCAATGGGACTGCAAATGAAGGCATTATCCAACAAAATGAGGTATACCGAGTCTAATGGCATAATATGCTGTAAGAGCTTATACCCTAAATAACTATTTTTCTTCATGCCCTGGTCCTGATATCTTGTACCATGAAATAAATATGAGGCTGTTGCATAAAATCGATCAACCGTCAAACATGTATACATGTACGACAAAGTGGAGCACAATTTAACATGTTCAATGCCTTCTGTATATGTTAGTTTCATGCTTTCTGATTGGTTCGTTTCAGATGGACATGGGGAAGGGGAAGCGTACCAATATTTTCTCGTCAACGTTGCGCCGCATCATGGCCATTGTTTCATTCAACCTAACGAGGGCAATGAGCTGGACCAGATCTTCCAGGTTAGCTGCAATGAATGGGTGGACGATAATAATGTGAGTACATTGATATCAAGTAAGTTGTAATGATGTCAAACAAAAGTCATATCGTCGCTGTTCTGTCAAAACCATGTATCTTCATCCGGTCCTACAGCATGTATAAAGTTATAAAGTTATACTTCATGTGTAGAACATTTGGGCAGTCTGCTCTAAACATGTTCAAGGGCCGAAATATATCTATAAAACCTTGTAAGTGCAATTGCCTCTGAACATGTATAAAGCAACACTTCCTATACATATCCATTGGGCAGTTTTGGTTTATACATGCTGAAGGGCCAGAAAAACATACACGTTTTTGACAGAATGGCGACAATGTGTTGTATTTTGATTGCGTATGCGTATGCGATTGCATATGGAAGTTGAGTGAGCATATTGTGCTTTAATTTCAGGAGACTCCATTGAGAATGGAACTAAGCTATCGATTACGAGAGACAGACCCAAAGACCATCTTATACTATGGCATCAAACAAGAAATGCATTTCCAGTTGCCAGCTGGCTTGGAGGACAATAACAGACAAGGTATGGGCTATTTATGATCAGGCTAAGGGGGGGGGGGGGGGGGGGGGGGGGGATACAGATGTGTTTGGATTATATAGCAACAACACTATAGTTTAATCAGTTCCAAATTGGCTTGAATTGTGAGGCTAATATTTATCCATGGGTCCAAATGGAATACCTACTTTCATACCGCTCGCTGATTATGATGCGCAAACGCACACTTTCTTTCCCCAATAAATATGCGCACACAACATGAATCTTTTTTTGCAATTTTTGACAATTAAAAGTCTAACAATTCTCACCAATTTGAAATAATTAAACTATAGCAGCTATTTATTAAATATATGTGAGACAGGCTTTCTTTGTTTTTAGCCTTACTTTCTCTTGAAGTCTGTGTACTGTTCAAATGACAAATTTGAAGTGTATTGTTACGTACATCTATCATAACAACCACTGGAGCGATAACATAATTTTGCAACATGACTTTATTTATGATGTATCTTCATGTAGTTGTTGAATAACTGGCTCAAAATAATTCTAAATGTTTCCATCTCATTCAAACTCTGTATTGATAAATGTGTTAAAATTTATACGCTTTTGTTCCCATCTCAGTCTGGGTGAACATCGTCATAGAAGATCGCCAAGGGGGTCAGGCGTTAGTTTGCGCTGTTACGCTCAGGGTCACTCCAAAAGTATTTGGACATGGAGAGAGTCGAGAAGAATACTTGTAAGTGTCTTGATTATTTCATTCTAGGTTTTAATGATTTTTTGATATATCATGTAATAATGGGTGTGCTTATTACTTTAGCGTGGTAAGTTATTTGTGTTTTGGAATCCTATCGGGAAATCAAGAAATCTTGTTAAATCTCTCCCTTGCAAGTATTATGTGGACAAATCTAGCACAATACCATTTCCAGCCTAAATTTGATGTCCTGTTTCCCTTCCTCTCTCGTCTGTCTTAGCTCATCTTGTCTCTGTTTACTTAAATCCTCAAATATTCCCAACATACTGGTAATATCAATTGGAATGGAAATGAAATAATTTGGTAAAATTCCGTAAGAAATATTTCAACTTTTATTAACGTCGTAGGTACGTTGTAAAGTTGGTATGGCTATTTTGATTTTTTTGAATGCTCCATTCTGTAGTAGGAATGGTATTACCAGATGTGAGGGAATACTTGATTATTGTCATAGCATATGTCACTTTGGGGGTAGGCCTACCTTTTATCATAACGTACTAAACCCATCTTTGTACAAAAGTAATCGCATTTATTATTACAGCATGGTCGTCTCACATTGCATGACAACATCTTTAAAGGGTTATTCTCTACGAACCAGGATTCCAGTTCACTGGGGATAACTCTGATCATACAATCCTTTGGTAGATGAAATACATTGAATATTTGTGAACAAAAAATAATTTAGACAAATATGCTCCCATATGTTTTGTGAGGATATGAATGGAGATTGAGATGCTGAGATGTGAAAGTGTGTTAGTTGATACGTTATATCACAGGTTGTTTGGAACTTCTTCAGTGTGATTTGAAGATTTGTAGGCTGCATGTCGCTTGGTAGGATGAATTGTTTATTGAGTTTTATTTAGTCATGTGACCTTCAGTCATGTGATGAAGACTGTGTCTGGTATCGGGGAGATAGCATCACCCCTAGCCAGACTGGTCAGTCACATGATGTCATGTGGACCTCACATAATGTCATGTAGAACTTACATGATGTCATGTAGAGCTCACATTATGTCATGCAGACCTCATATGATGTCATGTGGCCATGGACATCACATGATGTCGCATAGACATGGCATGATGTTATGTGGACATGACATGTTGTCTTTGCCAAATCACATGATGTCATTTGGACCTCATATGATATCATATGGACATTTACATCGCATGACGTCACATTGACATGACATGATGTTATGAGGATATGACTTGTTTTCATGGGGATATCACATATCACATGGACATGTTGACAGTTGGTAATCATCTGGTGTATGAAAGAATACATAAATGAATGAATGATTGGACAAATTAATATGTGATTGAATGATGCAATGTATGAAAGAGAAAGATATGGGTCAGCAATTGTTTGTGCTAAATCACTTTTTTGTTGCAAAAAATATATCACTGCGTATATGTTCTCATCTGCCAAAGGAAACACATTTATCATCCAATAACCATTACCGTCTGTTTCTATTAATAACTAACAGCTTTCTTTTCTACTCTTACTCTATTTCCCCTTTCCTCCTTATTTGGTATTTTATTGGTTCATTCTCAACCTTGGTAATGAAGACATTTAAATAGGTGTGTGTGTGATCAAATGGAAGGTTGAGGCTTCCCTTCAAAATGTATATCACAAAATATTTGACAATTCAGTGAGTGAAAACAAATTCTGAACTATTTTAAAAAGAAAAAAACTTGCAAATCTATAAACACAAATTTTCCAAATTATAGTAAAATTTTCCAAATTATAGTAAGTAATAAAAAAAATCCTGTTTTTAATTTGATTTAATTTAATCTATTGGTATAAAGTATCACATACCACAAAATATGCCATCATCATCATCCACAGGACTCGGTTCAATAACCTGTACACTGGTTACTACAGGACATTGAACTTTGTATTGATATGATGATTGATATGATGATTAGTTTATTTATATATCATTTTGTCTATGGTCTGCCCATATTTGTATATAGCTTTCTCATTCTGAGATCAGGTTAGTGGGTTCTATCATACATTATGTTTCTCTGTGTAATTTGTCAAGTCATGTCACAATGCAATGTGTATAGCTAACTGTGTTACCTGCCGGGAGACCCAGTCTTTTTGCAACAACAAAAAAATACAAAGGGGCAGTCTTTGGAAAAAGACACTTTCTGAAAAGCTTTTATCCAAAAGGAATGGATTTTGTGGGGAGGACGGTAAAGAAACCATGCGACTTCTGAAACCACCCTCCTGTTCGTTGCAATACAGAGCTATTTAACTTGCCTCTCTCGATAAAACATGTTTATGGCATTGTGACATTTCCCGGCAACTTGTATGGATATTGTATGGATACATACAAGTGTGTGCATTTTGTTTGTGTCAGCACTGCACTGTATTATTGAATTATGTGCCTGTTGTGTATTAATGAACCATGCACTGTTATGACATTGATTCGTGTGCATGGTTGCAACTGAAATCATAGAAATGACAAGGAATAGAAGAGACATTTTTAATTGCAGACAACAGTTTTAATGTTTGGTTATGATTGTTACTTGTAGTATATAAAATAGAAATGAAAGTTTAAATTTTTGAACAAATTCATCGGGTTTGCTGGAACAATTTGTAAGGATTTTCTTTTTTCTTTTTTCAAAACTAAAGAATGTTATACTCGCATTTCACAGTGTTGAGTTTCATGGTCTATACTTCATCAGAATGACCTTTTCTGACCCATGCTGCTTCCGGAGGAGGGCGCTGCTACGGTAATCAGTGGGTTTTTGAAAAATGAAAATCCTAATGAAGAGCAAGTTTCGATTATTTTGAACTTTGGCATTATCTTACTTCTTTATGTGGTGATGGTTTTATCTATTTCCGTAACATTTTTTTTCACATAAAGGGAAGTGTGTGCCTTTTCAATGACACCATGATGCCTTTAGATTTAACTTCTAATTTACAGTAAAATACTGTGAAGTAACAAATAAAAAACCCGACCACAGTCATGACTTGTGTAAAGTATTTGATCATACTTGATGGTGAAATGATCAATTGACCAATTAAAATCAATGTTGGTTCATGGCACCCAAAGCAAGCGGTAAAGGTGCGAAGAAGGCTGGCAAGGCCATAGACATTGAAAAACACACATCTTCACACGTTAAAAGCTGCATTCATACTTGGTGCTGGTTACCATGCGATATTAAGCAATTCATCCCAGATCACACAATATCGGATTCATCTGTCTCTGTGCAATGACCAGGATTCCTGCATCCAGTTTCTAATAAACTAAGACATGTTAGCCGACCGAGTTTGCAAGTTGTGCTTTATTTATTTATTTGCCTTCAAGTGCATTATAATAAGTTAAATAATGCTGAGTAATATGGCTGAATTAGTATTACAAATTTCACAATTTTGTTATGTTCAATCAATTTTGAATGTTCAAACTTGTGCGTTATACTGGATGCAAAATACTCATGACTTACGAGTTTGAAAATGTGTTCAAATTAAATTTTTAAAAATGTGTTAGATCATATTCCAGTGATCAATGCAGCTTTTATGGGCTTGTGCCGGAATTAATATTTTGATTGTGCGGGTACATATACACCGGCACAATTCAACATTTTCTGCAATAGCAAATAAACACATCGTCACTTCTGTTAAAACCTCCATCCGACCCTTTAGCATGTATAAAGTAAAACTTCCTATGTATAACCTTTTGGCAGTCTGCTCTAAACATGTTCAAGGACCAAAAACTGATTTATCAAAACTTTTGAAGTGCTCTTGCCCCTGAACATAAAGCAAACCTTTCAATGAATAGCTACTGGGCAGTTTTACTTTATACATGCTGAAGGGCCGGAAAAACAGACAAGGATTCGACAGATCAATCGCATGGCAAACACCAAGTATGAATGCAGTTTTTGTCAGCTTGACCAAAATATTCACGTATATCACCTCTTTCTATTCTCGCTCTTACTCTGCACCCACCCGGCAACAAATAGTCACAATTTACGGAGGCGACTTCTGAGGAGAGACGCTGTATCCAGATACAACCCAACATATATGGATGAATAGTTCACCTCATTTTTGCTTCATATTGGGTTTATCCTTCATGTAATTCTGCATGGAATTAGCCTAGCACGAAATCTGCGTTAAAGGATTAAAGGATTAGACAGCTTCATTCCTTAATGAATGAATTACACCAAGGATACACCTAATATGTATTCTTTGTTTCTTTTTTAACTGACATCTGTGAGTTATCATGCACCAGCACTGTGATCGGTGTGATGTGCGTCTTCTTTTTTCCCCTTTATGAATATTCATAAGAAAACTTGATTTTAAAATTGGTAAAAATAATTTTTAAGTATGAATTGGATGATTAAAAATGACCTAATAAAAAAGTCTAAATTACAAAAATATTAAAATATTTAAACCAATTTTAACTATAACAAGAATTTATATGTGAAATAGAATCAATAATATATAATAGAGATAATTTTCAAGTTAAAATTTCCATTCAATTTTACTATTTATTCTGTGATTGACATGTCAAAGATTGGTACTTTTAGAAACTTTTTAGAACTGATATTTTTATGGAGATTGTATATCAAGTTTATGAATATTCATTTTTCATGTATAAATGTACATATGAGATATAAATATTTGAATTCATAATATATTTACATTTTCATGTCCTATATATCTTTTTTCTTTACAAAGTGATGTTCTATATTTTTATATATATATTGTTATGTACATTGAAGTTTTTTGTGTGGTGTTTTATTTTGCTGTAATTAAACTGCACGAGTTATGAGCACCATGTGTTATTGTGTACTGAAGGTAATTCAAAAGGTTTTCAAAAATGGTGGTCCATGCGGCAGGCGTCTGTAGGCGACATTCCAAAATGTCACAAAATGTTTCAAAAATGTCTAAATTATTGAATTCCATTACCATATTTGGAATCACCATGAGAAATGCATTGATACATGCCTAGTATTGGTTCAGTAATCCTTAGACTTTAAAATTTTGGAAAGGTTTCTGAAAAATCTGTTTTGTATATATGGTAAAACTAATACCGGTGTGAAAAGTGTTAATTAGGATTACTAATTTGTCAAACAGAATGGAAGCAGACACATCCAGAAGTGTGACACTTCGAGGCACTATATTTGAGATAAATGAAAATGCATGATTTCTAAATTCAGCAAATGTTTTTAAAACTAAACGATAGGCTCTTTCATTTCTCAGGAATTTAAAATGACAACAATATAGGCACCATCAATTACTGTAAAAGGGATAGTTTTCGCCTGATTAATATTTTGCGCATCACCGATTTTTAAACGCTTTGGCATGTTTTTGAATTTGTGATTAGTAGCTTCAATACATAGACCTTTACGCAAAAGAAATACACTCACATGTTAGTATTTTCGCGGTAGCTGTACAGTATTGGGATATCATTGCTACCTTTTAGGAAAAGTAATTTGATTTAGCAGAATAATGTCCTCTCATTTTTATCAGTAACTCGAGCCACCATATGATTATTTTGACATTTGATATATTGTTGTGTTTTCAGACAGGTGACATTTTTATATTCAGTATGATATAGGTAGATTATTTAACATTTAGTGTTTTTTTGTTTATATATTATGGATTTATTTCCAAAATCCTCTTCCAAAGCTTCTTGGATTAGAAAATGTTAGAGGATATGATTGAACTGAAGGCCATATTGCTAATAGAATCGTTCTTCCACATCTGACTTCTAGCTCAGTTGGTAGAGGGCTGATCTAGAAATCCAGAGGTCCCAGGTTCAAATTCTGGATGGTCAGTGAAATTCTTTCCTTGTCTGATCATTTATGATGTGTGGAGTTAAGAAGATATAATTTGCTCAAATACAAAGGTTATTTTGAAAGGTTAGTTTAGGTTGACAGACTACTCCCTTCATAGGATTGTATTGACTATAATGAGCTTGATTAATTATTAATGAGCCACTTCCAATGTAAATTCGGTATTGGAATTTGAAAAAGACACATATTGTCTTCAATTTCATGGAATGTTGCAGAAAACACAAATTTATCAATGAGAAGGGATTTATCAATACATGTTTTTCAACCGATTGTGAGTGAAATATTACAGTTCAAATTTAAATATCTGGGATGATTTTGTCACCATGACGCAAGTGTCCGAATATTTTTTGTTGGTACCATGTAATAACTTGTGTGCATGCAACATTTGTTTCGGTACCTTATAATATGATGATAAATTATTATTCAACTATTCAGTTCACTTAGCCAAGATATATAGACTTGGGTTCTTTATTTTTCCTCTCAGCATGAAGACTCAGTGGCGTAGCCAGATAGGGGGTAAGGGGCGATCTCCCCACCAATATTTTGAGTCCGTCGGTTCATTTGACAAAGGGAATCATGGAATAATGAAATTATGTTGGTCAATTTAGTACAAAGATAGCAATTTTTCGCGCACTGCGCATGTGCTTGTTTAAAGCCAAAATGTACCTCAATCATGGCAACATAAATGTAAAAAAAAAGTAAAATGCATGCATTTTTTCGTCTGAAATCTTGTCGGTTCACTTTTATTTCTCGCCCCTCCAATATGAAAAACCTAGCTACGTCACTGTAAATACTGGAAAACGAATGGGGTGGATTGGCACTGAAATGGTTCAAGCAAGAAAACAAACAAAAGGATAGTTTGTGGGCACCCGGAAGTGGAAAATGATGGGCCAACTGGTAACCGTGGATGCCCAGTAAACTTTTTAACAATAACAATTTCCACTCCGTTGGCTAAATAAGGTAGAGCTTCAGGTCGCTCAAACTTTTATTTGTATTGAAAATTACGGTGTTTTAATCTGTAACATAGTGTTTAAGTTGTCTTGATTATATTATTTAAAATGTGTTCATACTTTGTATTTTATCTAGCATGTACATAAACTCCACACAAAAAGGAAGTACCCATTTTGTGAAGACTTTTTCAAAAACCTTTTTCGATCATGGACAATTTATAGTTCCGATAGCAAACAAGGTATATAAATGTTGCTATAAATTGTCTCAAAGCTCCCGCGCGCGTTAGAAGATTTTTAATATATTTTTTTAATCCCCCCCAAAAGTTTTTCACTGATTTTTCAGATTTTATTGATCACATAATTTGAAATACAAAAGGTCACTTTTACAAGGATTTCAATATTTTATATTTATATAAAAAAAAACCACTTAAAAAAAACCCGCATTCCGCATTAGGAATTTTCCACTGCCTAACTACGGCCGGTCATAGATTCTCCAATTCTCAGAGTAGGCAGGCCATTGGTCATGCCCTAAAGCATCGTGTTGATGTAAACCCCAGCAGATTAACAGCCTCTAAAACAGACAATTAGTTTTGGTGGCATGGCCCCAACAAAACTTGGCACTTCCTTTTGTGTGAAGTTTATTAGTGTTTCTATTGATTTTCCATCTTTTTACTGGTACATTTTCTTACTGGTAAATAGCGGGGGAATGTGGATAATGGGATGATTATATTAGGCGTTCGTTTACCGGTAAGCATGTGATACCTGGTAAATTTGCCGGTGAATTCTTGAGGTCAAGCCGTCAAGCACAAAGTATTGGTGTTTTTTTACTGGTCAGATTGCCCGGTGCATTCCTTGCTTCTTGACAAACAAAAAAATGTTGGGGAAAATGTCCCCATTATCCACATTTCTTCCAGGAAACCATCCCAATAGAAATAAGCTATACATTTGTATGTAATCAGTGCCTGTTTTATTACTTTGTTCAGTGAGAAAAGATTATACAAATCATGGTAGTGAAGACTTGTTGCATTTATCAGAAATGCAAATAATCCAAATTTATATGTTCACAGTTTATCTTGAAATATTCTTTCTTTTCTGAATTTGTGAAATCCATTGCATTGTTAGTAGGGGCCAGTAAGTAGACATAATAAATTTCGTGTCAAATATAGGTTCAGAGTTTAACCGGTACGGTGTCAGACAAGTTTTGCTAGTGGTGATGGCATTCGTGAGTGGCGACACTTACAGCAGCGCTTTTTAAAAATGATTGTTATAGTAAAATTGGACATTGAATAATTTTTATTTTTGACCTCTATATAGTGGCAGTTATTTGGAATTGAGCAGGAACCACCCAATTGCCACTTGCTGAAAAAATGCAACCCTAATTTTTTTGAACTCTTACAATTACCATAGAGATATGGAATCAAGTCTAATTTTGCTTTTAACAAACAAAGAAAACAGAAATACATATTGACCCTACTATGCCGTGTATTTATAGGTCAATAAATGCGTATGTGTTGTTTCGAGAGAAATTAGACAAATCAATGCACGCGCGCTGATGTTGATGTGTGAATAATGGCACGACCCCGAAGGGGGAGTGCTATTGTGAGCATATCAACATTTGCGCAAGTGCATTGATTTTTCTAATTTTTCGAGAAACAAAACATACGCATGCATTGACCTAATTCATACACGACACTATACAAATAAAAATTCACAATTTAAGCATAATTTTGATCTATGTAAAACGACTAAAACACTTTAACAAGTTTGCTAACACCCGCAGTGAAAATCGGCGAACCCGCGAATCTTGAACAATGAATCAAAACAAAACGCGCACTGCATGATTTGAACGGCGCACACGCGGAGTGCAGTGGACACTTTCAATGCACTCCGCGTATTTGTAATTCCTGCTTCCTGATTGGTTCAACACTACATAGAGTGTATGAATTCTTCCTGTTCATGTGTAACCACTAGCAGTCAATTCAAATATCTATTTTTGTGGAGATATTGAAAAAGCAGTAATGCTTTTCTAAAGTTTGATGATCAGATTCATGTCTAGTACAAAGCCTTTTTTATGTCTTTTTGTTTCAATTTCTTGTCATTTTTCAGACTATACAGAGTGGTCCAAAAAAAGGTTTACACTTTTTAAGATGCATATTTCTCGAAATGGACAATATATCTAATAGTTGTTTTAATATTATCTTAAACGCCATTATCTAAGTGATTTTATGGTGAAAACGGCGTTGAAAATGAAGCATCAATAAAAAAAACGGTGTAGGTTTAAAGAATAATGGCCCAAAACCAGTTTGTCCATGTGTTACGCAAGTCTATACATGCTATGGGATATTGGTAACTCATTAGTACTGCGTTCACAATTACCCGCAATAGTATGAAGGCCCTAATTTTACCTGTAAACAAAGGGGAGGTACTCAGCCATGAAGCAAGCGATTGTTACAAAAGTGGTGTCATTTTAGAGAGGAGGAAATTAGCTAATCCACTGATGCATAAAAGGATACAAACAGGTCACAACTAAATGAGAAATAGGTGGCTCAAAAAAGTTTCAAAACTTTTTTTGAGGAGTTTATATGGAAACATCCATGACTGCCAGAATTACGTGTGGACAAACTTGTATTTGACAAGTTTTCTTTAAATTGACGCTATTTCTTAATTTGAGCTTTAATTTCAACGCCCTTTTCACCATATACCAACAAGATATTTTAGTTTAGGAATATCTTTCTTTAATTTTGATAAATTTGCCTCTAAAAAGTGTAAACCTTTTTTTTGACCTCTCTGTACAATCAGTAATGCAATTATTTTGATCAAATAATTGCATTACTGATTGTTTAGTCTGAAAAATGTCATTTCTAAACTGCAAACATATATATTGACAAATTCACATACAAATATGCTGCAGTTTCTTTCAATAAAATGTACATAGTTTGGTCAAGTTGAAAGTCAAGTCCAAGCAACCATGAATTGTATAACCTTGTCTCACATATACAGTATTATTCATACCCAATAAATCAATAACTTGTAATCTTAATCTGTAATAATCAATGAGATAAATAATAAAAATTGTAGGTACAACATGACCGTGCCGTACAACAGTACTCTGCCAAAATTGATGCGCAAGGGGGACAGCAACGTTGTCTACATGCATGTGGTGAATATCGCCAGTACCCTCAATCGGCTCGAGAAACTGACCGCTGAAGATCTGACCCACACGATAACGCACACAGATGAACACGTGCTGCGTGCTGATGACCAACATGCTGTGTCCGATGTACATGTGAGTCTTACAGATTAAACAGAAAATGAAATGTACAGTATGTACGTATGGTTGGTTAATATTGTAGTCCAGCGGAATTAGCACCAGGGTTCACGCTACCTTGCGTTATGGCGTCTATGACGCCATTTTTTTGATTTGGACGCCATAATATTGAAATGTCCTGTGTTATTGCGTCTTGCTTGGACTCCCTAGCTTGAGGCTATTCAACTTACTATAAATACGATCTCGAATTCACGATGCATTGCAGTTTACAAATATCTGAAATCGCATCAAAATTTGCTAAGCTTAATCGTCGAAAATGTCCACAACATGCCCAAATACTTCTCATTTGCGCAGTGTTTTAGTATCAAAACAAATCAGTGTATATACACAGATGGCACACAGCGAAGCTGACATGGGATGTGTACAACCAAACTAGCACGATATTCTCCATTATCGTCTCCTCCACAAGAGTAAGATACTTGTTTGTAAACAAATGTATGTACGTGTGTGCACGTGCGGGAATTGCAAGTACTCTACAGTTGTTAAAAGAGATAAATGATTTGCATGTATTATAATAAGTGTTGACCTGTGACACTGCACAGGGTGACACGGGCCGGTTCAATTTGGCAATAGGGGTGGTACGTTCAGGGCAAAATGCACAACAACTAATTTGATTGTTTAATTCTGAAGTTTTCTGTATGTCTTTTTGATAAATATAAATATTGTATATTGTTAATCAGTAATGAACGTTTTATTGATAATATTTAGTTCTAAACTAATGAACGTTTTATTGATAATATTTAGTTCTAAACTCTGTTTGATATGTCATTTTATATAGTATATTGTGTGCGTTTAACCTCCTTGAAAAGTTATACGATCTCGCTTTGAGTGGCCTCATAGGACTTGCGCTGTTGCGCATGTGCTTGGGAAAAGTTTTCGTCTCGCTTGCTTTACTACTGCATTGAACTGCCATGGATGAAATAAACCGGGGGGGGGGGGGGGCGGTGAAAACCCCAATGAAAATAAGGGCGAAGTACCAGCCAAGAAAAAGTACAATAAAGCCTGGAATTCAGACTGGAAGAAGCGGTTTAGATGGCTTGAATACAATGAGCATTCCATGAAATGTAAATCGTGCCAGGTAGCCCCAGTAAACAGTCACACTTACTGCATTACCTTCACAATGTCAAAATGTGTATACAGGGTGTCTCAAAAAAAACCGTGCACGTGTTTACCCAACTTATTGACCATGAAATTCTAGAATTTGGTGTAATAATTGTATACATATTGATAGACTAAACACTTAGCCTTCATATGCCGTTTATTTCATCTAATTTGGTTTCGTCAATCCTGAGATATGATCAATTAACTAAAGCTACCTAAGATCGAAGTTGTGCCACTATTACGGAAAGAATGCTAAAAGATAAGCATTATAACCCTCGTCCTCTTAAGGGAGGGTGGTCGCCGATTGCGCTAGAACGCAAAAAACAGTGACCTAGGGCGTCTAAGTGATCGCTTTTACATTCCCTGCGCTCATTTGGACGAAAACAAATTAAGGCTGCCACCTTACCCGGGGGTAGGGTAAGCCGTCAAAGTCCGATTGTAGGGGGGTGGTTGCCACCTTATTTTATTTTTTTAAATCGCCATTTTGAAAAATATTTTTATTGTATGTTCCTGAAATATTTTAGCATAGGCCTATGTTAGAAACACCATTTCCATCACTTATAAGCAAAAAATCGGGTGAAATTCCGATATTTAGAACTTTTTTGGCGAAGATTTCTATGATATTTCACTGTCCAGCGAATACGGCGGGATTTTGAGGTCGGCCATGTTTGGTGACGTCATTGTGACCTCATGCGTGGGATGTTTGTACTTGTTTTAGTATGTATGGATAGAGGGAACCTCTAGCTATAACATGATACCCAAAATAAGCATACTCTGCATTTCGGATTGGATTTTTTTAGGGGATGGTAACAACCACTCTCTCCAGAGTAACCCTTTCTAGTCATTGCAAACTGTAAAGTGGCACAACTTCGACTTTAGGTAGCTTTAGTTAATTGGTCATATCTCAAGATTGACAAATCCAAATCAGATGAAATAAACGGAATATGAAAGCTAACCGTTATGGCTATCACTATGTATACAATTGTTACACCAACCTTTATAAGTTCACGGTCAATAAGCTGGGTTAACACGTGCACGGTTTTTTTTGAGACACCCTGTATAGAAAACAGGAGACTGAGGAGAGTAGCAATATTGCTATCCGTCACATGCGGCATGATACAGTAATCATAATTATTGAATTCATTATTTTTTTCATGGACTCCCAAAAATTCTGTTTGGACTCCATAATTCTGAGAATTGCCAGGATATGGAGTCCAACTGGACCACATAATTTTGAAGCTACTGTGAACCCTGATTAGCACCATACTCATAATCGGAAGGTTGTGAGTTTGAGTCCTCTTCAGCAAACAGGTTATGACCTGGGCAAGTCACTTTGTCGCACTTGCCTCTCTCCACCCAGGTGTTAAAATGGGGAGCTGTTTGGGGATAATCACAGTTTTAAGTGTCTAAGATCAGTGTCCAAATTAAGTGGTAATCCGGTCATCCTGACGACCAGAATGGCCGCCGGACGACCAGAAAATTCAATGCTGGTAATCCGTTGGACGACCACACTTTAAAAAAAATAAAAAAAATATATATATATATATTTTTTTTTTCCAATATTTTTTTCAAAGTAAAAAATTATCAAACATGACCTTAGATGACCCATATTTGACCCGAAATAAGTTGCATGGTACATACCCCATGACCCACATCATAGCTATGGTAACTTACAACTTAAGATCCTAAATATTTGTATTTCATTATTCTGATTGAAAGTACAACCAAGGAGTTATTATATTGACTATGATAACTCCTTGGAACAACTTTTGAGGACCGTTTTCAGTGTCTAAAAAAAACCTATTTATTTTTAAAAGTGAACAACATCTAACTAAATTCAGTAAGCTATGCACATTGTTCTTTATCGCAGATGACAATAGAAGTGTTGCCTGTAACCTTATGCACCATTATAAAGATTGATAAATGTTTGCATAAACTATTTTGATTTGTTTTAAATATATTTTTAATTTCAAGTTAAAAAGATTATAACTTTATTTCTTATGCATGTGATATATGGTAAACAAATTGTTTGATGTATGTATGATGGAAATAATAACACATAGGTTTTGAATGCATTTCAAAATCTTTAATACACATATTTACCATTTTGCAATACCTCATCACATGCCTATGAACCACAAATATAATTTTTCTGACTTGAATTTGCAAATATATTTTTATTATTATTTTATTGTTATGTCAATTAATAGGCAACACTTCTCTTCCCATATTAAATGATAATTTACTGAATTTAGGTATTTTTCAATTTATGTGCAATTGAAATAAAAACTAGACTTAACCTCTACCGATAGCCCTACCTTGGGGCTAGGCTGTTGACCAAGTTTTGGTGGTTATAACTTTATTTTGTCTGTCAGTGTCAATGTCATAAGCACAAAAATAAATACAAATAAACATAATGGTTCGAAAAAGGTCTCTAAATTATTCCTAATATACAAAGTAAGTTAGTAAGTAGGCTATTAATACCTTATTTGTGCATAACTATTAGGTTAAAAGACATTTCCAGAAATCTGCATAATTAATGGTCAAATTACGGATTACCAAAAATGTTGACGGATTACCAGATTTCATGACATTGGTAATCCGTAGGATTACCAGATTTTTTTCCTTAATTTGGACACTGTCTAAGATTGAGCGCAATTGTCAGTATTTGTATGATATGCAGGCTATGCAGCAAAACTTAAGTGAAGTGAACTGATTCTGATGTATCCTGTAGTGACAGATTAAATGTACGCGCTTTGAGCATTATTGGAAAAGTGCTATATAAAAACTGACTTTTTAATTTTTCAAAAAAAATAATGAAATGCTTAGAATGAGTGCACAGCGACAACACAGTACTATATCAGTATAATTTATAGTCGGTTCCAAATTGGCAAACCCCATTCCAGCAGCGAATTAATACAGAAGAGTTTGGATGCGCATGAACGCAACAGACTTGCAACTTATGCATTATATGCATCATCTCTGCATGATGCGTGTGTATGCTAAAATGATGTGTGTACCCATGGATTACTTTTGCACGAGGAGAGTAAGAAATATTCACATTTCTTACCAATTTGGAACGAGAGAGTTTATATGGACAACTCTGCTAAGTCATGATGCTCCAAGTTAAACCAGTAAAATCAAAAATTGTGTGAAACAAATAAAATTAACCCCCTGAGCACTACCTGCCTATATAAGAGTGTTTGTGATTGGTTAATTACATGATATACTCATTTGAATAACCGAATAAAAATTCTAAAATATTTTGCTCTCATTTCTAACTATGTCTCTGATTAGTGCAATAAAATGATGTATCCATCTCTCTGACCAATCAGCTGGTAGTTCTCATTTTTATCACAATGACCACCAAAGTAGTCAAGTTGTGGCCAAGTTTCAAATACATAAAGGAAACACTGTATATCAGCAGGGCCGTCAGAAGGGGGGGTGCGTTGGGTGCGGACGCACCCCCCTTGAAAATCTCTTCTTTTTTTTAAAGGTAAAAATGGCGTTTTTCTTAGTTTCAAATTTCAATGATAGTAAAACTACTCATAAAACATTGACTACAGTGCTTTTTGGACTGCTAAATTTTGTGTCCGTGCGAAATTTTTTGACGTGCGAAATTTTTTGACGTGCACAATTTTTTGACTCCACCCAACCCCCCCCCCACTTACGTGAAATTCACGAGGTGACTGACTTGGAAAAAATTTTGGGCAACCTTTTACGAAGAAAAAAAACCTAGCTACGCCACTGCTTCCGGTAAAAAATCGTGAAAACGCACCCCCCTTGGGCAAAAGCTGCTGACGGCCCTGATCAGTAAGTTCTAACGTACAACATTGATTTCCTCACAGATATTGGAGTTGAGACGGGTGATCCGAAAGTCGTTACTGAGTGCTTGTAGGAGCCTCCCAATGCGAGACCCGACTGAAATATTACAACTAGCGTTGGCAATGGCACAGAGCAGTGATATGCCAGTAGAGGTAGGGAATTCTTGAAGAGGCCTAAAAATAAAAACCCTGCAAAAGTGGAAAGAGTGGAAAGAAGACATCTTGTTCTCAAAACGAAGTTGAAGTTTGAAATTGTTAAAGTGTTATAAGAATAACATATTTGTTACTAACTTCATATAAAAAAGGATGTCAATATCATTTCTGTATGGCTTTGGTGAACCATTTTACCCATGCACTCGTTTCATATATCTGTCCATGAGACGCCCAAAACATGCATATAATAGCAAAACGTGTCTCTCATTCAAATTTGTCACTAAATTGTAATTTAATGCATCCTTATAAACTTGTTAGTAACATAATCAATATACCTTAACCGTGCTATGAATTGCTTGTAATGTTCTAAATTTGAATAAAAATATGAAATTATTTCACTCCACATTTTTGTTGCTGGGATATTTGAATGTGAAAATGCAATGTGTGCATTCACTGCATTGTCAATTGAAAATCACTATGACTCGTGGACAAGCACTTAAATTGGGTTGTGCAGTGAAAAGGTTCACCAAAAACAAATGAAAATTGGGATTGATTTCCATTTTTTCACACAAGTTCCAAACAAATATATCATTCTTGCAATGTTTAAAAAGTTAAGAATATGATATCTTCTTTTTTGACTCGCCCGGTATGTTGTTGCATTAGTCTTGGTAATTGAGGCATGTTTCCGTCAATAAAGAAAGCACAAATAAAGATAATGAAATGATATCACCTTCATTATTCAACAGCTCTCTCCTGCAGCCATCTTGGTAGCAGCCGACATATTGGAGTCGTCCACGCTTGCAGTGCTGCACTGTGTACAAGAAGACGGTGTAGATATATCAGAAGCTATGCTGATATCGATAGTGGGCACGGCCTCCAATATGCTCGATGCCTTGGCACTCAATCACACATCGGGTATGCCAAGAAGGGATAGGAAGAGGATCATTGACAAGACAATGTCTAGTTTGTCTAAAGTAGTTAAGGTGAGTATTGTATCCCATAATGCATGCTAGCACTATGCTGACATAGATAATGGGTACAATTCTAATATGCTGGCTGACCCTAAATCACACATCTGGTGTGCTGAGAGATAATAGGAAGAGGATCATTGACAAGACGATGTCTAGTTTGTCTAAAGTAGTTATGGTGAGTATTGTATCCCACAATGCATAGAGCATGACCACATAGGGAATTATGCTAGCACTATGCTGACATAGATAATGGGTATAATCCTAATATGCTGGCTGACCCTCAATCACACATCTGGTGTGCTGAGAGATAATAGGAAGAGGATCATTGACAAAACCAGTAATGCACGGATGGTTTTAAAAATGCGTGCAGCTTCACACCATCACTATGCTGTGTTCATAGTTGGACTAGTTTATTGCTAAAGTCACATGGCATCATACTTTAACTTTAACTTTATATTAAAATATGAACTTAAATCATAACACAATATATTCATTCGGTAGGTAACGCTTTTCTGTTCTGTTTAAAGTTCGGTCTGTGATTTGTTAAGGGAATTTTATGGAGAAATCATGAATAGTTTGCTATTGTTTTGCTTCGAATATGGCCAAAATTGGGTAAACAGTTAGCATTAAGTCCACACCTGAATGTCAATGTATTGAATGATCATAACATACCACACAACTTATCCCGGAATAGGAAAACAGTCAATTGGTGCGTTTAAAAGTGTGCTAAGTGAGAAAATAGAATTCACCCGTATTTTGGTTCAAAATCGTGTGCACGAACCAGGTGCTGAACCCAATCTCCTACAATACACATGCACTATTTGAATCGAAATCCGAATTCTCTCCTTCTAAACTTAGCACATTTTAAAATGCACTGATCGATTTTCTTCATATTTTGGGATACAATTAGGTTTGTTATGATTGTTCTATTCATTGAAATTTGGATGGGGACTCGCTCTGTGTTTTATTTTGAAGGATTTTTATGGTTCCGATTTTTACAAAAATGATGTTCTATGCTAAACAATGTTGAATAAATCACTATTTCTTTGCCACAACATAAACACTTAGTAAATTGTATTCAGTATGTTTGATTGTGCACTATCAGATACATATCGGAACGTGAAATTAAATTTTTTATTTTCATTATCAAAGTTCAAAACATACATTCATATGAATATAGAAGTTCTTCACTGAAAATGAGCTGTGTGCAATGTTTGGTAAAAATGCATCGTTTAGTGGTAAATTAGCTGTGTGAGGTTGCACTGAAACAATGTCCATCTTGTCATAAGTACAGGAGGTGAGTGTCATATCCCATAATGCATAAAGCACCACCTGTGCATACACTATGCTGACATTGATAGTGGAATAAAAATTTCCCTCTCTAGGACATAGATCATGAAACTATCCCCCTTTCTGGGATATACGCTATAACAGGAGTGCTAGCTACATTGAAAGCTCCTTAAGGGCAGTGTCAACCCGGCACTTGTTTCAAAAATTGAATTTCATATTTCTCTGTTATTTAATACTTTTATATGTGTTCTATCATTACCATCATAAGTAACTAATCGAAAGCGATTATTTCCCGTTCTTTTGGGTGATTTTAAATTGTTGTTTTGGTAAGTTTGAGTCAGGAAAAGGCGCATGGTTATTTGGCGGGAATTTAAGCGGAGTTCCGCGCTTTTCAAATGCTGCGACAGCTGTTCGATCATTGCGTCGCGCGCTGAAACTTCCCGCGCGTAATACTAGACGCGCCGCTTAATATCCGCGACGTAGACGCGAAAACAAAAGAGCGCAAAACAATGTCTAAAAATGTAAACAAAGGCCAATCTTACGATCATTTAAATTTCAGTTTTCTTCCAATTTCTTCACATTGTGACAATATAAATTGAATCTGATAGTTTATTATGATTGTTCATAATAGTATACTCGCTTTTTAGGTCACACGCCCGTGTATTCCGTGAACATTTAGCTTTAAATGGTGGAAAATGTCAATATTTTTACTAAATCGATGTTTTCTAGAAGTTCAAATTTGAAGGAATTTTACGAATTTTCAGACAACATAACTAAAAATATATCAAGCTATCAGGTAAACTTTTACTACCATTGTGTAGAGGACTTTCAGCGCTAGGAGGCAATTTTTTATTTTTTCGATTATGGATTTTAAACTCGAGATATGCATCCATTTCTAGCGAAATGTATGCAAAAAAACACGACTTTTACACTTTTCCGATGTTTTTAGCAATATTTCCAAAACCAAGCTTTATTTTGGAAAAAGAAAAAATTGCCTCCTAGACAAAATTGTTTTCTTTACAAAAACGTATATTAGAACAAATTACCATTTTGTATTTTATAGTTATGCTGTCTGAAAAATTTAGGGTAAAAAAATAGCTTTTTGGTTCATTTCTCAAAATTTAGTTTATTTGGTATCACATTGATATCACCATCGGATTCCTTATCAAATTTCCTTTCTAAAAATGTATACTTTTATGTACTTTTATTCAATATTCTCAAACTTAGAAGCAAAAGTTGATCATCAAAATAATAGGGTTGACACTTCCCTTAAGTGATAGTACATTATCAGCTTTTACAAATGGTTCATATTACTCAAAGAAATTTCATCCAAAATAATTTCTAAATAATATATATAGACTCGGACAAACTGGCGTGAATTAAATTAACAAAGACCTTAAAAATACACAGCCTCGAACCCGGTCCCTCTCGCTATCGCGGCGATCGGTATCTCCACTGAGCTACAGGGACTGTGCTTACATGGATACCAGACGAACGAGCTATTATGTATACAAAGTCTTTATTGAAAGCCTCTAGCAGCCGAAATACATGAGTAAATAATAACAATTGATGATGGCCTATAAGCATGATTCTAACAGAATCTATGACGAGCGAAACTTAATTAAATAAACGCGAGGATCAAGCAAATGATACCAGCCGAGTAATTTCTCTTAAACTTTTTTTTGAATTTCAGACTCAACTAAACAGCTGTGAAATAGACGGTGCTCCATTCTTCGTAGAGACCGATTCCATGAAATTGCTTGGTGCACGGCATGCATCCCTCTCGGGTCAAAAGTTTGAAAACATTTATGCGAGCGTCATCATGCCTGACAATCTGAACGCACAGTTGATGATGCACAATGAGGATGTATCGGTTGGCAGTCAGCAGTGTCAGGATATTGAAGTGTCCAGTTTTCTCCAGAATCCATACAGCTGGGGAACGGGAGCAGAAAGGGTAAGCTGGGTTTACAGTTGGGTTACAATGTTAAGTTCAGCTTGTACCTTGGTAACAGGACAGGAGGAAGAAAGTAAGTCAAGGTGGGGTGACTTTAGGTAAGTTAAGGTAACATTTGTGCGATAGGGGCAGGGAATGTTTAGCTTACCATAGAGGGATGAGCGGTGGATTGCATAAGCTGACGTAAAATGCCACTTTGTAGTTGATCAATATAGACCATTTCAAATCCGGAAAAATATTCTATCGGTTCCGAAAGTTTTTCCGATTAGCCGAGTGTTTTGGCATCAGTTTGATGACTCATGAGTCATCCACATCCCCTGTGTCTTTAATGACTCTTTTGTGGATTGCACGGGTGTTGGTGAGAGATTGTCTTCCTCACAAAGTTGTATTCAACCAATGCTGTGAATGCGATAAACCGCTTTATTACGCAGTGTACGCACCTAGTCCATGTGACCTGTTTTTTCCGAAGTTTTCAGTTCTCAATTTGAAATGGTCTATTGTAGTGAGTTTTGAAAGTCAAGTATTCCAAACAAAGCTCCAAGCAGGGCAACAAATGGTCAAGAATACCTAGAAAGCTAAAATTGTAAGCCCTGATTCCAAGTTTGCCACCAAGCTTATGGGTGGGGTTCAGGTTATGTCAACTAATAGCCAATGAAATGACGGGCAAGGGGAAATTCAATATTTAGCCGGGGTATGGTAAGGCCAAATGGATTAAATACTTTGTCTCTGCACCTTTTGCTTTTTATTTATTTATTTATTTTTTACAAATATGAGCTTTGTCTATGCGATTTTTTTCTTCTTTTTTCTTTTTACATAAGAATATATTAGCTATGTCCTATAATTATGTGATTTTTTCAAAAACCTGTGTGAACTTTACCTAATGGCCTTTCCACATAGTATATGTACCTACGAATTGCTGTGTAAAATACTAGCATTTTGGGTGACGAATTTGGCAATACTTCACTGATTCCAAATTTCACATTTATAATAAAAGTTACTATGTATCGCCGAAACAAATTATCACTGCCGTGCGTAGTGCTATGTGCTAAATCTTATTTTAAAAGCAACGAGCGCGTGCCGCTGAGACAAAGTTTTAATTTTTGTTGGCCTAAGTTGCATGTTTGGATAGTTCAGTTGTTAATTGTAAAGCTGTTGATGTCACCATAAAGCAAGTTTTATTTACTTGAAATCTTTATTTTTTAACCCATGACCATCCTGTATTTGTCTAGATCACATCTGGAATTACTACCGTTGAACTCTCTACTTGTGACGATCAAGAGCTGGTGCTTACAGATCTGCCGAGTGATGACAGAGTTACCATGGAGTTCCATCATACATGTCATGTAAGTGAATTTGTGGTAATTATAACATGAATATTCATCTATGTTGATGGTAATATGCGATTTTAGTCCTAACCCCAAAACCAGGTATATTACCGATATCGTAATTTTGGAAGAAAAATCAACAAATAAATCGCAGCGACCAGACCGGGGATCAAACCCGCGCTCACTATATAGGCTCGGTTAACTACATCATCGAAACTGTCCACACATGCGCATGGAGATGGGCTTGCTTGGAGTACTCGGTTAGGTTAGGGTTAAACTTTCAATTAAGGTTGAAACACCTGGGACAGGGGCTGAAACTCCGCTTGCCCAGGAAGCCCCTTTTTATTTGTTGAAGATGACACTGATAGATGGATGGCGCTGTTGTTGGAATGTAGGTGAATATTTTTAGATGAAATGAGTCGGAGAATCCATTTGTGGTATCAAATCTCACTAAAAGTAGTGATTTTTACATTTTTGCCCAAAAATTACTTTTTTTTTGGCGCCAACAATTTTCAGACAACCTAACAAAATCAGTTTTTGGTTAAAAATGCCAGCATTTCACCAATATCATCTAAAGTCAATTATCTAGGATCGGTGTTTTTTTGTTGCTTCAACATTTTTAGTTTTGAAATTATTGACAAAATTGCAAAAAAAATGTTTTTGATCTCAAAAATCATTTTTGGCACATTTTGGTTAATATTTTTAAAAATAAACATCTTAAGCCAAACCCCCTGATCCTAGATGATTGACTTTAGATGACTTTGGTGACATTTTGGAATATGTAACCAACTACATTATTAGTTTAAAAGTTACAGTGCTTGATAAATTTCATAAAAAAGGGTTGACACCTCCCTTGAGGAACAAACGTTGCTTACGTTGTGTACTTATATTGTTTTGCAACTGGAATTTTCAGTATAAGGTAATGTATTTAATTTGTCCTGTGAGTGAGCATTCAAGTCCCATCTGCTGTAATAAATTTACCTCTTAAAATCATTAACTTGATAATAAAAATGGATTACTTTATGTCTTTTAATTTTTAATTCCCCCCCTTATTTTTGCAATGAAATAGGTGCATGATTTACCTTGTAACTTTACATTTGAGACGCCCTTCATGAGTGTGCATCAGTTCAATGTGACAAGTTTGAATATTCATCAAACGTTTCATTTCACCTTGGAGATGGCCAATCAGGGAAGGACGTTACCAGTGGCTGTTCTGTTGCGGTGAGTAGTCTTATGAATAGTCATTTTGTGGTGTCTGAATTAGAGAATAAAGGTATTGTTTTTAGACCGTACCTGTGTCAAATTGTCAGGCTGAGTGGTTCTACGCAAAAATACTACCGAACACATTTATGTCAGACTATATAACATGGGTACAGTCTAAAAACTATACCATTATTCTCATTCTTAAACAGTCATACTTTAGACATTTATCTGTTAAAATTAGTACCTGTTATCGAATAACCTACAAACATCCCATCCAATCCTGTGCAGTGAGTATGTCATGCGTCTGTGTATTGCGCCGCATAAACACGCAGGAGAAGTGCAGTAAGATGCACTGCAGAAGTGTGTACGTTATGGAACAAAGCAATTAGTTAACCACGCTAATACGTTTAAGCTTAGCCTTCCCGATTTATATTGTCTCGTATAAATGTCACAGATTTCTCTGAACCAATGGGGATTGCTTGATCTGTCTTAACTGTTAAAGAATATTCATTTTTTTGTTTCTGTAAAGATGTCCTCCTTGAACCAGGGAGACGCTATATAATGGAAGAGGAAATTTGACACACATATGTAGAGCCCGCCATATATGGGCCTATAAGCTTATTACATTAAAAAAGTGCTGTTCCCATAGGTTTAAAAACTACAATTTAGGAAATAATTGTTGGACCACTTTAAGGACTTCGTTGAAATCAACCCCCAGTCCCCCCATTCAATGTTGTTCGGAACCGTTTCATCACCACGGTCGTTGGGACCCTCAACATTAATTGGTGGGGGCGGGGGAGGGATATCAGTTAGTAGATAGCTCAAGCTCTCCACACAAGTTTGTTGCAAAATCAGCGCTTGAAAATAGTCCCTTAAAGTTGGATATTAGCAAAGAAATGGACTATGTGGTCCAACACCAATTTTCCTGAATTGTAGATCCGGTACGAAATGTATTGCCCTATCTCTTCATGTGTAACGGGCGCCATTTCAAATTTCCAGCATAGGGAAATTTGGAGTTATGTTGATATTTTTCGGAACTATGCGAAAACGAATAAAGTCAGCCATGTTTATGTAGTAGAGCTGTGTCTTTTTTATATGTGGAAAGAGCGGCACTTTTCAGATGCTCATGCGCATTTTCATAAAAATACAGACACTCCAAATTTGTCCCCATGGTGGAAAAACAAAATGGTGGTGCATCGGATCTAGTTAATAAATCTGTGGCTGTTCCAGAGATTCATTTCTGAATGCAAAACTACTTATTTATAAATATTTAATATGAATTATAACAAAATATTTTCAACATTTTCAATTCTCAGGCATGTTCTTGAGCCAACCCCTTCTAAATATAATGTCAAGTGGGTCTACAGTGAGTCAGATACCAAATTGAATGTCTTCTTTCAGCCTGACTCATTCAATGGTAAGTGTTATGTAGGGTTGAATCTGTATGACAATTTCTTGTGTCACTAAAAGTTGGGATTGACGTATTCTATAGATCAATCATTTCTGAATTGGCGAACCTGCTTACAGCAGCGAATGAATTCAGAAGAGTCACACGTTAAAATGCTCGCATGGCGTAGTGGGAAGTCGTATGCACGGAGCTTGCGTATGCCAAAATAACTTGCATATGCTTGGACTACTTATTCGCGCAGAGATATAACAACCGCATGTTTCTCGCCAATTTGGAACTGATTAAACTATAGAGGTGGCTTTGTAATGATGATTACTCCTCTGTGATGATAATAATAAATGGGCATATATAGTACTATTTGAAAAGATGATCACAGCGCTAACAAATGTCAAGTAAAACATCACAGCAAACCACAGACACCAACAAATAGAGTAGGATGGAAGGAACAAGAAAACCTAGCACAATAAATCAATTACAATGTATTGAGATTACGTAAGTTATGATACTGTTGCTGGATCTTGCTTGATGGATGGAGTGTTGTTCCAGCCACAGCAAATGAGCCAGCTCCAATGTGTTGTTTATGGTGAATCTCATTAAGCATAGATTATGTGCCGATGGCGTGTAATGCAGTGTAGTGCAAGGTTTTACACTGTGATTATGGTAAGACTATGTAATAAAATATGATTTTAAATATCAAATATAGGTCAATAAATGTGTATGTGTTGTTTCGAGAGAAATTAGACAAATCAATGCATGCGCGCTTATGTTGATGTGTGAATAATGGCACAACCCACAGTGGGAGTGCTATTGTGAGCGCATCAACATTTGCGCAAGTGCATTGATTTTTCTAATCTTTTGAGAAACAAAACATACGCATGTATTGACCTAATTCATACACGACACTATACAAATCAAAATTCACAATTTAAGCATAATTTTGATCTATGTAAAAAACGAATAAAAACATATTAACAAGTTTGCTAACACCTGCAGTGAAAATTGGCGAACCCGTGATTCCTGAACAACGAAACAAAGCAAAGCGTGCGGTGCACGCATTTAATGGCGCATACGCGGAGAGCATTAGACACTTTCAATGCATTCCGCGTATTATAGTTTCTTGCTTTCTGATTGGTTCGAGTGTATGAATACATTTCAATACATAAGTTAGACCATTTGGAACGGTATTTGCTACTCCAAGTTTCAAGCTTGTGCGATCATCAGACAACTGGTTCGCCACTATTGTTCCAAATGGTCTAAGTTATATATTTCGCTCTGCATCGCATTGAGCACTCTGCAAGAAGATTGCTTCTTTTAGTTCTTTACCAGTATATATTTCAATACATGTATATCAATACATTTCTCTCTATAGATACAGGTGTGTACTACCTTGCCCTGATGGATGATGTATTTGATCAGGATGTGTACCGTGGCGACGTCGCTAAGGAGCGCCAGTACATATTACGCCTATGGTGGGGAGATTGTCTCTATTGGGATGCAAAGACAGGTGAGAGCCGAGTTTTGATACATTGTCAAATAATATAAATATAATCTGAGACTAGCGAAACCTTCTTACAGCAGCGAATGAATACAGAAGGATGTGAGGGCGCATGATAGCAATACAATACAATACAAATGAGCATTTACAAAGCGCCTTTTCATCAAGATCAAAGCGCGTGAGAAAAGCAAACCCAATGGAACAAAAGGATAATGAACAAACAAACATCATATAAAGTACAATATGATACAAGTTACACGACATTTGGATACGAATATGTTTTGACAGATTTCTTGAACATGTGTAAAGAGTCCTGATTTCTTATGAGAGCGGGAAGGTGATTCCATATTGCTGGAGCGACATAGGTGAAAGTCCGATTACTGGCTGATGTAAGAGTTTTGATGGTTGAATGCTGAGTTAGTTGTGTAGTATCCGAAGCCGATCGCAGGTTGCCACGTCGTGGTTTGTTCAGAGAAAGGCAAGGTGATAGGTAGCCCGGTGCTACGCCTGAGAGCAACACATGCACTGTGCATCATGTGTGACGCCAGCGTTCGACAAAAAACGTGCGAGTGCGGTCATAATCGCGCAAGCACGCTTGGATGATTTTTGCACGCGGAGATTTAAAATCTAAAATGTCTCGCCAATTTGGAGCTGATCAAACTATGCAATTAATTATTTAATCTGATCATAGAATAGGAAAGTACATTTTAAATGATTGATTAAGGCCGGACTGCAAAATGAGTTACCCTGACTATAAACTGTGAATATCATCTTGGTAAATTTTGAGAGATCTTTCAAATTTGTGCTTTTTGCTGGAAACATTATTGCTGGCGATTACGGTGACATTTCCAAGCTTGTCAGAGATGTAGTCAACTCCATGGGCATATTTTGGAAAATCGAGGAGGCTAACCTACCTATTTTCTGCACCTTTTGGTGAGAAAATGTGATAATCTTTAAGGACAAATCACTCTACAAGATCCAATTTCGCAACTTAGTGGTCTAAAACAGAGTTTTATATCAGTGTTTTTGTACATATCCATATGGATCTCTATTTAGTAATGTGACCCCATAAGTTGCTTGGCAAATAGTGTTACCATACGCTTTAGCAGATCATAGAACATGTGAATGAGATTATATTGACCCTTGTCTCTGTTCATGGTCTTACGTTACATTTGATTGTTACTGGCTCTTTCCCCTTCCTCATCAATGGTTCAAACAAAGACTTATAGAAGGAGTTCTCAGTCAATTAATTGCCAACAAATTAACCACGAGGCAAAAAGAAGAACTCTGTGCTAGGTGCTGATAGATCTCAGGTTAAGTCGGTTGATCAGACTTATTTCCCCTTTTAAATTTGGTAAAATCATGACATACTATTTTTCCCCTTTCCATTCCAGATGCTTGGCTAACAGAAGGCTGTATCGGTTTAGCATCAACCATTGAGAGTACCCGCTGCCAATGCAATCATCTGTCTACCTTTGCTGTCAATTTTCATCCAATAGTAACATTCGCAACATTTGTGGACTTGGCCATATTCACAAGGTATTTATTTGTGTTTTTCAATCAAACTTTCACTATTTACTTACAATGTTAAAATCAAATGCATGCATGGCCAATCGACCTTGTATCAATCCCTGGTGAAAGCCAACAACAAGTATCATTAATAACAGCCTTAGCTCTTGTTTATGTTCACAAAATAAATAAATAAAACAATGTCGATCGTGGCATTTCATTCATAAAAAATTGAACCTCGCTATCAGAGACCGCAATTTCGGCAATGAAAGGCTTAATGCAAATATTTTGAACCGATGAGTGACCATCTCTCTAGATCTTATGAAATCTCATAGTAACGCACGTGGTATAGAATTATTAGCATGATATCATTTTTTGTGATCCGAAATGATCAGAAAAGTGGAAAAATCCTAAACAAATTTTATGAATGACAAATTGTAAATACCTCTCTCCCACGGTCACAACGCAAGTGTAATGATGATTTAGATCAATAAAGATGGCGGTAAACGCCATTCACTACTACGAAATGAAGACATTTGTATCAATTAGTCTTCATTTTTAAGGATGATGGATGATATTTCCGGTAAAAGCATTTGTCTAAACATCAACAACATAACATTTTGTTAGTAGAACAGTTGTTAGTATTAAGATACAATGCAAACAAACTCATGAAAAATAATACTGTCAAAGGGATGTGTTTTGTGTTAGGACTTTAATTCACAGTATTCATGCCAAATTTATATTCCCAAATACAATATCATTATTAATAAAAGAAAAGAAAAGACCCTCCGTGGACAAACAAATAATTTTTGTTGTTGGCCTAATTGCCACATCTAGGTCTCGCCATATTTAGTTAAGTAATTGTCTGATTTTCTTGCCGTTTCTTTTTTTAAAGTTATTTTTTGGTATCTATTATTATTATGGGGGGGGGGGGGGGGGGGGGCAAGGAAGGGTGGGAGTGGTGGTCGTGGGGAGGGGGGGGGGGTGTTTAGGGCTGTTTACTCTTTTCTGAAGAAAACACTTTACCAATGTTTTGTTTTATCCTAAAATGACAAAATTAGACAAAAAATCCCCATTACACATAATAATATCAGAACATATACAATACACAAGCATATAAAGCATTTCATCCACCATTGAATATGGTATTCTGCCATAACCATTTCCAAATAAAATGGAATTTTTAACGGTTATATTTTCTGATATTTAAATATTTCATGATTTTATTATATCATTTCTACTTTTACAGGCCCAACACCAATGCAATTCCATATTCCTTTGTGGGGGCTCTCATGGGCATCTATGTGTTACTGTTCATATACTGTTATCTGGCGGATAAACATGATGAAAAGAAACAAGGACTCATCTATTTGAAGGATAACCAAGCTTCAGATCAACAGTAGTAAGTATCATGGGCAAGCAAGCAAGGAAAATAATTAAAACTATTTCATAGACAAACTGTACAAGAGGAACTTAATGTTTCAGACAGTTTCGACGTCATATCGGATGTTTTTATCAATGGTTTGCAAGGGGAAAAGAATCCAGAGGCAGCACCTAACTTTTTTGGTCTTCTTTTTTGTAAAATCCTAGAATTGAAATTAATAAGGGATAGGTCAGTAAACTTCTTATGGTATCTGGTTTTTACATCTATAAAAGCCTTAATATCATATAAACAGTCTCTTACTTTGCTTTAAGTCATGTGAACCATGCACTAAAGATCAAAGACTAAAGAGCCTTGGAAAAAAATAACAGCATACCCACACATTTCTCCCCATGTCTGGAAAAAAAAATGTCACCCACGAATCCTTGTTTTATACATTATACAGTACTCTTATTATTTTGACAGTTATGAAATTACAGTAGAGACAGGATTCCGTACAGCTGCCAGTACAACGGCCAGAGTCAGCATAGTATTACATGGTGATGAGGGACACTCTGAGACAAAGGAACTCATATGCGATGATGGGAGACCATTGTTTGAAAGAAACTCTAGGGACAGATTCATTGTCAGGTAAAGTGTAGCGTATTTACTCACATCGAAAAATACAATATAATTAAAAATGCGACTTTGAGGATGAATTTGCGGACTGATTTCCACTATATAAGAATATAAGAAGGAGATTGACGAAAATGTAGACGCAGATTTATTTTTTCTGTTTAAATAGGAGATTGACGAAATTGTAAACACAGATTTACCCTTTTCCAGGCTTAGAATTTCGATAAGAATTCATTCTCACAGGGAATATCTGAAAAATATACAGTGTCTGTTACGTTTACTTATTATTGTAAAAGTGGACATTTTCGCATATGTCATTTTTCACAGTTTGCACATTTTGAACAAATTTGCTTGTTTTTGTTTTCATGAATTTGAGCTTCCTTACATAGACCTCCATACCAAATGAATATTTTCGTTTTTATTTTAGCTCGAAAATTTTCACTTTTACAGTATTTGTAAGTGATTTGGTTATTATCCATGGATTCTTTGGCCAAGCGTTTTGAATCATTTGAATATATTTATTTGAAACCTGGCAATGTGTAATTGCAATTTGGTTGTTTGATGAGCCTGCAAAAGGATGAGCAAGTGTCAAAAGATCAACTTCCGACTCTGATTTAGCAGCGTATCCTCAGCAGAGTATCCTCAAATGTCAGTATGCAATTTCATTATATTCTGTCTTATGCAGTATTCACTAAGGCTGTGCTAGAATTGTATTTAATGATATCTGTATGGTTTGTATACAGTGTACCAGAAAGCATCGGTCATCTTCACAAGATCCTGGTGTGGCATAACAATGGTGGCATCTCACCCAGCTGGTATCTCAGCCGTATTGCTGTCAGAGATCTCATCAGTGGACACAAGTGGTATTTTATATGTGAGCGTTGGTTTGCTGTAGAGGAGGACGATGGGAAGATTGAGAGGGCTATTGATGCCTTGGAGGAGGGAGTAGGATTTCAAAAGGTAGGCACAGTGACCAGATTTATGCACTAAAAATGTCTAGAATTTTCATGAAATATGAATTGTCAAATTCCCCAATATGTCAGTACTTAACAGGTGTGTGATCCAAGCACTTGAATTTCATTATTTCATTTGAGTTATTTCATTGGGTCATTCCATTTGAAATCCATACACCCTCTATGGAAGATATTACTTTAGTCTTCCCCACGGGGAGTGTGAATTTCAAATGGGGTTATCTGCATGGGTGACTCCATTTGAAATCTGCACGCCCTGTGTGGAAGATTAAGGTCATGTTTTCCATAGTGGTATATGGGTTTCAACTGGAATAGCCCATTAGCAAAGTCTACCTGAAAAAGATTGCAAATGGTTTCGTACTGCTCATTAAATAAATGGTTATACAGTCTTTTTTAGGGTAATTACCACTTGTGATTGAATTATGTCATCATTATTGCAGTCCCATTGTTTGTATTTCGTCCAGGCATTCTGGGCCAAGGGATCCCAATACTTTGCAGACTACTATACATGGAGCTAAACCCCATTGTTTGTATGTTTATTTCTTGCAGGCATTCTGGGCCAAGGGATCCCAATACTTTGCAGACTATTATATATGGAGTTCTATATTCACCCGTCCACCTTATAGTGTGTTTACCAGAGTACAACGTCTAACATGCTGTCTATCTATATCTATGGGCTTCCTGGCTATCTGTGCCATTCGATATCACACCATGGAAAATGAGGTATGCGCAGTATACTGGACCCGAAAAACACAAAATCTTGAGATATATATATTTTCTTGATACTGATTTCAGTTATTATTCTGTTAATCAGGTTTAAACCTTGTACATATACTCTGTGTATATTCATCAAGCTGGAAGGTGAAATCAGTTCAGGTGTAAACATCACATGGGAGTTTTGCATGTAATATTTATAGGTCAATAAATGCGTATGTGTTGTTTCGAGGGAAATTAGACAAATCAATGCACGTGCGCTGATGTTGATGTGTGAATAGTGACATGACCCTGCAGGTGAGTGCTATTGTGAGCATATCAACATTTGCGCAAGTGCATTGATTTTTCTAATTTTTCGAGAAACAAAACATATGCATGTATTGACCTACAATTCAGGAAAATTGGTGTTGGACCACTTAGTTCATTTCTTTGCTAATATCCCACTTTAAGGGACTATTTTCAAGCGCTGATTTTGCAACAAACTTGTGTGGAGAGCTTGAGCTATCTACTAAGTGATATCCCTCCCCCGCCCCCACCAATCAATGTTGAGGGTCCCAACGACCGTGGTGATGAAACGGTTCCGAACAACATTGAATGGGGGGACTGGGGGGTTGATTTCAACAAAGTCCTCAAAGTGGTTCAACAGTTATTTCCGGAATTGTCTGAGGCTATTGGTAAATGCTCAATATGACAACTGTCTATAGGAAATAACGCGTGTTCTATACATTGCATACTCTTCTAATTTGGAGAGTGGCAAGATATGTATATAATTGTTATATACGGTAAAGATAAAGTAAATACAACATTTACATTGTTAGGGACTGGTCATTTTATGCGTGATTATGGCCCGTTTGTATGGTAAATCACTCAATATGACAACTGTCTATAGGGAATAACTCGTCTTCTATACATTACATTATCTTCTAATTTGGAGAGTGGCAAGATATGTATATACTTATTATATATGGTAAAGATAAAGTAAATACGACATGTACATTGTTAGGGACTGGTCATTTCATGCGTGATTATGGCCCATTTATATGGAACGCGCGAGTGTTACATGTAGTCTTACATAGGGTGCAACGGGTGATATTCATTATTTAAACTAATTATATGACAGTAGTTTATTATGCAACAATCAATTAAAATCCTTTTTGTTATCGCAATGCGTTTCTTTTTTTGATAAGGGACCGGTCACAACCGCATTATAGACGCTATAAAGTAATAACTATTGTGTCAATTATTGTAGCGTTGTATTTGCCATTGAAGTCATGGAATGATTGTATTTTCTTTGCATTTACTTAACTTGACGGTTATAATTTATCTTCCGTGTTTAATAAATGCATTAAAAGTACGAAATGCATTGTGACGGACTGGTCATTTTACATGTGGTAGACAGAGAGAAAGAAAGACAAACAACAACCACCGAAAAAAGTTCAAAAATAAAGAAGAACAAAAACCAAAAGAGAGAAAAAACAACAACAATATGTGACAAACTGATGAATAAAATAAACCAGTAAATGAGCCACGCGAATAACGAAAATGTTATATTAATACATTATTAAAAACACCAATAGCTCCCGCCATGAGGATTTGAACCCGTGTCTCTGCCCTTAGTATGAATAGGCAAACGCGCTAACCAATTGAGCTAATCGCCCATCTATGCAATATCAAGTCAAATCAAGTGTCATATTATCTTCGGCTTTAGAAATTAGCACTGATTCACAATACACCTTTCATAGTAACGCCTTATAGCGTCTTTATATTCAGAACCATGCCCTCGTACTATCAGAGTATGGACAACCGTTGCGATTGTCCATCCATTGAAATGCATGCACATCAGTCGATTGTCCCCGATAAATAATAGAACTAACTACTATTATCTATTTAATTTAGACGGACAATCGTGTACACACGTGCAATTCAATAAATCACCGCGTCATTAGAATTCCAAAGACAGGGTTCGGCTAATTACCTACAATGTAATGTTTATACCACTGTGGACGATGCTATTTAATATAATTCTCTTTATTTAGCTTTGGCCTTGTTATTATAATGTTATAAATGTAATAATTCTGTAATAATTGATTGCCGCGGTATGCTACGCGAGCAATGTTGTGCGCTATGTCCGAGCCGCTTGGAGCGATATGCGCGAGGCGTGTCAATCGATGTGCACGAGGAGTGTCGATCGCTGTGCGAGTGGCGTGTCGAGCGCTGCGCGCGAGACGTATAGATTGTTAATCATGATCTGTATACGAACAATGAATGTAATGACTGAACCAATTCATATCTTGCCTGTATTGATATGTAATGAACCGCAATGTTAGTTACCATCTCATTGTTCATGTTATTTCTTGGTAACAAAGTCGAGTGCTATGCTCGAAGTTTATGCAAACGCGTAGCGCAAGCTGTAACCAAGGGATACGCATGGGATTGGGTCGAGCGCCACGCACGAACCGTCAAAGTTATATTTAAATCATATTTTATAATTTTCTCGTGTTTATCAGGGTATCAGATGCTTTTTTTAAATAAATAAGTCAGGCTTCCTTGAATAATAGGAGCAAATATGCAGGTTTAGGTATTTAATATGACCAGTCCCTAATTCAGTACTATAGACACCTCTTGATGATGATATATCAGGAGATTCATAGCATCTCTATTTACTGAAAATTTGATCAAAAAAGACAAATAAAAAAGTTGTGGCTAAAAATGTAAAATCAGATGATTTTTGTTGGACTTCATTCAGACAATTCAGCAAAATTGGTGTTGGACCACTTAGTTCATTTCTTTGCTAATATCCCACTTTAGGGACTATTTTCAAGCGCTGATTTTGCAACAAACTTGTGTGGAGAGCTTGAGTGATATCCCTCCCCCGCCCCACCAATCAATGTTGAGGGTCCCAACGACCATGGTGATGAAACGGTTCCGAACAACATTGAATGGGGGTACTGGGGGGTTGATTTCAACGAAGTCCTCAAAGTGGTTCAACAGTTATTTCCGGAATTGTAGTTCGTACACAACACTATACGAGGTGGTATCATAAAGTTTTAGAAATCACCCAGAATTGAAGGAGCCAGAAACTTTATTTTGATACGTAATCCTTCAGACATCTTTAAATAGTCCCTGTGCAAAGTTACACATTTCTCCAACTATTTATTACCTGTCCACAGACCGCCATTGTAGAGATCCTCAGATTGACCGTCATTGATTTATTTTCAGATTGCCTCAGATTGTGTTATTCCCAAAACAGCAATAAATAGTTTAAAGTGTTGACACAAAGGGTCAAAGGTCATGTAGGGGTCATTAGAGGTCAATCTGTGCACACCCCATGTTACCCATAAGTTTATTGTCACCAAGCTTGTTTGTAATGACCTTTGACTCCTTTCTGTCAACACTTTAAACTATTTATTGCTGTTTTGGGAATAACACAATCTGAGGCAATCTGAGAATTAATCAATGGCAGTCTATCTGAGGATCTCTACAATGGCGGTCTGTGGACAGGTAATAAATAGTTGGAGAAATGTGTAACTTTGCACAGGGACTATTTAAAGATGTCTGAAGGATTACGTATCAAAATAAAGTTTCTGGCTCCTTCACTTCTGGGTGATTTCTAAAACTTTATGATACCCCCTCGTACAATTTAAAATTCACAATTTCAGCATAAATAAGTTGGCTAACACCCTCAGTGAAAATCTGTAACCTGCGACGCCTGAACAACGAATCAAAACAAATTGCTTGGTGCGTGCATTGAACGGCGCACACGTAGAGTGCATTAGACACTTTCAATGTACTCTGAATATTTTAATTTCTTGTTTTCTGATTGGTTCAACACTACTAAGAGTGTATGAATATAATGCAATCTCTAGATTATGTTCTTATGTTACTCCCCACTTGAAGTGACACAGTATAGTATAACTGCTCTATAAACAGACATACACATGGAATTTGTGGTTGTTGACTATTTTTATTGTGTTTGACAATGTCTCATCAAACTGAATCGAATAATAGATTTCCCTCAAACAAATTGCACACAGGCAGGTTTTCAAATAATTTTCACAGTATAATCCCAGCAGTTTTGGACTTGAAGACAATTTTGAATTAGGGGGTACTCAGATGTGGGTATGTTAAGTAAACCAGGTTTTTTGGCGATTGGTCAAGCCACATTGAGGTAAATGGTAAGTTATAGGCCTAAACATGATTTTCAATGTTAATTTGCTGGGTAGTTGATCAGCCTAATTTTTGTTCTGCTTGACAAGCTGTCAATCTTTACAAGAATATATTCTGGATTTCCGGGGTTGGAATTATTATCGAGCATGGGACTCCACTTGGGATAATTACAGTAATAAATAAAAAAATTCACCACATGATGATGAAGTAGGAACTTTCATGCTACAATAGTTGTTGAGCTTTTTACTGGAAACTGATTGTGCAAAAAAAAGATTATGGATTTTGAAAATGTTTTTTTTTTACTGTATGGAAGTAACCACCTTTTCTCTATATCTAATTATATCATATCCAGCATTTAGAGCTTGGTCTTGTGGATGTATCAGGAGAGGCTGTATTAGTTGGTATCATTGTAGCTCTACTTGCAATACCGGTCAACTTTCCTGTTATAATGCTGTTCCGTAGAACCAAGGTAAGATACAGGGACAATTATATTGTTACAAAAAATTACACAATATTTGGTGGAGAATAAAAACTAAGGGCTCTTACCCTTTTACAGATAGAGGAAAGCTTGAGGAAAGAGCGGGGAAAGCACGCACCTTTTTTTTCTATATTGTTAAAAGGAGTGAAAAAGGATCGGTGATACACCTCACTGAATGGTAAACCATTCAAGTTGAAGTACCCATACAGTGAGGTCTTAATCACCGATCCCTTTTCATTCTTTTTAACAATATAGAAATAAGGAGCGTGCTTTCCCCGCTCTTTTCTCGAGCTTTCCTCTATCTGTAAAAGGTCAAGGCCCCTTAGGAAGACTGTTTATCGGGGTATGTGCAGGGATATGAGAGTGTAAATCCATGCAAACGAGAATACATTCAAATGTTGCGTTCCAACTGGAGCTATATGTGACCATGGATGTCCTTTGTTCCCTGATACGTGGAAAATGTTGTAGATAATTTAAGGTGGTATTTCTAAACAATGGTCTGATTTTGTGTGCAATGTTACATTATTCAGTTGTCAATTACAATATCTAAATGCATCTATATTTCTTTGTATTCCATTTAATTCCATCAATTGGTTTTATTCACACGTACAGCCCAATTATGAGCCAGAGAAACCAACAATCTTCACAAACAGAAGCACCTCAGAAATAGTGTACTGTGACAGCCCAGGTGAGTCAGTACTTGTATGCTTTTATCATTTGTGAGAGCCTCAAATTTGTTTTGAGGGTTAAAGCAATTTTATGTGATCTTTTCCAAATTTGTGCACTTATTTTTCTTCTTCTAATGAAATTTGACTTATCATGAAATTTGATTTATCAGGAAAGACTTTCCTAGACTCATAAATCCTATATCTGGATTGTATTTTCTGTAAAAACCATCACAGAACTTCACTAAATCATATAGAAAACCTGCTTCCAATTTTGAGAATTTATCAATGTATTTCATTGTAAAGCATTCCCAGCAATATTGTATTCACTGCAATATACTGTAAAACTACTAGAAATTTAATTTCGCTAGGAGATCCAATTCGCCAAATTGGATTGCCGCCAATTATATTATTTATAATGGTTATATATAGGAAGATGAAACAAATCAGTGAAATTTAATTTGCCGCAAAAAGTTGACTAAATGCTTGCTTATTCACTAAATTAAGTTGCCTTGAAATTAAGGTAGCTATATCGGCTATTATACCACTGCAGAAAAACAACTATTGTGCCAAATGAATTATATCTATACTTTTTATTTTGAGACCACATTAAGACAAGTCTTTGCTTTACCTATTTGAGAACTTTCGGAGTAATTTGGATATTTCTTATGTTTTTCTTTATTTTTTGAAAATTCCCTAAATTTTTGGACATTTGAATATTTTCAGCCAGGAAGGAAACTGCTATGGGTCTGTCACTTTGGGGGATGGTTAATAAGCATATTACCTAAATTCTCTTGCCAGATTTTGTGAATAAAATGTTTACTTTTTGAGAAAATTAATTTTTTAGGGATTTTTTAAAGGCAAAAGTTCAAATTGACACAAAAAATACTAGAAACACTGTAATGGAAAAGCTGGCGAGAGAATCTTCTAAATTGAATTACCTTTCATATGACCCCTTGTTTGTTGAAATAGGAGCTATACTTCTCTTTAAAAATATTCACAAAGTTTGACTATTTAGTGTTTCTAGAAAAAATACAATTCTTTTTGTTAAGTACTAACATTCCCACTCCATTCAATCCATGTTATGATTGTAAATATGGAAATAATGATATTAAATATTGTGCATTGGTATTTTGGCAAAAAGATAATATAGAAAACAAGTTCATCCTAAGGATAGAAAGGGTTAAAAAAATAATTTCTAAATAGAGTGTGTTTTGAGAAAAGAAGCAATTTTGGGGAATTTGGCAACGTGCCAAAAACCTAACACACAGTAAGTCTATGGGGTTTTTTGAAGACAAAAAATTGCGCCGTTTGAAAACGGCTTGATGGAAAAAAATTCAAAATTGGCATGTGAGTTTATTTTGTCAGTCTACACATCCTGTATAATTTTGAAGCAAATCTGAGCATGACGCCGTAGCCGATATAGCTACCTTAAGTTGTTTTACCAGTATACAGTTGTGATCAAAGGCGGAAACACTTTAAACAGTGTAACACTGTGTCAAACCATGGAATTGTATTTGCGAACGAAAAAACCACCTGGAAAATAAACTGTTGGGTTATCTGACAACTTATTTCAAAAATTTGATTTTGAAGTGATCAGGAAATTAGGAAATGTATTGCTCTGTAACTTAGATGTTAATAAATGTAACTTGACCCCCCAAAATATATTTAGAGGATGAAATCATAGAGGGCGTTCCATGACAAAGATTGTATAATATGCATTCAACTGTGCAATCGTTGTTAAATTTTCCGGGGAATCAAAACATACAGGAATTTTTTAAATTTCAATCTTGCATTTATCATTCAATCAAGGTTAGAAACTATTCTGTATTGTTGTCAGAAACAGAACCTTCCTATATGACACAACGATGTAAAGAAACAAATAGCTGCTTATATTCAAATCACATATTATAAATTTCCAAGTAGTTTTTTGGTTACTTTGCACCCTATATGCTACCTGAACTCCAATTTCTGCATTTGCAGCAGTTTATTTGTTCTGAAGGATAGGATCTGCATTTTTTACTTTAAAATTGTAACAAAATAGGAGATATTTGTAATAAAAATGGTCTGATGAGACCCCATTTTATCTGTAAACTCCATAACTTTCTGAAACTTATATTACCATTGGCCAATCTAAGGAGTTAAGTAACACATTTATTTGCGTAGGCTATTCCAAACATTGTTAAAGAATGATAAATAGGGATATTCCCTGGAAGATGAAACATCTCCTTTTTACAATGTGTTGAATAAAAACTTATCATCCAATAATGGAGCAGTTAAATTTACATTTGAAATATTGAATATTATTAAAGGCATTTTTATTCATTCACTATATCTTCTTTGTTTGCTTTGTATGGATATAGATATTGATGACAGTGTCTTGATCGATGAAGGATGGGAATCTGGGATGATGGAACAAACTGCCATGACGTTACAGAATCTGCAGGCCTGGGCTAGACAGAAATGGAAACATAGGCATAAGGTAAGTGACAAACATAGTAATATTGGAGGTACAGGCATTTAGGGCTGAAGCCTATGAGTCTGCGTTCTCCCATTAGTAGCGGAGGAGGAGGGGGAATGGGTGGGGGCTGTAGCCATTACCCCCACTGTTCGAGTTTAGGGAGCATGGCCCCTTACCTTTGACCATTGTAAAGACTTTGAAACATAACTGTGAAACTGTGCCTTGAACCCTTTTTGGGCACCCCACTTTCAAGAATGATCAGCCGGTGTTGCAGTCTCCTACTCAGGGAAATGCTGAATGGGTTCTCATTTGCATTCCACTCATTGCTTATTTTTATGCCTAAGTTGATCAAAAACCACCCAATGGATATCTGACTATTAGTGGTCACATAACCGTTACAAGTATGCATTGTGTTCACATCAAAAAAGGTCGCATACATGTTCCATCTGTATGTTAGCCTTGATGTTTAGCATGTGTGTGATAAGGGAAACTCTAAAGCAATGCCAACAAACTTCAAAAAATGCCAGTCAATCGAAGATGATTATAGTCGCATTGACCTGCTGTCAAATACTATCTGCAGGTATACCCCTAACAGAGTTGGTGCTAATATGGCAATGGAACAAATGCAATTCATTTTATATTGATACTGAACTGTTTTATTTCTTCCACAGAGTTCTGTCTTCCCACCAAACAAGGTTGCTCCCATAGAGATGCAAGAACCAGAGAAGGCCAATAGTGATCCATATATGTCATCGGATCAACATTCTATATTTGACTTTGGTAGTGTCAGTAGCTATGGTGATTACATCAGCCATGATAGACACAGGTAGGATTAGGGTTAATTTATTCTTAAATATAAACCAAACAAAAAGTTAAGAAATATTTTTAATCACCTACATTTTGTATATTTTGTTACATGTTCATAGTGTGTTGTATGTCAATGGAAAGCTAATGTGTTTATCTTTCCAATGATACCACTTTTGTATCAATCACTTGTTTCAGTGCTCAGCCACTTGCATGAGAATATAGGGAGGTTACAATTGACTATAAATCCACCTCATTCATAATAATATCATTGTAAAAGACAACATTTTGTCGCTGTTCTGTCAAAACCTGGTATCTCCATCTGGCCCTACAGCATGTATAAAAAGACTTCCTATGTATAACCTTTGAGTAGTGTGTTCTAAACACGCTCAAGGGCCAAAAACCCATCAACTCCTTGGAAGTGCTCTTGCCCCTGAACATGTATAAGGCAACACTTCCTATTTATAATGGTTGGGTAATTTTACTTTATATATGCTAAAGGGCCAGAAAAACATGCAAGGTTTTGACTGAACAGCAATGTGATATTTATCAAATCTCTAAATCACACTACACTGGGGAGGCAATTTGATTGTTAAATTACATTTAGTCAAAGCCCATATTATTATGTGAAGATAATTGAGCAACTTTGATAATTTGTTATACATTTCCCATCCCTTTATTTGCAGGGATATTTCTGACAGCGGGCTGAGTTCCTCCTACAATCACAGCCTGAGCTCCTACATGCATGTCTGTCTGCCACATCACAAGAAAGTCACCAATCCCAAGATATGGTTGCCACATAGCTTCCTGTACATTGCATGGGGTATATGCTTCGGTATCATATTGTTTTCTGCAGTCATCACAAGTGTGTTGGGTTATAGGTAAGCGGGCTACGATAGGCGTCGGTGGTGTTGCATTCGATTTAAAAATGGGAGGAAGAAATATCGTTAACATTAATAAAGATGGAGGAATGCAGCAAATATAGCAATAGAATACATTAAAAATCTGGGTACCAAGTATGTGCTCAGAATCCAAAGTTATTGTTAGTTCACTGCACCCGGAAATATTCATACCAGTACCTTTCGGCATATATACAAAGGTGATATTTTAGCCAAATTCACTCCGTAATGTTTGATTTATACATTGTTCCTCTTTTCAGGTTCAGCCAAACCAAGGCCATTTATTGGACTCAATCTGTCTACTTTTCATTCCTGCAATGTATCTTTATAACTCAACCAGCAGTGGTAAGCTAACATCAAACATACACTAAACATGCATAAACAACACCGTCATGTATTTAGTACATATTAACCCTAATATGCTGACAGGCCGATTGGTATTCAAAGCTGTCAAAGAAAAGATGGGACAAAGGAACTTGCTTTTTTATTCATCTTGGATTAAACCTGGAACCCTGTAGCAGACGAGTGATATGACTGTAATACAACTGAGCCTGGCATAATTTTGTTGTCGCCATTTATATCCTCCCACAATGACGCAATGAGACACATCATTTCAATGTCCACTCATCCATATAAATTGTATGTTTTTCTTCAGATGGCAATGTTCACCATCGTCAAGTCTTGGCGTCATCGGCGAAACATCCGTATCTTTGATCACTATGACGACAATGTTGATCTGATAGATAGGAAGAGCCTTCACAGGTCACGACTTGACCTTTATGAGAATGACCTTGCAAAGGTAAAGATAGTTTAAAAGCACACTCAATAAATGTTGATTTCTTGAATTTTGTAAAGAAAGGTGAAAAGTCAATAAACTTGCACTAATGCTATATAGTATGATAAATTCCAAAACCAGCTATGCAAGTGGATTGATTCTTTTTTATTGCTCAAATTTGCACAAGTGCATTGTATAACTATGACTTCATCGACACCGGGACTTTCGTTCGCTGCAAATTTTAAAAATGGCATGTTGAGAGATGGGTGTTTTTAATTTGTTTTTTGTCATAAGAAGGATGTTTTGTTCTATATAATTACGCAATTTTGCTGGACACCTCCTTTAAGGATTTTCTTGAATTTGGGAATTGTTCACAATATATTTATAATGTAGTCAAATGTATGTGTTTTCACCTATTTGCGACGTTTTTTGAAAAAATAGATAATGGGCAGTTTCCTGATGTGGTTTTAGGTTTTTGTAGCAAATTTGAAAATTAAACATTTTGTTTCAAATTCAAATACTTTTAAACCCTTGAGACAACCAAACGGATTGCAATACAACACCATGCTCACATATTTCCTTTGTGTTTTAAAAACTTTGTATTTAATTTCTGTCTTTCTTTGTTCCCCCTCCCCAGGGTATTGCGGCTAGACAGCGTTCTCGTTACCTGCGATTTGCTAGACCTCCTCAAACCAAAGAGTTACAAAAGGCAAAAGAACGCATGCTTAAGGAGAAGAATATGTATACTATATTGAAGTAAGTGCATTCAGGCAAAAACAAATCCTGATAAGATCGTGTATTCAACGCTTATTTTATTTTCATGAAAGTTGACCAATGCGGTATTCTCTCAAGGCCATATGACACAAACTTGGCAAACAGAATTTGGTAAATTTTGAAGGGAAAAAATGCTTTTCATGTGCATTGAGCCACGTTTTAGCCGACACTGCTGCATTTGGCTCAAACACGCCATCAAACTGTAATTCTTTTTGCAGAATTGGCCCAAGCTTAAAACCTTCCGAGTGAACACTGGACCCATGTAATAGATGTGATCAGACAAAATAAATCTGATAGCAGTTTCTATTTGGTGGAGACATGACATCCTTCGCAAGATTTTCATCAATTTTAATATTCTCTTCCATTCTTTTCTGTTTTGAAAATTACTACCTGCTTCTGAAATGGATGCAGGACAAGATTGTTTTATGCTGTCTAAATACTCTCTATCAACATCTTTGTTAGTCTACCTTTGTGTCTGGTTTATACCCTGAACATGGCTATATTATAGTTGTTCACAGGGTTTGAAATATTTGTAAATATTTTTTATGAACAAAAATAGCTAAATGTCCAACAACATTTCTCTCCAAATGCCAAAAATCCCCCTATGCCAACATTTCTATGAAAGGGGCTTTTGGGAAGGGGCAGTTTGCTTTAAACATGTTCAAGGACCAACAATACATCTGTCAAAATCTTGTAAGTGTGCCCCCTGAGCATGTCTAAAGCAGCACTTCCTATGTATAACCGTTTGGCAGTATTACTTTATACATGGTGAAGGGCCGGAAAAACGTAAGAGGTTTTGACAGATCAGTGGCGAAATGTATTATTGATTTCAATTGACAATTAATATTTGTGTGATATCATCCATACAGGGATGGCATATTATACACCATTGTAGTAATATGCCTACTGTGGATGGCCTACGGTAAAGATCTGAAAGACCACCATCCCGTCAACGCGGCAGTTATGAACGCATTCGTGAAGACACCGCATCCGTTTACTAACATCGCCACGGTGGATGAGCTGTGGTATTGGTTGGAGAACGACATGCTGGACACGCTCTATTGGGATAAGTGGTATAATGGACAGGTTGTGGACGAGGAAGAGGTGAGGCCAGAGATGGGTTCGGGTTAAGAAATATATTTAGCACAAAAGGGAACTTCTCAGGTTTTGTAGGGATTCATTTAAACTGCTTGAGTTCTTCAATAACTACACTTTGACACAGGGTTTGCTACCATAGACTAAATACACAAGATTGGGTTAAAAACATGGCACAGTTTAAAGAAACATTGAAAAATAGTTACAGAGCATAACCAAACATGCATCTATGCCTAATACATGCCCAGATCTTAATCAGCTAGCCCATTTGCTCCCAAGCACTGGCATTGTGCAATCAATATCCTCTGGTTCATTTTGGATAATGCTACGTTGTCATGCCAACCTACTGATATTTGAACTTTGTGATTGCATCTCTTTTCATATAAAGTGTTGCCCATTTTGGATGGTTAAAAGTTTTTTCTTTCCAACATCTTTTTAAAAGAAATGTCAATCATGATGCACAACTTTCTCTAAAATATGCAGAACTGATTGCCATTCACCTCATTATCATTTTATGCAGGGTACTGTGATGTACGGTGGTGCTGTACTGATAGGCAAAGTAAGCCTTAGACAACTACGAGTGAGACCGAAGACTTGTCACATAGCTCCATCTGTCAGACATCTGTTTAAGGACTGCTATACTGGATTTAGGTAAGATGAAGCATTCATATCTTGATTTTTGAATAAATGTCACTGTTTTAAAGAGTGTTGACTATTCTTTCAACAAAATATGTTTGATTTGCCAGTCTTTGGTGAAATTCTGAGATGACCTTAAGTTTTGATGTGAGATTGTAATTAATAAGGAAAATAAACAAATACCCAAGTGCTTTTTTCTAGGAACAAAAACGTCCTCCAAATTCCTGATTTTCTCTCTCCTCCATCCATTTTTAACAGCAACAAAATTTAATTTTGCAAAATGAATCATCAACGTGTAAGAAAACATACAAGTGCTTTCAGCCAATGAAAAGAGCAGGCCGTATGTAGATATGTCTTGCTCCAATGACACCTTGGATCAAACCTTACTGGTCACAGTTTTAATATCAAGTGGTTCTGTGATCCTGCTTGCATGCTCTTGCAGGTTTTCTCTGCTATCTGTGGTTTCCTTGAGTTTTTCAAGTGATAAAAAGCTTCACCCCTTCTCATGGTTAGGTTGGCATCAAGAAGTGATTCATAGGTAATCTATTGGCAACAAAGACAGAAAAGATGGATGACTAACCAAGAGAATAGGGCATTGGGGGAGCGATTTGTTGAAAATTGATGTTGCATTCCCATTAGATACAAGCATCAAGCCAAAAAAGAGATGATTTACTGGTAGCAGCAAAATGACAGCTCTCAGATCATTTACAAAATCTCTTGATCAGTATTTGTCATTTATTTATTAATCTTATCAATTGATAATATCTTGTTATTTTGTCTCCAGTCCTACAACTCAATCTGATAAGCCATTTGGACCAGGCAAATTATGGTACTATATTGGCAAGAATGAACTCCATCGCGCCAACAAATGGGGAAAGTTTGCCAACTACGAGGGAGAAGGCTATGCTATTAATCTCAATTCCAGCAGGTACGATGTCTATTACTATAATATGGTATCCATTATTTTAATTTCATTCCCCAAATCATAGACATAAGACAAATTTAATGAAACAATCTCCAGTAGTGTATATAGGGCTATAGTGTGCAAATACTGTAAAAGCTGAAATGTTCGCGGTAGTTGTTTTTTTGCGCTTTTCACGAAAAATATTTGTCCGCAAAAATAATATCACGCAAAAATATTGTCTTCAACATTCATGCAGTGCATCCAGATGGTCGCCTGCAAAAAAAACAATTCACGAAATGTCTATGATATCAAAATGCACGAAAGTATTGGCTTTACAGTATGTGGTTATCCAGATATCCAAACTAACCAAATCTACTGGTGGATTACTAGTTTGTGCTTGTCAGTTATCCAAAATACAACTAAGAATTTGACACTGAAAAGTAAAACTTGGTACTTAATCATGAGAAACTCTTATTCAATTTATATTTACTTCCCTAAAGTGACTAGTAAAATCTTTTTGTTGATATTTTGATACAATTTATACTGGAACATACATGTATGATATACATATCAAATAAAACACTTTTTATTTGGCAGTTCGCTACCTTAGTATTGAGCACTATCTGACTAATAATTGATAATCACGTTTTGTATGATATACATACATATAGAATTCATGATCGTACTGACAAGAAACAAACCACACGGAAGTAACTGATGCTTTTACTGTCACCATTGTTAGATCAGTTCTAATTCTGTGCTGTCTTACACTAAGGATAAACCGAAGTTCTGAGCGCAAGTCATTCTAACATTATTCAATAACCTACGCTCTAATACTGATAATCATGAAATGATAATTGGGGCAAACTTAACGTGTTTATTTATAGTGTTATGAATGACCTGTCATATCTTCTTTCCCCCCAGCATTGTCGCTGCTGGCCAGCAGATTGCTCAGTTGAAAGCTAATTCATGGGTCGACTCTCAGACCAGAGTTGTTATGGTGGAGTTTACACTGTTCAATGCACCAACTAATTTATTTACGTAAGTAGTACGACCAAAATGAATCTATATCCTTGAACATTTTACAAGAATGCTGTAAAACACTATAATTTCATAAATACTTTATTTCGCGAATGTAAAATTACTGCTATTTTAGCGGCCATTTAATTTCGCGAATCTGGCCATTTTTCTGTTACTTTCAATGCGAAATTGTCAGTTTCGTGGGTATTTAATTTTGCGAATCCACATCCCTCGCAAAATTAGCGAAATTAAGTGGTTTTACAGAATGTTAGACATACGTAATAAACGGAGTACCATACCCTCATGAAAACCTCCATATACCAGTGATGTAATAACTGTCACACACTGTATAGACTATATCTAATATTGAAATTATTCATGATTTTTATTCCGTGATATGCGGTATGTTGTCATTCTGATATCAATATCTTGCCATTTCAGGTCTGTGTCTCTGCTAGCTGAAATACCTGGTACAGGAGCTGTATACCCATTTCCTAAGATAGAATCTGTGATGCTTTACCGCTATGAAACCGCATATGATTACTTCATCATATGTTGTGAGGTCAGTACTTTGATTCATTGTCCACCAGTGCCATCGAATTTTCATTTTTAAAACCTTTTGTTCAATAGATAACATAACTACCTTTTCTAATTTCCCCCATAAAATAACAACAATGTGTATCATATTCGTACCGTATAAAGGTATCACACAGTTCTTCAATGAATTATGTAGCAAATGACACTTACTATTATAGTTCTGGTTTTGGTTAAGAAAACATATTTTGTTAATGGACATGACAGTGATAATATAAAGGATTATATGGGTATGCAGAGCCAATTATGTAATCCTTGTAAAAGAAACACAATATATTTAAATAAAAACTGAACACCCACTATAGTTTGATCAGTTCCAAATTGGCGAAGCCTCGTTACAGTAGCGAATGAATACAGAAGGACGTGGGTGCGTATGAAGGCAACAAGCGCACTGTGCATCATGCGTGACACGTGTATGCGGTCAAAACCACATGCCTGTGGCCATCAAAACCACATGCCTGTGGCCATCAAAACCACATGCCTGTGGCCATCAAAACCACATGCCTGTGGCCATAATCGAGCAAGTACGCTTGGATTTCATTTAGCATGTGGAGAGAACAAAACTGAATATTTCTCACCAAACTGCATGACTAAACTATAGAAGAGTACAGATGAACTGGTAATACACCTGCTCACTCCTGCCTTTAACATAAACCTTTGTTAGTAAAGCAATATAAAATTGCTTCAGTAGTTTAACATTTATTGATATTTGTTGAAAAGGATGATAAATTGTGTTTTGTGTGACATTTTCTATTTCTCATACAGATGGTGTTCCTTTTGCTGGTTGCTGTATCCGCCAAAGCAGAAGTACACAAAATAATAACACTGAGAACCAAATATTTCTACAGCACATGGTCATGGATTGAGGTTTGTATTTCTTTCTTAATCCTTACAGCCCTGAACCTATGAAATCCCACTTGAAAACTATGCTGGCAGCATGTGTCGCCTTTGCCTATCTCGACGGGCGCTCACGGCGGGTGATAAAAGCGCACGGAATTGTTAATTGCGGACACGTGAGTAACCCCTGGCAGAGTGGACTAAGACACTGTGAACCATGCTGGAGGACCCGGGGTCGAATCCTGTCGTCGGCAAGTCCGATTTCCCCCAGCTAAATTTGGCCCATTTCCACCCCCGGATAGTTTTTTTAACATTTCCATCCCAAAAGTGTTAAGGTTATAGGTAGGGTTGGGGGGGGGGGGGGCACTCACTACTGATGTATACACGTTCATGTGACAATACACATAACAGAATGTTTGTATTTCTTTCTTAGGGGGGGGGGGGCACTACCACTTCTGATGTATACCTGTTCGTGTGACGATACAAATAGTAGAATGTTTGTATTTCTCTTTCTTAAAAAAGGTGGGGGTGGGGGCACTACTACTGATGTATATCTATCTGTTCATGTGATCGAAACACATACCAGAATGTTTGTATTTCTTTCTTAAGGGGAGGGGGGACCACTACTCGTGTATGTGATGATACACATAGCAGGATGTTTGTATTTATTTCTTAAATGGAGGGGGGGGGGGGGGGCACCACTACTGACGTATACCTGTTCATGTGAAGATTCACATAACAGAATGAACGAAGGGAATGGTCAAGCTTGACAAATTCCAAAGGATATGGTAGAAACTATTTATACTTTGCAAGCATGGTTAACAAATACACATTGTGTTGTTTCATTTAAAATGGGTATGTTGTAGTGCTTCCATGGAACAAATTCCTTGCTATCAATATTTACATTTGTTATAAAACACTGACATGGTTCAGAGATGTAGAGATACAGTGAGAGACACCAATAAAAGCTCCCTCTCCCCTCCTCCCCTCTCCTCTCCTCTCCTCCCCTCCCCTCTCCTCATCCTCATCCTCCCCTCATTTCCCCTCCCCTCCCCTCCCCTCCCCCTCCCCTCTCCTCCCCTCCCCTCCCCCTCCCCATACATACATACAAAGTAAAAACACAAAACAAATTGGTATATATTAAGTTGGTATATATTAAGAACTAGGTAAAACATAATCAAATTTGGACATTCCAAACTAGTCATATGAACATGAATGTTTTTTCCAATTTTGGTGCGAAACAAAACAACTCTGTTTATTATTGTACTCATTTACAAACATAATTCAAAGATTGTTTCCCTTTATTTATTACAGATGGGCACTATCTTAATATCGCTGACATACTTTTGTATGTATGTGACACGGTTCATCTTTGTGGAAGAGGTCATTCATAGGTTTCACTCTACTTACTTGGAGGAGTTTGTTGATGTATCAACTGTAGCATATTGGGACCAGGTATGAGATCATATGTCTTTAAAGGTTTCTTTATAATTACCAATGTTGTGATGACTTGAGTCAATTATGTAACTTGACTTGGACTTAAGTCAATATTTTGATAACTTGACTTGACTCAAGTCACTAAGAGCAATGACATGACTTGACTTGTGACTTGGTTTCAATAAAATTCAAATGATTTGACTTGTTTCAAGTCACTTATCCAAAAGACTTGACTTGACTCGAGTCATTTATCTAAAAGACTAGATTTCGTTTAACTTGACTTGAGTCTTGTTGAGATACCTATTGGCTTGATGAAGTTGAGTCTAAACAACAAAACTGTCAAAATGTATATTATTAGTCCATGCAACTTAAAAGAAGTGACCTGAAAAAAACTTGATTAATAGTTATAGTTATTCAGGAAGAAGGAGAGGGCTGATAGTTCAACTTGTAGGAAGGAAAGGGGAGAGTAAGAGAAGAGGGGGGAGGGGATGGGAGGGGAAGAGAGTGGAAGGGAGGGGAACAATATAGGTAGGGGGAAGGGATGGGATCAATTTAGGTTTGGGGAAGGGATGGGAACAATATAGGTATTTACTCTATATGATTATTAAATGATTTATTGAAAACTTTGCTATCATCTTCTTAACCCTTACAGTGCTTGCGAGACCTGATAGGCAGTATGATGTTTCTGATCGGCATAAAGGTATTACGTCTGTATCGCTTCAACAGAACTGTTGCCAAGTTTGGTGCAGTCATAGATGGTGCCATCAAAGAAATTCTCCTATTCGCTGTAAGTCTTGCACCATAATATCAGATCAAATATAATACCACTGAGTCTAGCGAGAATTGTTTTGGTTTTTTGTAGCCATTCATATACCTTTCAGTGATTATGCAATATGAGCACTGAGGAAGTATGCTGCCGACACAATATTTTGGGTGTATTTAATAAAGCTCGGTTAACCCCAGAGAACTACCTGCCGATTGGTCAGAAAGATGGATACATCATTTGTTGCACCAATTGGAGACATTTCTAGATTAATTGTATCCCTGATAAAGATTGGAGTGAAATATTTTCAAAGCAGTATTTCAATTGTTTATTCAACCATAGTCGCTGTTATATAGGCAGGTAGTGCTCAGGGGGTTAAGGATAATTACATAATTATATATCAATAAATAAGTAGAAAGGGTTGTTTACAGGGATGGAACTTCAGATTTTTTTCAACTAGCCAGTCGGGCAGGTAACTCACAGAATTTACCTGCCCGACAAAAATTCTACCAGCCCAAGGTTTTTGCATAACATTTTGCAGCAAACAATTAAGAGCAAGACTACTTTTAAACTACATTTACATGTTTTTGTCTTTATTGTACGATGTTCCACTGTAACCTAGCCCGTAACAGCTCCTCGTATTCACCATGTGCATCAATCCAATACTCTCTTTAATCTCCTATCAACCTGATCTCCTCTATCATCATGACACACGATCATCTGATGATGAAATTACCCTGAACTTACTGTTACTTACACTTTGAGCTTCAAAAATGTTACCCGCCAGTCGGACGGGTACCTTTGTATCTTCACCCGCCCGACACGAAAGTTACCCGCTGGGTACCTTTGTATCTTCACCCGCCCAACACGAAAGTTACCCGCTATGGGCGGGCGGGCGGGTCTTATTTCCATCGCTGGTTGTTTATGAGTTTGAAACACTCGCAACTGTGGGATATGATTAGATAGCTCGACGCCACATAACATTGTACCATCACTATCAATTTCTAGTTGGAACATAGTAGTGTAAGAGTGGAGGTTATCCTTGTAATGAAATCATTTATGGTTGTAGTATTCCCCCACTCTAATACTTCCCTTAACACTTTTTGAAGGTTGTTTCTTTTAGTAGGAGTATCTCAGATTTAAGTTTTGTGTTTGCTGACCTTGTTTATTATTTTGTAACTTTTCTACCTTTTCAAAAAAAAATTAGCAATTTTTTACTAGTTTTTTACAGTGGTGTTTAAAGCTAAACAAACACATTTACCTTTAAATTCTCTTCAACAGCTCTACTTCCTGTTCATAGAGGGCGCTTTTGCCGTCTGTGGTGCCTTTATATTCGGTGCTCACTACTACAACATGAAGAATACTTTCACTGCTGTGCTTGTTATGATGTCAGCAACCCTAGGCCACTCCCCAGCCACAGAAGATTTAGACATGCAGTTCCCTATCTGGTGGCCGGTATTCACTGTCTTGCACTCAGTAGCTGTAATGGTCGTTTTGTCTGGTCTGGTAAGTTCAGAAACCAAATTACATTGAATTCACAGGCGGAGAAAAAAACTCCCCTTGTTCTACAGGCAAACCGACCATAAGTAGGGATCGCTTGGTCCAGTGTTATTTACAAAAAAATTGTAAATTTTCAAAACATTTGAAAATTTTAAATTAAAACAAAACAAAACCAATAATTAAAAAAAAAAAATAGTAAAAAAATATTTTTTCTCAAATATTGGAATAATTGTGTAGTACCTGACATTACACTTAGGCCTTTAGACTGTAGGTTTTGAAATTGGAATGAAGTGCATTTTAACACATAATTATGTGAATGTAATGATAGCTTGTGATTAATTGCTCCATATATGGATTTATTATCTATCAAAAGATTTATTGTATAACATTGGATATCTTGCAAAAAAAAGACAGCTTGAGTATTTAACATTCCCATGTGTAAACTTGAGACAGATTGAGAATTTTACATTCCCATGTTTAAACTTTGGGTATTTGAATCATCAACATCTTGTTTATCTTTCTAGTGAAGATTACACAAGACTAATACACTGTATTATTAAATAGAGGAGGATCAAGAGGGGCACTCAGATTTGAGAAGGGTGGGGGAAGAGGTCATCAAATCTTTAAAAAACCCTTATGGAAATGAAGAACTTGCTTGGTAACTAAGAGCCTATTTTAGGAACTGATAAGCTTGTACCAGGAAGCATTATTTTCCAAATTTTTCACTCTGCACATCATGAGACAACAGGGGGTCATAACCCAAGGGGGGGGGGGGGGGGGGGGGCAAAGGGGAGTCAAGTATTACACTGTAAGCATGCATAACCAAGTAAACACTTAATAAAGAGTGCTTTTAGATAGTGTGGGGTCCTCTATCATCAATTTTCAAGAAAAAAAAGAATATTTTTCCTTTCCTGTTGATATCATACTCGTTTAGGCGCTAGAGGGACAAATAGGAGAAAAATATGTTATGGTGGATTTTGGCTTCGAGAGGAAAAACACGTTTAGGGTGTGTCTGGAAAATCCTTGGTCATGCATGCTTACAGCTTGATATTTGACATTTTGAATATAGTTGAGGCCTTCTTGCCATATGCCAAAAATGTAACCCTAATGTTTTGCATCCCCTATACCATAACATTATCAAGCCCAACCATGCTTTTAACAAACATTAGACAAGAAATTGATTATGTCTACATGTTGGCTACTGCTATAATATGAATGAATGACATTTTAAATTCTGATCTTTTTTTTAGATAAAAGCCATAATGTGTCACAGCTACAAAAAGATGAAGGACTATGAGACGGAACAGGTCAGCGCCGGTGAACTCTTCAAATTCTTCTGGGATCATTTCCTGGCCTTCTTTGGTTTCATGAAATCTAAGGACAGCAATAATATGGGGAAGAACACACTACCTACTGTAAGTATTGAAGGATATATGCATACATCACGGAGAGAGAGAAGGGCAACCCTCCCGATATTCTTAATATGGGGTTGGTCCATTGAGGTTTTCACCAATGCAATGTTGAAGTCTGTGGGTGTGATTTTCAACACGCCTAGTTTTGCAAGATTCTTTGGAATATGTTCCATGTTGAATCGTAATATTGTTGCCTGTTTTAGTTTTAATATGGCAAAATGTTGATGATGAGAGGAACTGGATTATCACTACTTGTGGACTTTTTCATCTATCCCATTATCCCCATGTCAAAACAGAATTCACACCTAGGTGATAAGCAATTTCTTTTTATACAGAAAATATGATAAAAGTGGTGAGATGAAGTTGAAAAACAAATCTAGTATGGACAAGTATGGACCCTTCTCTTATTTTGCCTTCTCTTAAAGGGAAAACCTGCTCTGTAGAGCCAGTTCCGCAAGGTTGTAATATTTATATGTTAACTCTGTTCTGTATGTCATCTAGTAAACAGATGTAAGGTAGTTCTCTATGGATTATATTAATGAGGATAAAAAACTCCTTTACGGCGCATACAAAAATAACAGGTCCTGTTAAAGGTAGATGACCCGATTTTCAACTGATGTTTTCTATTTTACATGAAAGGTCATCCTTAAAATTGTTGCATTCCAAAGTTTGAGTTGCATAACTCCAATGGTTCTATTTTTAGAAGCGCACGGTCAAAAGACATGTGCCCATTGAGCAGTACACAGACTGGTTGGTGGTTAACCACCTTTCGCTCTAATTCACCACATTTTAGCCTATAATTTCCAAATGAAACATTTCTGGCCCCTAATATTTTACAGACATAATGAGAAAAATATGGGGATTCTTCTGATACCAAAATATCTTTATGTGAAAAAAAAATCATAGCCCCAAAAAAGTGATCGGGTCATATACCTTTAAATAAGGCCATCCTTCAGTGTGCTCCCCAACGAGTTAAGTTTATTTCATGGGCAGTGATTCGTCAACAGCCTTCCCAAAAGATGCAAGGAATTTATGTAGACTTACATCAGGTCTGTCAGAAACAAGCATGGTGTATATTCAATGGATACTGACAAAAATAATTTCAAATTTATAACACAAACTATGAAACATAAATATCTTATATCAGGCTTGTAAATACTGTCAAGCATGTAAGTTTTATCATTATAATAGAAACTGCCAAATTTTTCTGGAATATTTCAAACAATTTTATGTAAAGTTCAATTAAAGGTGTATGTTCCGATCACTTTTTTGGGGGCTATGATTTTTTTTCACATCAAGATATTTGGATATCAGAAGAATCCCCATATTTTTCTCATTATGTCTGTAAAATATTAGGGGCCAGAAATGTTCCATTTAGAAATTATAGGCTGAAATGTGGCGAATTACTGCCAAAGGTGGTTAATCACCAACCAGTTTGTGTACTACTCAATGGGCATATAGTTTGTGACCCTGTGCTTATAAAAATAGAACCATGGTAGTTATGCAAACTCAAACTTTGGAATGCAACAATTTTAAGGATGACCTTTCATGTAACATAGAAAACATCAAGTTGAAAATTGAGCCAGCAAACGGAACATTTATTTTTAAGTCTATAACCTAAGCAGACAACAAAAGTCACCAACATTCCAACTACAGCGCCATCTATCAGTTTGCTTCCCAACAAATTAAATGTAGCTTTTTGGCAAACAGAGTTTCAGTTTGTGAGGAGAGATATGTCTAAAGTTATTTATTTTCACCTGGACAGGAATTCACCATGAAAGAGATAGAATATCAGGTGGACGAGCTTCTATTCAAGATGAATGCCATGTCTCATGAACACAGTATGCCAGAAAAATGTCATGGTTATCTAGGGGATTCAGATGGGACACAAGGACTGCTGGATGACAGTATATCATGTGCAAGCTCGGATGTAAGTATGAGATCTATACTCTTGTGTCAGGTGACGTTGTCAGGTGACGTTGTCAGGTGATGTCAACGTGTTATCTAGTAAATTTACCGGAGGATCAAAAGCTTATATCGAAACTTTTGCAACACCCTGTACTATAGTTGAAAATTGTGGAATTCCAGGAACTGCTGCAGTGTAAATAAAGAGAAAAAGAAACCCTTCTGCTGATGCTTCAAGTGCCCTGTTAGTACCTGAGTTCGTAACTATTAACCCTAACCACCCCCAGTGCCTATGGCCAAGGTGCTGTCTGTGTAAGCTGGCGTGGCACTTTTTTGATGAAATAATGGCCCCAGGTTATGGTTGATCCCCGTGGTGCAGTGGTAGGGCCCCGGGGGCGTGGTCACTCTTTTTGTCGGCACTTTTTGTCGTTGAAAAAAAATCCCTTGGAAAATGTGGGTAGGAGGTTAGGGTTAAACAAGTACAATCTATTATTGTTTAAACCCAACATGTAGTTGGGGCTTGGAACCAACATGTAGTTGGGGCTTGGAACCAACAGTGCAGTAAACAAATGATTAGATCTCATTTCACATTATTTTTTCCTGCTTAACAACTGACCCATTAAATAATCCTTATTTCCAATGTGAATCTTGTTTCCGTTTACAGATGCACTCCTTTGATCAAGCCCGTTTGGACGAGCGAGTACAGAAAATCGAGACCAACTTGTACGGTGCCAACCCTGAACTGAGGGAACTTCTGGATGGATATTGTCTTATCGATGAGGACAAGGAAAAACAACTCCGGTATGGATGAGAAGCCATATTTTCTCTTAAACCGTCAGACCTGAAACTGTTAAGCTGATTTCAGCTTTTATTGTTGCTCCAATTTATGTAATTTCTTTTGTTTTCAGCCCAATGTGAGCTATTTTACCCCAATGTCATGTTGTTTCTCAGCTTTTTTAAGCATTTAAGTTTTATTTACTGAAGGTCAGTTTCAAGTTGAACCCTATTGCTATTTCATCATACAGATTATAGCTTAGACAGTTCCAAATTGGCGAGAAATATGCGGTTCCTGTGTGCAATAAAAAATCCAAGCATACACACTAAAATTGCAATCACATGGTGTGCCCTGTTGCGTTATGCAGGCCTGCGTGATAACGCCCTCCTATATTAATTCGCAGCTGTAGAGAGTCTTGCCGATTTGGAACTGACTGAAATACTAGTAGTAGTCAGTGTCTGCGTCCACTGTTCACAACCTCCATTCACCTTTTAGTACTTGGAAGGATTTTGAATTTTTGCGTAGGATGGAAAAGTAGAATTTTACAAGAATTTATCTCAAATCCCTCCTAGTTCTGTCATCAAATGTTATCAGACAAATACATCCATCCATTGACGACATACTGTCACAGCAAAAGGGGGCATTTTGATAAAATGCATTTTGAGATATTAATGGAATTTGGCATGGAAAAACAAAGAAAATAAATGTTACAGTAATTTGTCTTCAGAAAACAGAAAACGGTATCCAATTTTAATCACAAAGGTGTCATTTTGAAGCATCAAAAAGCTCCTTTCATTGGTATTAAGATTTCAACTTTTTGAGATACAACGGAACCCTTTTGCTGTGGTTAGTTAATTATTGACATCAAAGTGCTAAGTAAATTCAATTTTAAATACTCTTTTATAACAGATCTGAGCTTGAATTGGAGATTTTCCGTCAGCTACAAATGCAGCGCCAAGAGGAAGCTCAAGCCATTTCACAAGACAGCGGTCGTGATACCCAGTCTGTGTCCGATCAAGCAGTTAGCGAGAGCTCGAGTAACGCAAGAATACGCCCCCTACCATCCATAATTGGTGTAGATGGGAGAATCAGCTTCCCGAAACCTGTTCCAAATCTTGGTAAGATTGCATGCAGCTTCGATTATGAGAGAGAATAGAGAGCAGAGAGTTATTCTGAAAGTAAACAAAGGTGCTGCGTAGGTTTGATTAAAATAGATAATAATGTCCAGAGACTGAAAAGTACATGTATACACACATTTAAAAAACATAATGGGAAGGGTAATGACTTGTGGTGCTTTAAGTGATCAATGTTAAGTGTTCCAGTCATTGAACCTATTCCTATGTTCTCTTTCAAACACTGTATATTATGTGTCACCTTGGAGGTGGGTGATAGGTTGTTGTAAGCACACAATCTAGTGATTGCATCATAATATTGTGAGTGGAATTCTAATGTTAATGAAGAATGCCAGCTCTGGGATGAAAATGCATGCAGAAATACACGCCTATAACTAAGAACGTGCTAATGTGACCCCTGACCCTCTTGAGGTGACACAGAGTTTTGTGATTCACCTCCTACTGCTTTCAGGCAACCTTCAAACTGTAGATGTTATATAATCTTCAGATTTCTTTGTGTACAAATCCAAAGGAAGTGAAAGATGTTACTCGCCGTTTAATGACATTTCACTACCACGCTGGTAGCTTCATCAGACTGGCAACTCTGATTCCTGCTCACTGGGTTTTTTGAACTTATTCAAAGATTTGTAGATGTTATAATTACAACCATTTTTGTCCTCCTTAATCACATCAGGAGCATAATCAAACCATTTATTTGAATGGATAATCTTGATGACGATTTGATTGGTTTCCTTGAATTTTTCATTTCCTTTGTAGGCTTACTAGATATGCAGGTGTCGTCTATAGCCTACCCGCCTCGCTATTCACACAGTAAGCCAGCGTGGGGAGTAGACTCCCGCAAATCATCATCAACACCTGATAGCGTATCCCAAGACAACATGCTCAACGATGACTTAGAAGAAAAACAATCTCTCAAGATGGGGTCTGCTCTCTTTGTACGACGCAGTCCGGTGCTTTCCCAGAGTGATGGAAATGAAGAAGAGGATTGCCATCCGAGGTTAAAGAAGGTGTTGCCAGATAAAGGCAAAACAAGACCATTATTCGGTGCTCGCGATTTAGTCCGAGACTACCCTGAAGGTCCGTCACACGATAATACTATCAGCGTGGAGGGATTCCCTTTGCCAAACACGCTAGAGAGCCTGTCTTCAAGCTCTGATGAATCTCACAAACCTTCACCAAGACATAAACGGAAAGACGCAAGTGGTGGGGACTCGAGACGAAGACTTCGCAAGACAAGATCTCAAGGCAAAGGTAAAGGGCGTGGTCGGTGCGATGATGGTAACAACAAGGATGCGGCGGCGTATATGAACGAAGGATATAGCACAGATTCGGATGAATCTATACCAATTATACCTATGGGACCGATAAAATACATCAGGCGATAGATATTGTTGAGAGGAATGTGTAGTGGAATTCATGTGATGTCCATGTGATAACTCATATGGTTCACACACAATACTCCAAAAGGTGCTCATGTGATACCTTATGCTAATTTATGTGGTACACACATTATACCCATGTGATATCCATGTGATAACCAATGTGAAACACCCATGATATCCTTTAGGATGCTCACATGTGATACCCATAATGTGATACACATGTTATATTTGTGTGATACCTGTTTATGATAGGGTCGTATCAATTCAGAGGGAACCTAGCAGAGCTGAAGGAAAAAAACACAAAATGGTACAAAGGAAATATGTCGATGACTTTTTAAACTGACATTTCGTTCAGATTTTGTATCTGATAATTATGTGAAAATCATTGTTATTTTATTGATTTTAGATTATGTCACCGATTTGATTGGGCCAAGCCTATTTTATATTAACAATTGTGTCTAAATTGCTCTCATTTGTCTTTTCTACATCAATTGAAAAATGTGTGTATGTTATATTTTCATACTTCAGAAGATCAGTACATTACGTAATACGATTACGTATTTTCAGCCGAGTATGTACTTTTCCCCAGGCAGTTATGCTAGTTAGCTAGATGTGATTACTATAGGTTGCATGATTGCAATAGGGAATTCCGTGCATGCTGTCAGCAGCACATTACTAGCAACCAGTTGGTCATGAGTTGCCAGAGGATTGCTATTACTTGTGCCATTTTGGTTGTAAACCCTTATACAACTTGTGATGATCGATACAAACAAATTCAGGAATGGCATATATGATGATATTTTGAACTGTGACTGGCCATTTAGTATAAAGCACAATAAATAAGCACACAGTCTAAGATCGATTATAGACAGTAATTGACTCTGCATCAACAACAAATAATTTTGAAGCTGCACATTTTTACAGTAAAAGTGTTTGGATGAACATACATCAAAATTCTGTATTTTGTACAATTTTATAATAATTGTATTAGATAGCTGTGGTCCATTACAGTAGTGGTATTTTTATACTTTTTTTAGATTTTTTATAAATTATGTATATTCAATGGCAATATGACAACTCTTTTATAAGTAAAAGGGCAAATGTGTGTGCTTTGTACTATTTATGCTATCACCATGGTAACCATCCAATAAAATGTATTAAAATGAGTAAACTGGAAATTGGTAAAATAGGGATATGTAATATTAGAGTAATTAGATGTTTTAAATTTAAACAAATTGTTTATAACCTTTGAATTTTACTTGTAAATTAAAAGTCAACATTTTCTCTTTTCTGTCAAGAACTGGGTTGTTTTTGTCCCCTAAACAAAGTATTCAAGTCGACCATGCTACAATTCCAAAGTTTTATTCTTTAATGTGAAATATTGTTTTTTAACTCATAATACAAATTCTAATTTGTTTATATTCCTGCATTAAACTAGAAGAAATTCCAAAACTGTTCGTTTTCAGGAATTATTTCAGGTCAAAGCATAACATAAATAATTTTCCAGAATATAAAGAGAGTTAAAACAGGTCCCAATGTAATTAGTTTATTCGGCAAATAATAACAATATTTCTATGATATTTTGATTATAACCATGTAAAAATGTGTAGATTTAGGTAATCATCATGAGTCCCTTTAAAAGACTGATTGAGGAATCACAAAATTAAGCATATCGAGGGCTCAGAAACACAAGGCCTTATCTCCATTTTGATCATTTTGAGAAAAAGACTATTGAAGATTTTTAAACACATTGGGGAGATAGAGATGAGGCCTTGTGATACTGGCTATAACTTTGAAAGGGGTTGTGTTATGGAGATAAGGCTGTGTGCTATGGAAAGAGAATTTCTTTCTGAAAATGTTGATACTAAAAATGGAGATGAGGCCTTGTGTTTATGAGCCCTCTATATGATATTTTATGAAGGTCCTATTAGAAGGATTGTATTTTTGTAGCTGAAGTACTATAATAAACCCACCAATGTTAAAGTCAATGTCAGAAGAAAAAGTTAGAATGAAATGTTAGTATTCCTGCCAAAACATTGAGGGGGGTGGAGGGGCTTGCACTCATTTGTGAAGATAAAAACATCCATGTGAATGCACTCTCTAGAAACTACCCCTATCACAGATATACACTTGGATATGGATAAATTAATTTTAACAAGGCCAAATAAAAAAACAAGTTCGTCTCAGAAGAATGCTATGCGAAATGAAGATTTTTGTCTTTCAACATGGGACAGGCTCTGTGAAGCAAAAAAACGAAGCTGATATGGTACTCCACAATGTGAAATTAAAATTTAAAGAAACCTAGTCCAAGACATCACTGGAGTCGGTTGTTTTTCTTGAGTTTAGATACTGTTCTAATATTGGAAAAAAATCATTCCATACAGTCACAAATTGGCTCACACCATCATTTTCAAAAGTTTAAGAAAAAATGGGGGAGGGGGGGAATTATGTGGTAAAATGCAAATTTTAAAAGCTATGCGCGTGGTCTCTGTGACAAACTTGTTTTTTTATTTGGCCTAACAAGGATTTCAATGAAGTACCCTCTTGTTTTCACCGTCCTTTTATTATGATGATCGGCTGAATGAAGCGACCCTTATCCAGTATTCTTTGGTGACAAAATGCCCTTATTTTCTGAAATTGTCATGCCCACAAAGTATTATGCAATTTTAAGCTCCATTGTTTATTTATTGTACTAGTTTTGTAAAAGTCCTAACCAATTCAAAGGTGCTTTCATGAAAAGCTCTATTTTTGTATATTATGATCTGTAGATATGCTGCGCTATAGTCTGTACATTTTAGATAACAGTATGTAGTAAAGTATTTAGTTATATACCTGGTGTGTTAAAAGAACATTATTCACATAAGAATTGTTTGAATTATCAAACATGTTATACTATGAATATCAAATATCAATATCTTTTTAAAACATACTGAAATCATAGCATTTTCAGGCATAGGTTTAAATTTCTTTGACAAGAAGGACATTTTTTGAAGGGTTTATCTTCAAAAAATTAATCATCAACCTGGACGAACAATCAATAATAATATAATAAACAGGCATTTAAAAGACGCATTTCAGACTGCAAGGAAACTCAATCAGTCCATGCATTGGAGTTTAAATGGACAGACCTTCTTGTCTATCTTAAATGTGAGGCAGTACATCAAAAGGGGGACTTTGCAGTTGAAGTCAATTTTGAGTTCATTATGTATGCTCTCAGAGCATTTTCTAAGCTTTAAAATGACACCAAATTTATCAAAATTTATTAAGGCATTCAGATTTTACGAGTGAAAATGCCTCCTCAATTCTTATTATTTTGATTTTTTCTGTCCATTTTCATCTATAACTTGAAAAACACACAGCTCCAAAGTCCCCCTTTTGACATGTGTTGCATCACAAATATTACATTTGGCTTAAAAAAATGGTAACTAACTATATTTCTGAGAACGACAAAATCACCCAGTTTTATATTAGCTCTTGTTATCTCTATTTGGCTGATGCAGTCTACAATGTGCATCTTGAATCTACCCTTCTTAAGGTTAGTCAAAGATTAGACGCTTAATCTTTACGTAGTGAAAGGGTGAATCTTGAACTAATTTATATTTTGGAAAGGTGAATCTATGGCGAATCTTCACCTATATTTAAACTTCACCCAAAACAAACATAGTGCAGGAAGGTGAATACAGATGAAGGCTTGAGGAGGGTAGGTTCAAGATATAAATTGATGCCTGCATAAGGGCCAAATAAATGGAATATCAAGTTCTTTCAGACTCACAATTATGCATTGTATTTTCATAAAGTGCTGAGGGAATGCATATTAAATGGTAAATCGGTATTCACATAAATGTGCATATACTCAAATAGATTAATGGGCTTGTATTGAGAAATATTTTATCACCCCGCCTAGTGTTTGTTGTATTCACTATAGTCCGATTAATTATTGAACGAAAGTGTCCAGTAGCGTATACACAGCTATGAGAAACACGATTGATGAAGCGCTAGGGCTAGTGTAGGGATATATGCGCATTTTCAGGCTTACGCAGCATGCGATTGTGTACGCATCATGTAGCATACGGACACGAGCTGCTTGGACATGTTTTACGGCTACGCAGTATGCTATTCTGCAGTTGTTTGTTCAATTATTAATTAGACTATAGTACCCATCCCTGATTATTGAAACAAAGGAATAATGATGTCAAGAGTCACAATGACCTTGGTAACTATGTATTAACAAAATATTGAAAGTTTTGAATGTTGCATGCATAATTTGTCTCATCTTTTATAATTGCAGACATATATCTTAAAGATGCTGGGTAATAAAATTTAAATAGAACTAATTGAAATAAGAAAATAATGGAAATAACTTGAAATAAAAACTCTACTAAGAGTTTCTTACTAATGAAATCATGAAAATTAACCTTTGATTTATAGAGTATACTTATTTTGAGAGTTCATAAGGAAACAAAATTGGTAAAAGTCATTTGTTTTATATGCAGGAAGTGATTGGTATTTTGGTTTGAACCCATGCCTATGTTGGTACGATAATCATGTTTGAATACAATTTCCATTGTAATAAACTGAAAATGTAATAACGAACTGGAATCATTTAAATTGTGTTTTTTTCCTTATACACCACTCTAAGTACAGGGTGTCCCAAAAGTGTTGATACCTTTTTAATTCCTTGTATCTCTACAATAATTGTTGTATCTCTATAATAGTTCTACCAGTATTTTCTATTTAAATGTTTAAAGTTTGGTACTGCGAATTATTTTAAGAGAGATACAAAGTTTTAAAAAGGTATATAAACTTTTGGGATACCATGTACTTCCTTATATGTGACATGATCAAGCGAAATGAGTCGCATGTCAAAAGTTTTGAATTTTGATATTTGTCCATCATTGAAAAGCATTTGAAAAATACTACAGTATGGTCCAAACCCCACTAAACTAGTTTTTAAGTTACAAACAGTTTACCAACTGAGAAAACAGAGTAAAACATAACAATTTATCACTTCTTTTGACCTGTAACTCAAAATCAATAATCCCGACGTACGACTCATTCCTCTTGATCGCGCCACGTATAAAGTAATTTATCCAGTTGCATCTTATGCTTAACATCAAATTTAGGAGATTCCTTTATTCTAAATCAAATCCATGGGGTGATACGATGATAGGCCTGACCGACCCGTTGAAAAAAAAATGGATTTATTTTTTTGTTTTTTGTTTTGAATTTCCTTTTTAATTTTAGATTTTATGAATGTTCTTTTGAAAATTCAAAATTTGTTGAAAATTCACCAACATTTCCACCAAATCTATTTCATCGCCTAATGGCAACTTATTTATTGCTACAATCTATTCATTTTGTAGAGTGCATTCTTTACTCCTGCGGGTGGTATTGGGAATAAATCCGTCACAGTGAAAAATGGGCCAAATGAGGTGGGTGGGAACTGGTCCTACCAAACCAGGGAATTGAACCTGGGACCTGCCTCTGACCAGTTCGTCAAGTGAGTCAGCATCACATAACTAAGTTTTCCGATGCTTGTATACACGGTGTCCCAATATCAATACAAAGTGACTTTAAGGGACTATAACTTCCTAAATAAGTGTCCAAATGGAACACATCAAACGGAACAATAAAGTCAAATTAGTTGGCTATAATTTGAAGAAAACCGCATTTGAATCGGTTCAGTTATTACGGAGAAATGAGCGATTACGTAAGAGTAATATCCAAGTTTGCATATATTATTTGATTGATTTTCACTTGCACAGATAGTTTCTTACTCATTCCCTTTATGATTAGAGTGCTGTTTAATAAATGCACAAGAGGTCCGAGTAATCGACTGTTACAACCAGAAAATAAAACAACACAACTCATTGTAAGAGATTACCATTACTCTTTTAATCTAAATTAACCTTTATTCTCTTTTCAATTGCGATATTAGTTAGTAAAATTGGCGATAGTAAACATGATTTCAGCCTTTATTTTTATCACTTTGACAATGTGAATATAAACAACTTGTTACTTTTATGTGCAATGTTATTGGGTATTTTGAACTTGGTTAATAACTGACAATGTTCACACTTGCCATCATTTTGTTTTCAATTTTGATACAAAGATTGAACTTATCGTGCAAATTGGTGACAATAAACTTCAATCGGTACTGATATCAAGTTTAAAATGTGATAACATTACCCGTGCCAATTTTATGTGCAATATATGTTGAACTTAAAGCTGGCCTACCACTTTAGCAGTTCACCACAGACGAACTGGTCATACACCTGTTCACTTGGTGACAGACAGTACAGAGTTAACATGGAGAAATTGCAACCTTGTCAAATTCCCAAGAGAACTGGAGGAGTCTAGCAACCAAGAGTGGTAGCATGCCTTTAACTGGCATATTATTTGGTTTTAAAGAAAAAACTAGAACACATAAAACAAGTTAATGAATGTTATCATTGAGAGAAGTATTGATTGATTTCTTGATTATGCTCTCTGAATCGCTCAATATGATCAAAGTTGGATGGAGGTGTTCCCTGACATATATTACGTAATCACTCATTTCTCCGCAATTACTGAATCAAATACTACAATCGCCTAAAGTCCTGTTGTAATTATTTTTTGAGAACCCTGTATAGCCCACCTTCATTCCACAATGAGTGGCAAAATGTTGTCTACCAGGTCAGAGTAACAGTAGTGATTTGCTGAGTCTAAATAAAAAATGAAGCAAACAGACCTCTCAGGTTGGGTTGGCGGGCAGCCTTTTTATTTATTTATTTCTTTCAAAAATATCAGTAAAAATGTCCCTGTATTTTGACAAGCCTAAACAATTATTTGGGTGGGTATTTACTTGCATGTGACATTTCCCCCCCTCAAAAGGTTGGTTCAATCATTCTGTCATCACAGTACTACACATATTATTATCATTTACCCATGGAAAAAAGTTCAGTGTCAAGCACACTAATATTATAGGCTAATCACTTTAAACCATCTATGACAATATACAGAACAAATCAAAATGATTATTGAAATTGTGTGTGTGCAGACTGGAAATGAACTATTTTAATGAAACTAACATAACTATCAACCACAACCATCAATTTGGAAAATTCAAATTTAAAATTTATGAGAAAGGTTTCAAACATTCATATGAAATTCTCAATAAATCCACCAATATTCTTGTAATTGCCAGAAAAAAACACCCCGGGAGCTTGGGTACAAATAAAAAAAAAAAACCAACAAAAAAACCCACACCTGCATTCTGCATTGCAATTCCAAAATTGTCATTCAAAAATACTGATGGTTCAATATTTGTTTAAATATATATATTAGACTAGTGTGAAGTTGTCATTTACATATAATTATCTAGCTGGAATGTGTCATCGATATGAGGTTTATTCGGAAATTACTATACAAAATATTTTAAATTAAACTGAAATGAAAACGGACAGAAAAATAGAGACATTTCTGTTTGCACATAAACACAACACCAAAAGTAAGTCCCCCCTAAACAATTCGTCATAACATCGTAAGATAAAACATTTTACCAATAAAATTTAGTTAGAAATAATTCTATGACTGTTTCCTAAGTGGTGTTTGAAAATGAAAGAAGTCCATGACTTCATGGCTGAATAAGCTCAAAAATAGATAAAAACTGCCCTTCTCAAAAGTCACAACTCACTATGCTAATATCTGAGCCAAGAATGGGATTTACATGGCTGAATGATCATGAATTGATTACACATTACAGTAAATTTTGCTCAACCACGGGTACTTTTCCATTAGTATGAAGCAATTCATAAACTTTTGTGACTTTTGAGAAGGGCATTTTTTGTCTTCCATTTGAGCTCATTCAGCCATGAAGTAATGGAAATCTTTCATTTTCAAACATCACTTAGGAAACAGTCATAGGATTATTTCTAACTAAGTTTTATTGGTAAAATGTTTTATCTTACGATGTTATGACGAATTGTTTAGGGGGGACTTACATTTGGTGTTGTGTTTATATGATATCACATTTGTAGCAATCAGTTGTTTCAATGCTCTGCTCAGCAACTTGCTTTAGAATATGGAGAGGTTTCAATCTGACTGTCCCAAAATCAACACTATATTGTAGGCATCTGAAGTCAAGAGAGCATCTCTCCACACTGTAGTTGTCAATGTAGCAGTTCATTGAACAGACAAAGTGCAAAATAGTGGTGAACTTAATTATGTTCCCACTCCCTTAACACTTTTAGACCCGTGATTTTGACATTTCGCCGGTAATAAATCATCTAAGATTTTGTCAACTGCTGACTATGTGGTCCACTTTCAGGGTTATGAAGGTTAGTTTATGCACTTGGGGCATAATTATGTCCTTTGCAGTCTTTTAATTGGACCATAGTGGGAAATAGACACATCTTTAGATGATTTATTACCGGCGAAATGTCAAAACACAGGTCCAAAAGTGTTAAGGGAGTTGGAACTTGGCACATTTTAAATGAGACTTTCCCATATTCTCAATCAAGTGACTGAGTATTGAAACAAGTGAAAGTCGGCATGCACATATTGAACAGGGAAATTCTCCTTAAAACCAGCTTTACAATGATGTATTATATGTCCAGATTGTTTGTTAGATAGGTAGTACTAATAAATAAATCCAATGAAAATTCCTGTGTTTCCTGTTGTGTATTGAAATTATTCATTGAGTCATATCTCAGAACATGCTCTGCCGACTTTATGGACCCTTTTTGTTGATGGTCACATTTATTAATCTACTATCATTTTTTGATATTGGATTGTCACAAAATGGTACGAATAATTCATTGCCAAATGTCAACATCCAAAAATCACAACTTATGCCCACTAGATTCCTGAATAACAATAATCAATTAAATGCCCTGTGGGGGGGCGGGGGGGGGGGGGGGGGGGGGGGGGGGTGGGGGGGGGGCACTCACTCATGTATAAAAGCTGTAATCATCCGTGTGAATCCACTCTAAAAAACAACCCTTAACGCGGATTCTCAAAAAAGGAAAAAGTGACCTTTAACAAGGATTATAGCTCGACGAATCGTACTCACAGCAAAAGATATAGGTCCTCAGGATGAAGTTGAAACTGAAATGAGTGTATGAAGTAATTGGGTGATTCAGTTTTATGAGTAAATTTTTCATAGGCCTAACCATTTTTGGCAAATTTTACAATGATGACACGTGACCATCGGCCCACGAAACCCGTAGCGCGGCTTCAGGTTGAAAAAGACACCATTATTTGCTGAAATTGGCAATTTTGATACCCTTGACACGGACCCTTAATCTGCATTTTCGTTCATGCGGATAATTACAACATTACACCTGACTGGCCCCCACCCAGATTAAATGTCCTCGGCTATGGGTTCAAATGAGATGTTTTGGCTCGTTGAGTTGTAGGTTTTTTCATGGCATGTTGCACAATGTGTCCGGCTATTTTTCTAGAGTTAATGTCCTGATGCACATAGAAATGGCCGCCCGGTAAGATCTCGCTGACAAATGTTGAATGACTCGTCAAATCTCCCCAACCTGGGAGAAGGAATTGGAATAGAAAATTGAAAACAGTGTTAGCTTCTTGAACAACATTATTTGCGATGTTCAAATAGTGTACGATGATTTCTCATATAGAGCGCATATAGATCTCTATGTGAAACGCGTAGAATTTGCGATATTCAAATAGCTCATGGAATAGATCTGTATGTGAAACGCATAGAATTTGCGATGTTCAAATAGCTCATGGAATAGATCTGTATGTAAAACGTGTAGAATTTGCGATGTTCAAATAGCTCATGGAATAGATCTGTATGTGATGTGTCATCCACGTTATATCTATATATCTATATGGAATAGCGCTATATGTGAAACGCTGAAATGTAAAAAACAGCAAATACACCAAATTCAAGGACTTATATCTCATTAATTAGACAGAATTGAGGTCTGTAACTTGGGTTATTGAAAGAGCAAGATACAATATTACTAAAAATCGATTTTCTCAAAAATTCATAATCTCTTGAATAGATCAGTATGTGATGAGACCGACGAATTCATCTCGGATAAATTTGTAAGCCCCTTCATCTTTGTTCATTTTTTTCTTACCACCTGTACCTTCATCATGCTATTGTGTACAATTAATTAGTCTGTGAAAGATGTTTTCTATTTAGGGTTTGTCCAAAATTATCACACCATTTTCACTTGCGTACAAAGGGTACATTACTTTTTACCCCATCCCTCCCCGAGTTATGTACGCAATAAACAGCAAAATATTTATGACCTGAGAACTAGTAAGGCATTTATTTATATGGAAGGCCGACCGTAATATTAAATGGGAAAGACGGACGACTAGATTGTTTTGGTTTTGTTTCTTCTTTTTTCTCACTCATTCAAAATTGACAAATAAATTACGTACGCCTTGGCAAATATGGACCCCTTATTCCCCGAGCGTGATTTTGTGAAATTGGGGAGAAAAACGGGTCAAATTTGAGGGGAAAATCAGTCTCCACATGCGACAAGTTTGAGGCTTTACCGACTGAGCTACATGGGCGAGGTTAAAAAAATTAGGGTTTTTTATAACGCCACGCAGAGCGTGGTACAAGATTGACCGGGCGATCGCGTGGGACAGGAATGTAGTACTGTCGGGTTTTGTAGGTTCCATGAAGGTTAGGGTTTAACAGCACATGAAAAAATGTGCTAATTAACCCTAACTCCCCGGGCGTGTTTTTGTGAATTAAACTATCGCGCGTAACAAGATTGTATAGCACTGTCAGGTTTTGTAGGTTCCAGAAAGGTTAGGGTTAAGGATCTTTAAAGCCATGGAAAGTACACTAGATGTACCAAACCCCTCATGGAATCAGAATAGACCATAAACATATAGGGCCGTATTCTCGTACTAAACACGGTTTTAGCTTAAAACCGTGTCTAACTAAACGTGTGTCTAACTTAAACACAAGTTTAACAAAACACGGTTTTAAACTCCGCAAATATCGTCCCCAGAGTTGTCATGCGTTACTGTATACAGGTATTTATTTTTGTTGTGGCCCTAATGGATTACAATATATATCGACCGAATACCTCAAAAGCTGCAAGCTGACATTCAAATCGTGTATTTTTAATACTACACGATCTGAACGTCAGCTTGCAGCAGGCACGGATGAGTGATTATTCAAGGCATACAGTTGGTGTATGAGTTTAGTTAAACACCCTTTAAACTACCCCCATTACCATGCTTAAAGTTAGAACTTTTTTTAGTGAGTTAGACGCGTATTTAAGTTAAACAAATGTTCGAGAATTACGTCTAGTTAAACGATGTGTCTAAAGTCAAAGTTAGACGCGTGTTTAGCTTAAAACCGTGTTTAACTACGTACAAGAATACAGTCCATAGTGATTATGTTCCACCCCCTTAATGCTTTTGTATTGCAGATCAAAGACCCTCCGGGCATACAGTGTCTGTTCTTGAGGCTGTTAAACTGCTGTCATTGTTGACTAAGCAAGGCCACATATGAGATTAAAATCAAACCACTGGCCTGCTTAATCTGAAAATTGGAGAATTTATGACTGACCAATAGCTAAATTGTCAGTATGAAGTGCTTAGACAGGGGAACATAATGGTATTTGAAAACCACCTAGACCTACCTTGATAGTCATGCTCTCTGTCCTTGTCCCCATCAAAGAAACTAATAGGACAACTAAGTATCGCTTGTAGAGGAACATGATCTCTGGAAAATAAACAAAGAAATAAGTGTTTTATAGGTGTACATTCCAATGTTATCTTTTTTTTTAGAAACTCTGACATATTTCAAAACAAATTTTAACACATTCTGCAGACTTTGGTCCTAAAACAGAGCAATTTATGCTTTAGCATGCCCCCTCCCCCTCCCCAAATAAAGACTTCAAAAAGTAACTCTGCTGTTGTAAGGGACCGTTCATTATTTATGGTGGAGGGGGGGTTGGGACAAATTCGAGACTCATGTCAAAATTACGTAACCCCCCTACAGCTGAAACTGAAAGTTACATGACCCCCCCTGGTAACCAGCAGCTTTTTACACCCCCCCCCCCTCTCCGGAAAAATCGACTTGTCACATACTTAAAGGGGTCTGTCTATACCTTAGGAATTTTGTTCACGGATACATTCGCAAATTCTGTTTGTGCCCTATCTGAACGACCAATAATGTTATGATGCCCCTTCTTTTCATTGTGTGAAATTAGTAATGGCGAGCATAGCGAGCCTGAAGTTTTGTCATATTTATACATTTTGGGTGATTTTGTGAGTCTTTATAACCCTAACAAGTAAGAACATTCTGGGCAGAAACATATACTCCAGTGAAACGTTCTACTTTTGTGAGCAGAAGCTGAAATTAGGTGAAAAGCATGCAATAAATACCTTTTTTTTTTAATCACAAAATTGGATTTTGTAACATTCAAAGAGAGAAAATAAACTGTCAGGTCTGCACGACAACTTATTTTTCACACAAGAAAAATCACTCTGAAACCATGATTTTGAAGTAATTAGGAATTGTATCGCTCTGTTACTCAGAATATATTTATGATTTATGATCAGAAATGTAAATTTGCAAGAAAATCTACTTTCTAAAAAAATCATGAATGTCGCCCCCTAGAAAAGATCACATAATATGCCTTTTAACGTGTTTTAGACACCCTGTGGCTCTAATTTCTCGACCGTTGATGATTAGGCCTATAGATATTTTTCCAACAGATTGTCTGAGATTTGCTGTCCAGAAGTAGTCTCATAGTAAATGTTTTTGAAGTCGATAGGTTTTAAAAAAATGTGCGTGAAGCGCAGAAAAAAGGCATTTACACTCCAAAATAGCCTTCAAAAATCACTCCAATCACCACCATCTTTATAGTTTAAAAAAAAGTTACACAACCCCCCCTGTTTAAGAATAAAAAGTTACATAACCCCCCCCCCCCCCCTATTTCAACATGTGAAAGTTACATGACCCCCCCTATAGTTTACCCAACCGCCCTCCACCATAAATAATGAACGGTCCCTAAAAGCACCTATAATTTTAAAACTGTTACTCATATTCTAAAAGTGAAAATACCAGGAGACGGAAAATTTAATTACGGTGATTTTGACACCATGTTTGTTAAAATCGATTGAGTATTGTTTTCACGGTATGTGCTTACAGATGAAAAGTGCCCATTTCCATTGTTGCAGTAACTCCTATTGATCTCTCTGATTCAGCGTGAAGATAATAGCGGGAATTTTGATAGTTTGCCCATGGCGATGACCTGTCCTGTCTGTCTTGTCGGACCTTCTGAGCATTTGGGGTTTTGAATTCATCCTTTTTAATTGTAAAGAAGTACGCCTGTCCTCCCATTAAATTTGTCCCGGATTATGCTAATCAAGTTTACAGCACAACAAGAACAGCTAATCACAATTCCCGCTATTATCTTCACGATGAATCAGAGAGATCAATAGGAGTTACTGCAACAATGGAAATGAGCACTTTTCATCTGTAAGCACATACCGCGACAACAATACTCAATCGATTTTAACAAACAAGGTGTCAAAATCACCGTAATTAAATTTTCCGTCTCCTGGTATTTTAATTTTTAGAATATGAGTAACAATTTTAAAATTATAGGTGCTTTTACAACAGCCGAGTTATTTTTTTGCTGTCTTTAAATCTGAATACATATAGCCTTTATTTATAACTGGCGCATTCTTGCCGTTGATGGGGTAAACATCAATATAACAACAAAAGCGAGGAGAAGAATGTAATGAAAGCATCAAGCATAAACATTACATTCTTCGCTGCACTTTTGTCACGCAATATCAATGTTGACCGCTGTTCACCCAATCAGCGGGAGGAAGGTGCCAATTAAAGGTATATTATGCGATCTTTCCAGGGAACGCCCTCAACATCGAAAAAAATTGAAAGTAAACTTTCTTGCAGATTTACATTTCTGATCATAAATCGTACATACATTCCAAGTTACAGGGCGATACGATTCTTAATTACTTCAAAATCATGGTTTTTGAGTGAAAATAAACTGTCGGGATAACACAACAGTTTATATTTTCACTCTAAATTCACTCTAAAACCATGATTTTGAGGTAATTAGGAATCGTATCGCTCTGTAACTTGTAATATATGTATGATTTATGATCAGAAATGTAAATCTGCAAGAAAATCTACTTTCTAAAAAAAAAATATGAATAGAGGGCGCTCTCTGGAAAAGATCACATAATATGCCTTTTAAGGTCTATTCTCTGGTGTTTACACGATTGAATTTGTTAATCATAGTCCTAATACTTATTGCTACTGATTTATACCCTCATGAAATCAATTATGACTGCTCTTCCCCCTCCCTCTGGTCTTTCAATACTGCAAGAGTTACGTAATGGCCATCTACAATGTTAGAAAAAAGTGTTCGAACACTTTGTAGGTGTAATGTAAAGTATTCCCCCTTCCCCCCCCCACCTGATCAATGTTGAATCCCACAATTTGCTCACCATCAGCACATGGCCTCGCAACATTGATCGGTGGGGAAGGGGGAGGGATATGAGTAAGGGAATACTTCAGGCTACCAGAAACAAGTTTTGATTTTCACGTGATTCAAATAGCATGCCTGTTATGGTCCAATTAGCATGGCAATTAGGGTCAGTGTTCATACACCTTTTTTCTATGATTGTAGTTGTAATTCTGCTTGGCTAGTCCTCTTTGTGATATAAAACTTGAGCACCTTCCCCTGGTCTTTACATAGTTGTGATACCTCACTGTTTGATTACTCCCTCCCCTGGTATTTGCATATGCATTATGAGAATAGTTACTTACTCATAGTCGTCTAGTAGTTGTGAATCTGCTCGGCTCGCCCGCATCGAGATCTTCATGAGATCTTTATTGGCCAACAACTCTGGTGGAGTGCCACCAAGCTGTCGTAGTCTATCGATGAATTCATCTTCGGTTAGTGATGACCAATTCACTCGGACTTCTTTTCTCTTTGGAGACTATCAAAGGCAAAACAACAACATAAACAAGTTACTTTTAGGCTTTAAAAAGTTTCAATGTTGGCATTAAAGACTAAACACAAGATGGTCGTCTGCTATTAGTTTTTTGTGTTGTTAGTTTGCTTTGGCCTTCCTGTCGGGCAGTGGCATATCCAGCTTTTGGAAACTGGGGGGGGGGGGGGGGGGGCACGGTATAGTTGTATCCGACGAAAGGCATGATGTACCAACAAAAAAAACGTAAAAGTTACCCAATTTTTTTCCCGTCAGCAGCTGAAAACGAAGATGTTGTCCTTAAAAACAGCTGAAAAAAATTGCATGGTTCTTTGTAGTCTTCACATATGAGCACCTCGCAGGGGCCGTGTATAAATTGTGTAGACGGGACGGATTCAGTCTAGAATAGTAGAACGTCAATGTTATTGCGATACATCGCAGCCAGCTGCAATGGCAGTTGAATACTTTTTCACTCCATTGCGATAATGTACCGCAACATAAGGTAAATAAAGCCTATTATGAACGGAGCTTAAAGTATGTCTTTATAAGAGAATGAAGGCGTTTGCGCTGGCAGACTACTGGGTAGCTATATGTGTACTGTCACAGCAAAAGGGTGCAGTTTTGAGATATTGATGGAATAGAAAAACAAAGAAAATATACACAATTTTACAGTATCTTTTCTTGATAAAATCAGAAAACAGTATCTTAACTTGAGGTGTCATTTTAAAGCATTCAAAAAGCCCCTTTTATTGGTATCAAGATTGCCTTTTTTTTTTGAGAGACAATTGCACCTTTTTTGCTGCGGCTATACACATATATGAATAATAGGCTAGACTAATTTCTTCTGTCTCCTAACATGGCGAACGGACGCGATGCTGTACTGTGTTGGAGACTGAAAAGCAAAGCGTTTCGAATCATGCCAGGGTTTTTGCGAGCTGCGCAATGTGCGTCTAGCGTCTGATCGCATTACACTGTGCCATTATGTTATCGCGCGTGTTCAATTTCGAAATGCGATACAGATGCACGCACAGCTGCCGCTCGCATTACGTATCGAATTACCATGACTCAGTGTGTCAAGAATTCTGTCACAAAAAGTCTGGCACGAAAAAAACTGTAATCGAATCAGTCCCCAAGAGGAGACCTGCTTTGCATTTTGGGTAATTTAAGCTCAGACAGCGGGGACAGGTGGAACTTGTCTATAGTTAGGCTAAGGCATACCTGTGGGCAGCTTGTGCCTGATACAATGAGGTGATTTGGTTCTATGTTATGATGCTGCTTGAGATGACAGGCTACTGCATAGGAGAGAAGTGCACCAAGGCTGGATGGGTAGGTAGACAAATAGAAATCACATTGGTTAATTACTGTGATTTTTTTCATTTTAAAGGAGCATTGAGAGATCTGAGAGATTTCTCAACAAAACAAAATATCATTTTTTCCTTGTATAGGCCAAGAAAAAAAAGATCTGTCTCACATACCCCGCGCACATAAGTATCTGGAGTCACTTTTGCCGCATAACCCTACGCGATGAATCCAATTTTGGTTTTAAAAAAAAATTAAGTTGTCCGAAAAAAATTGAAAAAACAAAAGTGGGCCAAAATCACAATTAAAAAAATCTGCATTAAGCATAGATATATAGATATGATGCAAACCCTCTCATGTAATACAAATGAAAAATAAAGACTTTTTCTCAGCATTTCTGAAGACCTCTTAATGCTTTTCACTTTTTTGAATTTTGATTAAAGATCACAATCAATTGAATCAGGGAGGTCATGACTTTGCTATAACAGGTAGTTTGTGAGGTTATACATTGGTAAACATGAAATAAATTTGGTAGAAGCCATGTGTGGTCATTAAGTTGTGATCTACATCAACATTTAACAAACTAAATTGTACATGAAATATTGCAATATGATTCCGCCAGTTAGTTAATACATGTGCATAACTGTGGAAGTGTGTAACTCGACCTTGTTTAGTTTGAATTTAGTTTTGAATGAAAAAGGATGGTTTTGACAAATAAATAAGAAATCTGCAAACATGAAAGAGTGCAAATAGCCACTACAGTATTATTTTAAACACATACGGAATTTATTTGAGCAAAAAAAACCCCAACGCATTCAAATATCAGACAGCACAGTTAATGCTTTTAAAAAGTGCAAATTCCCGATCCCTACTTTAACCCCCTGGGCACTACCTGCCTATTTAACCATGTTTATGATTGGTTAATTTCCAGATATACTCATTAGAATAACCAATTGAAATACTGCTTATAAAATAGTTCACTCCAGTCTTTATCAGGGATACAATTATTCTAACAATATCTCTCATTGGTGCAATAAATGATGCATCCATCTTTCTGACCAATTGGCCGGTAGTTCTCAGGGGTTAAGGTCTAAATAGTAACAATTTATTGAAAAGCAATATCACTTTATTTCATTTTGCCTTGGCCATCACATATACCCAAAGAGTTATTATATTAACTATGATAACTCCTTGCATACACTCATTATATGAAAGTAGTTCTCAGGGGTTAAGGTCTAAATGGTAACAATTTTTTCACTCACCTATGTCCAAAGAACACAAATGGTTTCTCTCGAAGTTTTGGTAAAAGAATTTTACACACATCATTTTTCAGCACTTCAATATCTGTGTATATTGCATCTTGGTATCTGTTCTCACGGCCTGGTAAGCGTATGGCATTAACTTTAGAAAATAAATATATATATAAATAAAACAAAGAAATAAATAAACGCAATCTCTTAGCTGTGTATTTTATCATTTATCTTCGTAGCAGTAAGTAAACAAGGGATCAATTCAAATCTTTTATTTAGGCAACGAATAAATCTAAATTTTTAGCAAAGTTGGATAAATAAAAAAGCCTGCCGAATGTGTGTTTGTGTTGATACTACTACCAAAGGGGCAGAAATTCTGACTACTTCCCTCAACACAGTCCCAAAAACAAAAGAACAATTAAACAAAAATGCTATCTGCCGACGAGATTCGCGAACTAACAGACACAGATTTGGGGCTTCTTTTGGATGATTGAGATGCTGCATCGACCAATCATGTAATAATACAAAAATCTGTGAAGGTCTGCCGTTATGATTGTAAATAATAGGATCCGGTTTTCGATGATTTTGTTCTTCCGGAGGATGAGTCCATCATCCTCGCTACATGCAGGCCTAACACGGAGCACCTTAAAGGGGCATTGAGAGATACGTATGGGAGTGCGCCCTCAATTATCCTGGAAATCAGTTTTTTTGCATCAAAGCAATACTTAATATACTAACTTCCATCTGAAACAGTTTACCAACATTCGCCGTTTATCATATACATTTTCATGATTTTCTTAGTTTCGATGTGATCATATCGAAACTATGTGCTGAATTCGGAAGTTATGCTATCGTTTACTCACGGACTTTCGCGGCAAATCTCAACCCGGAAGTGCCGTTATTTGCTTATTTGGCACTGAAGGCGATGTCGGAATTGTATGACATTTTGGATTTGGGCTATGTTGATGATTATCTTTACATTATTTGCTCATTTAGTATATCGATACATCTCTCAATGCCCCTTTAAGCCTTTTCCGTTTTCAATTTAGTGTTTACAATGAAATAAATATGTAAAGCTGTAATAAAACAATATAACATGGTTTATTTTGGGAAAGTGGTGCAACTGCTGGTCCCTTGGTGTTTGATGACTGGGGACTACCTCCCTCCCTCCAATAATATTGTATTGTTAACTGGTCCCGTTGTGTTGGATGATTGGGAATACCTCCCGACGCGCAGCAATTTGTACTACTTTCCTGAAATAAACTATTGTATATTGTATATTCATGTATAACAACATCTGAAAATGAGTGCTAACAGTCAAAATAAGAACGATTTATCCCTAATTTTATTATACAGCGAGGTAAAAGTCGGATTTGGTTTGGTCAGGGGTGTGCGGCTGGAGATTCAAAACCCCTACCCATTTCTAAGGGTGATTTTGGAAAAAAGGGTCCCATTTCTAAGGGTTTTGCTTCATTATAGACCCAATTTTCGTAAATTATCGGGCAAATAGAGATTTTCCAGCAAAAAATCATACCCCATGTTTAGGGATTGTTTGCAAAAAAGCTACCCATTAGAGCGGCATATCTCCGAATACCGTATTAGGTGAGTACCCCCCCCCCCCTCGGAGAAATGTTTACTTACTTCTTCCCAAAGTGTGTACTGCGTTGACATGTAAAATTCCTGCGTGCGTGTACATTTCTTTGGGAGAGCAATGTGTTGCATGTTGTTAACGCACACACAGGGAAAGATGTACAAATATGAGTCACAATTAACCAATAAAGTAACTGCAATACTTCATTATTCATGAGGTGTGGTAACAAATTATTCCTACCTTCAATACTGTCAGGGAATATTTTAAACCAATTAGCGTAGAATAGTGAACCTCCTCCCATCCATGGGAAACAGAACACGTTGATCTTGGCACCTGGCCTGAGACAGCGACAATGCACTAGCTTATCCATCCTGTCAATAACAAAAAATGTGGAACAGTCAATTTTGAGACTGTGCATCCCCCTAATAAGGAGAAGGGACCACTGAACAGTGATGATCACAGTGTACGATGCTCTAGGAAGCCTCTTATCCAAGCATGTGTTTTGTAATGATATATTTAAAAAAATAAAAATATATACACCCCGACCAACCCAAGACCTTGAGCTATAGAGAGGAATACTACTATACTCATTCCCATTTCATTTACAATTATTGGTACATACAGGCTACAGGGCTCCTCTCATCAACATCAAGTGAGTCAAGTTTGTGTATGGAACAAGCATTGAGTAATTGATGATGATACTAATCAAGGGGAGATGTTTACTTGATAGGATCATCTTCTATCATCTTCTACAATTAATAGTACTAGTAGTTGATACTGAGGAGTGGGTTCGTCTGTCCAATGAGTTCCTTGGTCTGTCAGAACAATAGTGATGCCTCTACCGCCTTGTCTAAAACAAAAAAGCCAGTCATAATGAGTATAGTCAGATAGTACACTCACTACAGTACATGTATATTGTAATTGTAAGCTTACCCATAAAAAGAGTATGATTTCAAAAGCTCGGAATATACTGCACTGCTGGTATTTACTTAATGCTTTTATCAGCTGCTGTTGTTATCTTTTACTGTGTTTGGCCATGGATTTATCAGCAGAATGGTCTGGCCAACACAGTAACATGTTATCAAGATGACGTCTCAGTGTGAAAATCAGCCGCGAAACTCAGCAATCCAAACAAAGCCAAACTATGGGTGACGAGCTGTGGATAACTACCATGGGAAAATCCCTATTTGAAATCAGCACACGGCGCGCAATCTTCGTCATTTTTGTCATTTGGTTTGCTATGTCTCAGTCTAATTAGACCAGTCTCAGGTCTCAGTAGTATTAATTATGCACTTTTCAGAATGAATCTGACGGTGCATAACATATTTTCTGCGTGTCGATTATTATTGTGAAAGTTCTGTCCATATAAAGCCTAACAAAAAAAAAAAAATAATAATAAAAAAAACAAGGTATTTAAAAAAAACTGGACGGGGGAGATAGAAGACTGTTGAAAGTAGGCTTGAGTTATCCCGTGCTTTTTCTCTTACGTGACACGGGTCATTCTATACGTGCGTGTCACGGGTACCCGTATCCGTGAATTCCCAAACCCAACCCACAGTAGAGCCCAAGCCCCGTAATATTAAACCTGCATAGTGCATACCACCACGCAGCGTTCGATTTAACCAATGTAGCATCACGAAATACGACACACTTTTGAACACTAATGCACAAATATGTAGCAAAAAGTGCTACGCCAAAAGATTCCCTACTTGATCTCTGATCACGTACCATCAAAGCCAAACCTAAAGATTGAGTGTCATCTTCAAATAACTAAAACAAAGTATGGTAAATCTTGAAATATCGGCGGTTCATTTTCACTTTCGTCCAGAGTTAAAAATCCCATTGGTTTTTACACGTACTTGCGCAGAATTTTTCTGTCGGTTTAAAATGTGTACAAAATGGCGGAGTTCTGCGCATCTCGGAGAAGTAATAATCATGACGTCACTTCTAGTCTTGTTTTCGTGTCGCATGGCAAAGGTCGAGGGGTTGTTGCCATATCATTGGGCTAATCATATTGAAGGGTTCACCTAGACTGTAACTCTCAGCCGCCCTCTTATGTCGCTATCTTGCAGGCTCCGATATTTGTACAGCTTTAGCGTCCGTACGGTAATATTGATGACTGGGGGATGTAGCCTAGGGTTCGCCATAATCATTGGGCTAATTGCGAGACCAAGGCAACACGGAACAAAGAGGCCGTGGACTCAGTGACTCAGTATATTACTAAATCATATAATATAATACAAAATAGCATCCAAATAGCTTAGTATATTACTAAATGGCATCCAAATAGCTGAAATAACTTACTGTGTCCTCTTACCTTCATATTATAACAATATCAATTACATTTTACAACAAAATCGCTTCAGAAGATGATTAATGCAAGTTATTAATATTAGCAAATGCCGCGAATTTTAGGGGTTTGTGAAAAGGTTACGACTTAGAAACGTCGTTTCAAATGACGGGGTCGCTAATCTCCCCCGTCAAAAAAAAAAAAAAAAAAAAAAGGACAACTTTCGTCGGGTATACAGAGGGTTATAGGTTACCGTGCACCCCCGGGACTCCCTCAAACCAACTTTTTTGCATTACTTTCATGGTCCAAAAACATATTCAGGATGTTATCAAAAATAATTTTGGTATGCTAAGGGGTTATTCAAGATGGCGTCCAAATGGCCGCCCAAACTGGTCAAAGCTAAAGGCATATTATCCCTGTATTATGTGATCTTTTCCAGAGGGCGCCCTCTATTCATGATTTATTTTAGAAAGTAGATTTTCTTGCAGATTTACATTTCCGATCATAAATCATACATACATTCCAAGTTACAGAGCGATACGATTCCTAATTACCTCAAAATCATGGTTTTAAAGTGAATTTAGAGTGAAAAATATAAACTGTCGGGATTCCGACAGTTTATTTTCACTCTAAAATCATGATTTTGAAGTAATTAAGAATTGTATCGCCCTGTAACTTGGAATGTATGCATGATTTATGATCAGAAATGTAAATCTGCAAGAAAATCTGCTTTCTATTTTTTTTCGATGTTGAGGGCGTTCCCTGGAAAGATCACATAATATACCTTAATAAAATGACATAGCAATCAAATTGTATTGTGAAAGTATAGTTTTGATAGTGGGATGTATGTATTACCGGGATGTATTAGACTATTAGACACTCATGTCCAGAACTTTTGCTTTGTTAGCACACTAGAATATAAACCAACATGTATAATCAGAGTATAGTTTTAACAAATGGGATGTATGTGTTAGACCGCTAGAAACTCATATCTAGTATTTTTTGCTTTGTTAACATACTTCAAAATCAAAATGGCCGCCAAATTAATGGCCAAAAATGGTCAAAAGTGGTCAAAATCCCATAAAATAGCATAATATCAACCGAAATGTATGATGAAAATATAATGTTAATTAACGATGGGATGTAACTCATATTCAATATTTTTGCTTTGTTAACATAGTTAGAAATCCCAAAATAGCTGCCAAAATGCCCCGCCCCCCCAATGGGTCCCAAAGTGGCTGCAAAAATGGTTAAATTCCATAAAATGGGATAATATCAACCTAAATATATGATGAACATATAGTTTTAATGCTGGGATGTATGTATTAGACCACTAGTAACTCATATCCAGCACTTTTGCTTTATTAAAATATACTTAAATTCGGAATTCCATAAAATAGGATAATATCAACCAAAATATATTTGCATTGTAATAACATACTTTAAATCCAAGATGGCCACCAAAATAGCCGTTGTAAATGTAGAAATAGTCTACATGAGTGTATGATGTAACAGTGTATATATCACATTCACCAAATAGTAGGTTCTAAACTGCTAAGCTATTGCTTTTAGATATAAGGCCCACCTCTGTGACAATTTTGATTCACATCTGTTTTGCGGATTTTTTTTAGCAAGTATTGATTTGTGCCAGAATTAAATGGATTGCCAAACTAAACTTTGCTATTGACTGATAGATTATTTACTATGTTGACAATTATTATAACGTATTGAAACGTAAACCATGTTATTTACTGGTCTGTACAATATGTAGATCCCATTGTACAAACCAGTAAATGACATGATTTACGCAAAGTACGATAGTTTTCTTATTTTGCATCGGATTGATCTTATATTTTCAGGATATCATAATAATTAATTGGGCTTTACATTAAGACTAAATTGGTCATGGTCCAATGATTATAATATCATTGGTCATTTCTAATGTAATGCTAACAATAAACTAAGACTGTGTTTCAGTTATTTAAACCTTTTGCAGCCATCTTGGATATTTTAAGATACTCAAACTAGATCTACAGCTTCTAGGCTTTATCATAGACATATATTGAATGGTGTCTTATTATATTTGGGGGGAATTGGTATTACACACTGAAAATCTAAATTGGTCAGCCCATGAAGCTAGTCTTCTAGCTTCATGGTCAGCCTGACTAACTTAAAGCTAGTCCAGATGGTGCTCATCTTGACTAGCTTTAGTCTAGTCCACAGCATTGCTGGACTAGCTTTACGTTAGTCGCTCGACTAGCTTGATGTTAGTCCGTCCTAAGCTGGACTAGTTTAGGCTAGTCGCTGGACTAGTTTAGGCTAGTCGCTTGATGGTGTCCATTTTGACTAACGTAAGGTTAGTCCGGCTTTGCTCGACTAACGTAAGGTTAGTCCAGCTCAAACCATATAGTAGATCCCGCCTGACTCAAATTGTTCACGTTGCGTAGCAGTACTTGGTTTCGCCACGGGTGATTGCTCTGCTGTCTGTTCAATAGCACTCGTATTGACCATGTTGTTGGCGGGGCTGCTGGCTACAGTGTTAGCTGTAGTGGACTGGTGAGCCATGGCTGACCCGTTAGCGTTCGAGATGCCCGCGCTATCGTCGTTCTTTACAGTTTTTCTAACTCCGAGTCGTCATTCCAAACAAAATGTAGCATAAAATAGTCTACAGATGTTGGCAAACACTATGATGTACACAATATGGCCACACAATGAAATAACTACGGCAAATTACATCTGGATTGGCTAGCAAAACCGGACCGGCGACGACGTACGTATTATATGCATGCCGCCATTTATATTTTATCTCAGTGCCTTGACTAGCCTAAAGCTAGTCCAGCCAGCTTGACTAACCTAAAGCTAGTCAAGCTTGACTAGGTTAAGCTAGTCCAGCAGGCTTGACTAACCTGCTCGACTAGTTTAAAGTTAGTCCAGCCTGTGCCTGACTAGTTTAAGTTTTCAGTGCATAGTATGGTCATTTACAATACAAAACATTTATTTTAGGTCATTTAACATCAACTTAACCATTCTGGAAGCCATTTTGGAAAGTAATACGGAATCAAAATTGTCACAGAGGTGGGCTTTATATCTAAAACCAATAGCTTAGCAGTTTAGAACATACTATTTTGTGATATCTATTTTGGATTACTAGTATCATTCACTCATTTTACAGCGGCCATTTTGGAGGCCATCTTGGATTCAAAGTACGTTATTACAAAGCAAATATACTGGATATGAGTTACATTAGTATAATCCCAATGTTAAAACTATACTTTCATCATACATTTTGGTTGATATTATTGGAATTCCGACAATTTGTTCAGTCATTTTTGGACCCATTTTGGGGGCCATTTTGGATTTTTAAGTAGTATGTTAACAAATCAAAAATACTAGATATGAGTTACTGGTGGTCTAATACATACATCCCATCATTAAAACTATATTTTCATCATACATTTAGGTTGATATTATCCCATTTTATGGAATTTGACAATTTTTGCAGCCACTTTGGGACCCATTTTGGCGGCCATTTTGGATTTTTAACTATGTTAACAAAGCATACATACTGTATATGAGTACTACTAGTGGTCTAACACATACATCCCGTCGTTAAAATTATATTTTCATCATACATTTCGGTTGATATTATGCTATTTTATGGAATTTTGACCACTTTTGACCACCTTTGGCCATTAATTTGGAGGCCATTTTGGTTTTAAAGTGTGTTAACAAAGCAAAAATACTAGATATAAGTTTCTAGTGGTCTAACACATACACCCCATACTATACTCTGATCATTCATGTTGGCTTATGTATGCCAATTTATTGAATTTACCATTTTGGGCGGCCATCTTGGATTTAGGTGTGTTAACAAAGCAAAAGTTCTGGAAATGAGTGTCTAGTGGTCTAATACATACATCCCAATATTAAAATTATACTTTCGCCATACATTTTGATTGCTATATTTCATTGTATGAGATTTGACCAGTTTGGGCGGCCATTTTGGACGCCATCTTGAAAAACCCTTAGAATAACCAAAATTATTTTTGGTAACATCCTGAAAATGTTTTATAACATTGGAACTAATACTTTCATGGTCCAGTGTATAATATTTAGACTCTTTGGTGTAGTTCGAGACGCATTATAATTGGCATTTCTAACACTTAAATGTTCCAGTATTACGTTTTGAACGCCCCCACATAATATTTAGAATATTTTGTGTGGTTCGAGACCCATTATAATGAAGAAACCTACAGAAGAAACTAATACGCGCGAAGCGCGCAAAACTTGGCATTTCTAACTCTTAAATGGCTAGTATGACGTTTTGAACGTCCCCACATAATATTGATAACATTTGGTGTGGTTCGAGACCCATAACATATCGTAAAGCCATCTTGTTAAGCTTGAATAATGAAACATTGAAACTATATAACACGCGCGAAGCGTGCAAAAATTGGTATTTCTAACACTTTTATGGTCAAGTATGACGTTAAAAACGTCACCCACACAACATTTTAAATTTCGTGTGGTTCGCAGTGCCGTAACTAGGTTTTTGATATTGTGGGGGGGGGGGGGGGGGGGGGGGATCGACAAGATTTTTTCAAGGAAAGAAATGCCCGCGTAGCGCGCGAAAATCTTTGAGTTCACATTTATTTGTGCTGTGATTGAGGTACATTTCTGCTTCAAACAATTACCTTCTATCCTAACATTTTTTGTAAAATTTTTCCGTCTGTTTACTTTTGACCATCATAATTCCATGATTCCTCGTGTCAAATGAACCGACAGTACCAATCTCAACCGTCAGACAGTTGATATCGGGGGGGGGGGGGGGGGGGGGGGGGCTACGCCACTGGTGGTTCGAGACCCATTATGTTGAAACCTGTTGAATTTTTTTAGCGCGAATCGAGCAAACAATTTCAGTTTGAACTAAAATGGTCCAGAAGAAAACGTTCGTAAAGCCAAGCTTGAATAATGAAACATTGAAACTAATACGTTCAAAGCTTGTATACAAAATACGTTCGATCTAAATAACATTTGTTCATACATGAATGTACCCCTTGGTAAATATAATTTGTATCACCACATGTATATTTGAATTGTTTTATGGTGTATGTGATCTTTTCAGCGAAAGAAATGATAATACAAAACTATAAATGAGAAGAAGAAAAAAAGCGCGCAAAAAATGGCATTCTGAATACTAAAAAGGTCCAGTATGCCCCTCCCCTACCTCCCTCTTCCCCTACCTCCTCTTCCTCCTTCTTCCTCCTTCGTCTCTTCTTCCTCCTCTCCTTCTGCTCCTATTCCTCCTTCTTCTCCTCTTCCTCCCTTTTAAAACTCTTTTGTCAAGGGGGGGGGGGGGGGGGGGGGGGCATGGCCTGCTGCCCCTGGATACGCCACTGTGGCTAATATGAGAGGGAACAAAGTAAATATATGTTGCTGTTTTCACTTTTTCCTAATAATTATCTATTTTTCATCATGTTTAACTTTGTTTTTTAAATTAATCATTTAGAGAATATGCGGCCATACACGACTCCAAATATGGTACAGCCTATACATTATAAGACCATCGTCTATAGCAAAACAGCTAAGAACTATGTTTTATTCTCATTCTTATTTAGTTTATTGGTTATTTTGATCTTTTATCATAAATAACGCAGTTTGTTAGATTTATTTTAAACAAACAACAACACATTTCCCCCTTTATAAAATCGGTGAATCCAGCGAGCTGTTTTCCAACTTCCTGCTTCAAATTAACCGCGTTCTTTAGCAAACACGCAACTGCCATCGCTGCGTTATACCCACAACGCATACGGCGGCGACTTTGTGTAGGCACGCTAACGCGATGACGCGTTGATCATACGCGCTGAAGGTATTATTTTTCGAATGAATTAAACCCGCCCCAAACTATGCACCATTGTCTCATAATGTATGGGCGTGTCGGCTGAAAATCGGCCAAAAACCAATCAAATTGCCTGCTGACATCTCAAACCACACCCACTATATAAGAATTCTAAATAATTTCCGACTACTTTTTAAAATTGGACACATTTCCGTCATTATCATGATTATACCACCGATTTGAATGAAACAATGTAGTGTAATAAGGAATTGGTTCGTATTGGTGAGAAAACACAATATAATTATGAAATGAAACATATTCATGAGGTGGTTTTTTAAATTGTATATTTTTTGGTTTTGGTTTTGGTTTTGGTTAGTCTGTAATTCACTTGCAATACCAGTTCACAGTATGACTGACAACTTTTCCAAGGATGTCTTGCGATGTATTTTGCTGTTCCTTCTTCGTCTCTTGGCAACATCTTTTCTCCATCTTTATTCCTTCGTTACTTCTCTCTCCATTTTACCTTACCTTTTTCTCCCAAAAATTTTACTCTGACAACTTTTTTCTTTTTGTTAAGAATAAGAACACTACACCGAAAAGTGAGACAAAGTACTAGTTTCATTTCGGACTTGAGGTTTGATCATAAGGGACTAGTGTGACAGATAATGTGTATGGGCTGCATTGATCAATTGAAGCATCCCCGGTTCTCATCTTACAATCGACGTGAGTTGTCGCTACTAGTTAATCAATAATCTGCCTATTGATACACAGAGGCTGCGTGTAGAAGAACCAAATGCTAAAATGAAAAACGGACTTTGTTTTGCTTTTTGACACATAACATCATATTAACACTGTTAGGTTGAATAAGTAGGTCGTAGTCCAAACGGTTTTAAGGAACTGGTTGAAACTCTTCATCTTCTTTATTCTGCTTAATTTTGATCAGTTATTTACAAGAATCTTCCATGACGGACTCTCATTGCTTGGCCAAGGCGAGAAGAGATTGAAGCGGCATTGTTACCCGGGCTTCACAACTAACTTCCGTCAAGTTTCGATTGCGTCACCGAGGAGCCTGCTTCTCTACCCCCTTTCTCTCCCCTCTCTCCTGTATATCATGTTTATGGCTGTATGGGTTTCGGGTGTTGTCGACATGGAGGAGGTTGTGAAGGTCAGATGTGTATGGACGATTGTGGCCAGTGAAGAATGACATTCTGGTGAAGGATGTTCTCAATCAGCATGATCAGAAGCAAAAAATAATGTCATTATCTTTTTCATCACGATTCTGTGTAATCCAAAGTGAACTCATCCTTCCTATTCGGTTATACAAAGATCCTGACTCTTGTGGAGTCCACTACCGCCAAATCTCCCTCCCTTGTCAAAGCAATCCCCACTGGTTTATGCAACTGTCGGGCCACGCATCCTAGGTACAGACCATCAGGTGTGTACACGTGGACAGATCCAGCATTGTCGTCCTGCTCAGGTCTGCGAAAATAATGATAATAAATGTGACATTAGGAAGTTGAGGCATCATCTAAAAGCTTTTTATGACTAGGCTTATGTTGTTTCATTTGATTTGATTTTGATCAAAATTTCGCACACGATACATACAAGTATGAGTTTCATTACAATATTTACCAAATATGTATTAAGCCAAAACACCTAAAGACCAACCAACATCAGACGTAAGACGTCCATTGTGTGCATGTAATTAGCACCCATCGATGCCCAAAGTACATTCAAGTTTTACTTACTTCAATGAGATTAGGTCTGTTAGAAACGAATAGTGGATATTATATAACGCATTAAAATATTGGCATCATTTCATTAGCTTTCATTGGTTGATACCATGTCACGTGACATTGGATATTTCTACCATTTCCCTAAATATATATACAGGCGGTCCAAAGTGCTACCAAAACGTACTATTGACCGCTCATGACGTTATTAAAGACCTCAAATTGCCTGAAACCACAGATAAGGTTCGTTTTCCTATCAATACTTCTTCCTTTATGTATAATAGAATTTACATTATTTAGTAAATACAATAATTATAACGTTTCACGTCACCACTAGCTAATTGAAACAATAATAATGACCACGTAACCTTTCATTTGAAAACTAAGGGGTCCGGAAATCGATTGCCTGATCTGGAAGCCAATGCTGTACACTTTGTGATTAGATTCAAAAACTACAACATTGATTAAAACATAGATTTCAGCAATTATTTTTACTTTTTAAATTTAAAAGTTAATTAGACATACCTACCAATTAATGAAAAGCAAAAATTATCACCCGATGACCATTTCTCCACTAATTAATGCTTAATTAAATTAGTTAATTAATCAATTAATTCCTTTATTTTTAAAATGCCCCGATCAAAATTAAAACGCCACGGTGATAATCTAGGTTATTATCGTAGCATGATTTACCAAAAAATAGTTTGTCGCCAAACTTAAAATAAGGTCGTCCCCGTGCAGAAAACTGTTAATTTCGTGAACAATTTAATTTCGCAAAAATAGCTCTTGCTCAAATTCGCGAAAATAATAACCTTAAAAAATGGCAGTGTATTTATAATGGTATGTTTGTTTGGTTTCGACTCGCAAAATTAAGTATCCACAAAATTAAAGCATTTTGGTAGTTCACAAAAATAACTACATGCAAAATAAGTTGATCACTACATTTCCAGATTTGGAAATCAATCCCGATTTCCAGATTTGGTCATTTGCCTGGACTGTATATGATAATCCTCATATATGACTATATGATTTATTGAGCTAGTAGTCATGACTATCATCTTTAGGTTGATACCAAATTTCAAGAGACAAGAGTCACAAACGAGGAAGTGCGTCGAAGAGTGGCACAACACATGAAGAGCTATATAAACCTCTGACCACCGTGAAAAGCGAAAACTAAAATGGTATGGCCATGTAACCACATCAAGTGGCCTCTCCAAGACCATCCTGCAGGGCATCGTAGAGGGGAAGCGAAGAAAATGTCGTCAGAGGAAAAGTTGGAGGGACAACATCACAGAATGGACTGAGAAAACTTTCGCAGAAACCTAAGCATTAGCACATGACCGAGACAGATGGAGGGCGGTGGTGAAGAAACCTGTCATGCAGTGCCCCTACGACCCTGGAGGGTTATGGGAGCGGTAATACGGTAATACTCAAAGCTCAATTTGAAAAAAATGAGGTGTCGTTCTAGGGGACAGAGTCTTTACCAATTCATTAGCTATAGCTCCACTAGCCATAGCATATTCTTTGTAGTATATCATCTGGTCAGAAACCTCTTGATCGTTATTTGTGTATTCTTGATTTTATTTAACTATTTAATTTATTAACTCTAAAATTCAAGGGTCTGTAAATGTCTAGTGTGTGCATGTATGTAAAAAATGATCGTCCAGAGGGAACTCGACAACGACCCAAAAAGGGTCAAAACATCAAGCTGACAACAGTGAAGTGACCACTATCTACTAATTTTTACATTTGTCAAGAATAGCTATTTGTCAGACAATCAGTATTTACTCTAGCCTGTGGGTTGCAAGGAAGGACTCACTGACTCACCATAGGCGAAATTCCGTGACATGATCATCATACTCATACTTACTCATAAAGGTCGTAAACGCCAATCCAGATGTTATCCTGAGTGTCCACCGTCAGACCGGCAATCATCAGCCGCCTTCCTTCTATCATGCAGTTGAACCAGAAGAGAAGATTGCCCTCGTAATCGAACGCTTCCACTTTGCCTATCGGATACGCGCTGACCAGGATTTGATAGTGACTATTTATAGCGAGAAAGCCCGGGTTGCACTTGGTTGGAATCCGCCGTATGAGGGCGCCATCGCTGTGGTGAAGAGTAACAAGCCGTCGACCACCGTCTGCAACCGCTATTCGATCTTTGTCGTCGATGGCGACTCCCCATAATATCACTTTTGGGTTTGGATTCTCGTTGGCATTTTGTGTCATAAATGATCTAAGAAACATGCCGTTATCATCAAAGATTTTAACAAAGTTTGATAGATCCACAAGCAGTAGGAAAGAATCCGATGTGATGGCGACATCGACCGGTTCGTTAAGGCTGTACTGAGATCTTTCCGGTGGGGAGGTGACTTCAAACTTTACTTCGCCTTCGTGGTTGTATATTATTACTCGTTTAGCTTGCCGATCACATACAACGACATCCCCACAGGGGTAAGTAGCGATACCATGACCCCAGTCGTAGGAGACTTTTCCTGCTTTGCCATCGCGTCCCCACTGGGTTTTAAATGTCATGAGACACTCCGCCCTACCAATAACTTTGCTAGGCTCCATCAAGCTAATCTCATCCGTCATAAACGTTACCAATTCTAAATCATCTGGGAACAGATTGCCATCGATAGCACAGCACTTCTCCAAAATTGGCTGAAGGCGTGTAGCAACGGTCACTGTAAGATACGGCCAATCATTCGCGATAAGATTACGCGCTATCGAGTTGATCTGCGTGCATTTTAAAGCTCCCGTACGTTGCTTATCGCGAAATCGTCTGATGGTGAGCAGCTCTCGATATTCAAGAGCACGTATCTCCTTCAATAAATCTTTATGCTCGTCTCCAACGCGTGCTATTTCTTCTTGAGTCGCCTTCAAGATTTCTTCTCGCAGGGTCATCAAATTGACGTCACATCTGGCAATCTTTCTCATATCACTTTCTGTTACTGCAGATTGTATTAGATCTGGTTGCACCCTCTCTTCCTCTTTATCATCGTCGTCCTTTGGATTGTGAGCAATAGCGAGCTTGTGATTGACATGTTTCTCGTGGGAATCTTGAATTTGGCGGTGACATCGTCGACAACTTTCAATCTCTTTAGCCTTAGGATATTCAATACCAACGCACTGTACGCAGATGCGTTTGTTGCAGCACGCACACGCGAAGATAGCCGGCCGACCTGGATGTGTGTTACAATCAGGAGTCTTCGGCTTGATGTCCAAATTCGGCACCCAGTCAAGAAGTTCAACGTTGTGCGCCCGCTGGGGATGGAGTTTTCTGTGGGCTTTCTCGCAATCGCAGCAAAGGTATTCTTGACATACTAAACAACAAGCATTCGCTCTGTTACCCCTCACGCATGCATCGCATTTAGTACTTGGATCAACATTGCATAACAGCTTCATCTGCTGCTCGTACTCATGGAGAATATCCACTAGATCGAGGTTTGTCGAAATACTTGACACACCGGTGCCGTCTTCCGGGAATGGTGTTTCTGTGTCACATTTAGGACACACCACTCTCCTTACATCTGCTGGGGTGCAACCTTTAAGACATTCCTCGCAAAACGAGTGCGGACAGTTGAGGAACTTTGGCTTTCTCAGTCTCCCGAGGCATATTCCACAGTTGAGTATGTCCGTCTTCGTTGCGATATTTCTGGCAGTTTGACTGTTGACCCGTTTAGCCGTCATCCTTTGATAGAAACGGTTTAGACTCTAAAGCAACAGCAACAGCACAGATCGAAACAATATGAATCTGTATACAGTTTTGAACTGAAGAGGATGGTATATGCATGAATGTGTAATACCGGTTTGCTACTAACACCACTATAGACCTGATTATTTATTATATCCTGGAAATGCCTTTTATATTTCTGTTATGATATATATAATATACGTACGTCGTTCTACTCGCTCGTCTGATCAAAGTTCACTTTAAGCCATACAGTGAGACTTTTGACCGGGTTTTTGGATTGTTAAACAAAATAACTTTAGCAAAGATAAGGTCACATTTTCTTATCTTATATTGATTTGTATATAACGCGGCTCATACTGAAATACGAGCATATACGTGTTGCGTGAAATCACAGGCGAAATAATATTAAATACTTTGTTCCCAAGAATGACATATTATTGTAAAAAGTTCATAAACAAACATGCATATACGTATCAAAAGTAGAACAAAATAACTTAGTTCTAACATGACACGGGGTAATCGGATTGATTCTTGATAAAAATCCTGGACTCATATAAATCTATCTTGACTGTATTTGCCGTGAAAAACCATCACAGAACTTTACTAAATCATGATGGAAATCTGCTTCAAATTTAAAGAATTGTGCAACGTATTTGTTTAGAGTTTCATAATAAAGCATTCCATACTCCTCTGTTCACTTGTGTACAGTTGCAAAGCTGGACTAGTTTAGGCTAGTCGCTGGACTAGTTTAGGCTAGTCGCTCGACTAGTTTAGGCTAGTCGCTCGACTAGTTTAGGCTAGTCGCTCGACTAGCTTTAAGTTAGTCCAGATGGTGTCCATTTTGACTAACGTAAGGTTAGTCAAGCTAGCTTGACTAACGTAAGGTTAGTCCAGCTCAAACCATATAGTAGATCCCGCCTGACTCAAATTGTTCACGTTGCGTAGTAGTACTTGGTTTCGCCACGGGTGATTGCTCTGCTGTCTGTTCAATAGCACTCGTATTGACCATGTTGTTAGCGGGGCTGCTGGCTACAGTGTTAGCTGTAGTGGACTGGTCAGCCATAGCCGACCCGTTAGCGTTCGAGATGCCCGCGCTACCGTTGTTCATTACAGTTAGTTTTTTCCTACTCCGAGTCCTCATTCCAAACAAAATGTAGCATAAAATAGTCAAGTATGGATATCAAGTATGACAATTGACTATAGATATTTTATACAGGGTGGTGTCAAAAAACTTTACAAAATCCCTGATAGCACTAAATTATACATATTCTGCAAATTACCATAGTAATTACAAATTTAATTTCTGTTTTGCAATTACATTAGGACTATTTCATTTTACCTCAAACTCTTTTCTTCCTATTTTCCTTGACTTTCGCCCTCACCTAGACCCGGTTGTACGAATCAATCAAAATGGTTTTCGCCCAGGTAGATCAACAGTGTCTCAAATTCTGGCATTAAGAAGGATAGTAGAAGAAATTAAGAACAACAACCTCATTGCAGCATTGGTCTTCATAGACTTCAAAAAAGCATTTGATACCGTCCATCGTGGTAAGATGTTGGATATATTAAGTGCCTATGATGTACCAGAGAGGCTAGTGGCTGCCATTGGACATACATACCAACAAACCAAAGCACATGTTACTTCTCCAGATGACATCACTAAGGACTTCGAAATTCAAGCAGGGGTTCTTCAGGGTGATACACTAGCACCGTTTTTGTTTATAATCATCCTAGACTATGTACTGAGGAAGGCAGTAGCAGGAAAAGAAGAGCAACTAGGCTTCACACTTGTTCCTAGGCAAAGTAGGAGAATAGGGCCGCAGACAATTACAGACCTTGACTTCGCAGACGACATTGCTCCTCCTTGCTGACAATCTACGGGATGCATAGGAACTACTAAGGAACTGCGCTTACAGTTGGTCTTGGGATGAACGCCAAAAAAACAAAGGCAATGCTGCACAAAGAAGCTCCAACACCAATTAAAACACTGGATGGTAATGATCTTGAAATTGTCCAAGACTTCAAATACCTTGCTGCCTGGATTGCTGGTAATTAGCAAGATTTCAGCATAAGAAAGGCTCAAGCTTGGAAAGCCTGTAACAGCATGACAAAAATATGGAACAGTAAACTCCCAAGAAACCTGAAAATAAAGCTGTTTACCACCACTGTTGAATCTGACCTATGGAGCCGAGACTTGGACTGTTACAGGGGTGCAAAAATCATTTCTTCCTCAGGAGCATGGTCCTAAGTTTCAAGATTTCCTCAATCAAACTGTAACCATGGTAACATTAAATAGCCTCTGCAGCACTTCAAAAGTAAGAATGTTAACATAATATTAATATTAGCGTGAAAGTTCATCTGTGTTGGTAGACAATAATTTGAAAATTAAGCTTATGATCTCAACACAATGGTTTGACATACCTCGAATTTTCGACCGATCACATCGATCTTCATCTGGAGACTGGCAACCCAGATTTGGGGTCAGTGACCTTTCGGACACATGATCCCAAAATCGGGTCGAACACTCTTGGAAGCTTGTATCGGGGTGTTAAGGAGGCCATCTACATCCGAGTAAACCAGCCGTCACTCAACAGGGACGGGGGCCGATACAAGCTTCCAAGAGTGTTCGACCCGATTTTGGGATCACGTGTCCGAAAGGTCACTGACCCCAAATCTGGGTTGCCAGTCTCCAGATGAAGATCGATGTGATCGGTCGAAAATTCGAGGTATGTCAAACCATTGTGTTGAGATCATAAGCTTAATTTTCAAATTATAATATTAATATGTTTTGTCACAGAAATTAGCTTAATATCTACTCATTCATTTAATATTATGACAACGAAATGATCAGATAACCTGCATGCGTTGTTGTTGGATTTTATCAACAGCTTGTGAACTGCTAGCTTTTCCCATCAAAATGTCTGTCTAAGGCTTTCCTCAGCACATCACAATGGTGGATTTTAGGTCCATTCAGCCACAAAAACGGCTTTAGTGACACTCTCAGGGGACAATTTTCTCTCTGGTCTAATGTGGTGTTCTAATTAGCTTGATTCAACTACTGATTCAACTGCTCCCCTGGAAGCACTTAGAACACAGTGGAGGAAATCTGGAACGAGATCATACAAGGCTTGATCTTTGCAGAAGTTACTAATAACTTGCTTGTCCGATAACTTTGATTTACTCCCACACTTGATCATTGAGTGAAGTCTGTGCAAGAACATCTTAGCTTGATTGATCATTATTGATTGGTCAACTTCCAAGCTGACTATGGAGCTACATGCATCCCAGAAATTCCTCTGGGCCAATACTCTGGTTACAAAGAGTTCTTCGCCACACTTGCTGGCATTTTCAGCAAGATCTGTGTAGCTTGTTAGTGAGCGGCTATACTCATTCAGCTGTTGCTCGTCTTCATCAGCCAACAACTTTTTTCCAAGGTTGGACACAAGAGTTTCTAGAAAATCTTGGAGATCTCTCTTTGAATCGAGCAAACCAGGCAGGGCGTTCTCTTTATTTAATCGAGTATTTCTTGTCACATATCTCACTTTGGGCTGCGGATTTAGAGGAGTACCTGGAAGGAATTCATTTTTGACTAGCAGTGGCCACATGTTGTTCAAAAAAGGCCACTTATCTTGTGGTGGTGAGACTTCCTTTTCTGTGAGGCTGTTCTTCCTTGTCGCATCACTCGCACGGATATGAAGAGAGTAAAGAGACCACTGGCTACTTTTATCTTTGGACTCCTGCTGGCAGCCCGTAGTCCAATTTGTACGCTTGTGATTATCATTGGGATTTTGTCTCTTTGTGTATTTTTCACGAGCATCTTCCTTTTTTAACTTTATCTATTTTTGCATTAAAAGGGTTTCTGTTAAATGTGACTATCAATTTTTGGCCTTTTCTTTCCTTTTCGTCCATTTAGCAAAAATATTATATCCTCAAATCTGAGATATTGGTGTCAACTGCTGTCCTTTTAGTGATCTCCATTTGTGTTACTGCTTATTCCTCTTGAGGTTGATGGTTCCATTTCCTCGAACTATTCTACTTTCCAACTTGTTTGGTGCTTATGGTTCTTCTTTATATCTCATTACATACATATACTACATACTGTTATACTGTACACAGCGCCCTACCTCGGGCATTAACGGTACAGTGTCCCTGAAACTTAGGGACATGAGTTTAGTTAATTAGCTTAATTAATACTTTAGCAAATGATGAACAGCATGCTTGCATCATTTATAACCACAATGGCATAAGACTTAAAGGCATATTATGTGATCTCTTCCAAGTAGCGCCCTCCATCATTGATTTTTACTATGAAAGCAGATATTCTTGCAGATTTGCATTTTTGATCATAAATCATAAAGATCTTCTAAGTTACAGACCGATACGATTCCTAATTACTTCAAAATCATGGTTTGAAAATAGATTGTACCGAGCGGTACAATCTATTTTTTCAAATTTTACTCTAAATTCACTCTAAAACTATGATTTTGAGGTTATTAGGAATCGTATCGCTCTGTAACTTGGGATATATTAATGATTTATGATCAGTAAATTCTGCAAGAAAATCTGCTTCCAATCTTTTTTCGAGGATTGAGGGCGTCCCCTGGAAAAGATCACATAATATACCTTTAAGTATATATAAGAAAGCTCTATTTACAGGACAACACTCCATTTTCACCCATATATAAGACAATTATCTCCTCGTCCTCCACTACTCTCTCCACTCCCTCAACCACCCTGACTAATTATGCTTAACCGGCTGTATTAATTAAATCTCACTTCAGACTTTTAAAGGGTATTCAATTGCCTTTAAAATAAGACCAAACACAAGTTAATCTGATAGAGGGTTACACAAATACAATAGCCTAAAGACAAATAAAATGTAACAAAACCACCTTTTATGGGTGCCGAGGTTGAAAAACCTGACCTTAACGTGTTTTCCAATCGGTAGTCCTGTTTAAAATTCACACTCCCTGTGGGGAAGATTCTGGCCATGTCTTCTATATGGGGGTGTATGGATTTCAACTGGAATATAATATTGTAAGGGTACCACAAGATAATTATTTGCTTGTTTCAAAACAGCAACAGAATTTGTAGCCCGTACGAATGGTATGAAATACACGTATTAACAATTTTTTGAATAAAGTTTTGTATCTGAAGCGTAAAACTGGTCATGCTTGTCGATACCTGTCATGATTTAGGACAGGGAATTTTCCATAGCCGCGTGCGCAACAACCCACACAATTAGGGCCTAAAGCCTTTCTGAATTTTGATACACAGTAATTGTATCCCAAATGTAGATATTTCCATAGCAGTGACAAAAGTACGAGGATTATAAAATAATTTAGCGGCTACGCACTTTTCGCTCTTATTTTATTTTAATTTCTTCAAAAACAAACATTTCTGTGAAATAATCCGCATTTTTGATCATTTTCCGCATTTTTCATTGACCAAGAAAAAAAACACCTTCCCTTAAACCACGCATTATTGACCATTTATCGCACTATTTATTTTCAACATTTTTATATTATTTTCATTTCTTCAAAAACAAACATTTCTGTAAAATAATCCGCATTTTTGATCATTTTCCGCATTTTTCATTGACCAAGAAAAACACACACCTTCCCTTAAACCACGCATTATTGATCATTTATCACACTATTTATTTTCAACGCTTTTATTTATTTATTTTTATTCAAAAACAAACATTTCTGTAAAATAATCCGCATTTTGATCATTTTCAGTGAAAAGTGCGGAAACTGGTGAAAAGTGTGGATTATTTTAAAGATAAGTTCGTTTTTGAAGAAATGAAAATAATATAAAAATATTGAGAATAAATAGTGCGATAAATGGTGAAAACTGCGTGGTTTGAGAGAAGGTGTTTTTTCTGTTTTCTTGGCCAATGAAAAGTGCGGAAACTATTGAAAAGTGCGGGTTATTTTACATATATGTTAGTTTTTGAAGAAATGAAAATTAAATAAGAAAAAAAAAATGGTGTGTCAAATGGTACAACGTTCTTATTTTAAAGGCAATTGAATACTCTTTAATAATCTGAAAATTCCCTGTCCTAAATCATGACAGGTATCAATTTTGTGCGTGGGAAGGGTTTAATTTGGAAACCTATAATTTTTATTTGTTAGCCACGTGAGTTCGTCTGCAGGGCTGAACCTGCGCTTTCGACTCAGTAACGGCGAACCAATGACACTGGACGACTACTAAGATTCACAGTTTATTTTCGCTCTCCTTCTTACAATATATGTTACAAAATATATCACAACGTCGGGTTAATTTTACAATATCCAAAACGATTACAACTTCAAACAAAATTTAAATATCTAAGGTTGGGTCAAGGGTCTAAGTCTCAACTGTCTTGGTCAAATATTTTACAACGGTCCGTCCTCAACTACTACCTCCACAACAACCTCAAGTCAACCTTGACCTTATCCTTGAGCTTATCCTCAACAACAACCTCAACAACAACCTTGACCTTGTAACACAAGGTAAACACCTATGGAAGATAAAAGTACACGTTAATTTTCCATACATACAATTTTAATGGTCAAAATACCATTACCGTTGCATAAGATAATATTAACAACTATTTTTAAGTAAGACATGGGTGATCTGTAAGCGAGGACTGCCCGTCGGTTCTTGCACTCTTCGCCCGTCTGTTCCTGCTCTCACAGCCCGTCTATTCCTGCCGGAAGTATCGGCGCTCTTTCGGCATCACTCTTCACCGTTCGTTTTCCCGGTGCCCGTTCTGCATCTCTCTTCACCGTTCGTTTTCCCGGTGCTCGTTCTGCATCTCTCTTCACCGTTCGTTTTCCCGGTGCTCGTTCTGCATCTTTCTTCACCGTTCGTTTTCCCGGTGCTCGTTCTGCATCTCACCGTTCGTTTTCCCGGTGCTCGTTCTGCATCTTTCTTCCCCGTTCTAGTCCCGGTGCTCGACCTCCGCCTAGCAGATCACCACCGTCTTATCTTACCTGGTTATATAACTGACCAAAAATACTATATTTATCTACATAGGCTTTACACTCAGCTTGACCCCCCCCCCCAAAAAAAAAATGTAAGATGAGTGTTTTTGCCTTCCCCAACTTTTTAACTCAACCCACCCCCCATCGATCATTACCATCGCACTGGGTTGAGTTTTACATGATATAAATTCAATAACAATAGAGGCCTACGTATTACACGAACTAAGGATGTAAGTATAATAAGCCTTCAGATTTTTCCTCGTCATTATTGAGAACAACCATTAATTCAATGACATAACAGGTTACAAATATTTCCTAACATATCAAATACTACGGGCAATTCAACTACACTATGTACTATCCAACACTGGTCTTTACTACTATTTAGAATGACAATAATCATATAATATAAAAATAATCAATAGTAATTACCTATGGCTATGGGTGCTCACTACAAGATGAATCGTCCAACTCCACTCTGCTACCAATGTTCTGCCTACAATGATAACACAGAATGTCCTGCTATCGTTATTATCCTGAATCGGCATCATACGCGATGTTTACATTTACACCAATTCTTATGTGAGTAAAAATATAAGATCTGCGAGTAGGCCCAACATGTACAGAGCATTTTCTCCACCATCTCTGTATATACACACGACTTATACAACTAGGCCTACACAATTCATCGCTTCCAAAAGATGCGCCAGGAACAGACTATAATTTATCAAATAGTCTGCCACTATTTTTAACAGTCTCTGCCTCTAAGGGCGTACCATGTGGTGATTTATGGGTCCTCAGATCAGCTTTTTAAAAAAACTGGTGATACATTACCATAACGTTATACTACTGCCAAATTTTAAAATTCCTAAAAGTTTTTGTTCGGTCGTAAAAAATCACCGACATTTTAGGAACAAATCCCAGTAAAATGATTACTACGTTCCCTATAAGTATAACTATGCGCACCATGCACATCCCAACGAAAGGAAAACATATTTTGAAACCTCCAGTTGGGTGCACAACAAAAGTGAAACAAAATCATTGGGATCTCGTTGGCGCATCACATTACGCTGACCTTGAAACCGTGACGAACAGCGTCCTTAGCAGTTTTCAAGCCCTTATAGTTTGACGCGCCAATGAGATCCCATTCAATAAACAAGTTCATATGGAAGAACTCAGAGCCTTTAACAAATTCAAAAGTAAAAATTGTTGGGATCTCGTTGGCGCACGGAGATAATCCAGGTCAAAGGTCAAGTTTCACCATTTTGAGCCATTTTCGCACCTCCGTAAATCCGTGCGCCATCTTTAAAACACCTTGGAAATGACATCGACTTGCAAAGATGGTTTACCTTGAATAAAAAATGAAGAAACTGGTTTGGGATCTCAGAGATTTTTTTTTTAATGATTTTTTACAAATTTGCTTAAGAGCAACTTGCACTGCATGCGAGTCAGTAATAGCAATTTGTGCATTGTCCAAGTTCTTGTAAATCAGTGCGCCAACAAGATCCCATCAACTTTTTGATTTATTTGCTTAGTTTGGCCACCATTCAATAGATACCACTAGAAAAAACTTTGGGATTTTGATGGCGGTTAATTCTACATGATCGCAAAGTTGAGGTGTCATCAGCTTTATTCTCGAGCCTTTTTGGGCCATTTATTGTTTATCAGATTATCAGAATATCAGATTCCTTTGGTGAATTTTGACATGTCATATAGGACATTGTTTTTCATGCATTTTAAACCATTCTCAACCCATCAACATTAATCTGTTGCATGATGTTTCATAAATTGCATATTATGTCTTCAGAATTCAACAACCCTGTCGAATTCGGAAGACATGACTTACATATTTTGAAATCGACATTACAGACTAACATAGATGTGTTCAGAATAGTCTAAAATGCATAGAAAACAATAAAGCTGATGACACCTCAATTTTGGGCTCATTTAGAATTCACCGCCATCAAAATCCCAAAGTTTTTTCTAGTGGTATCTATTCAATGGTGGCCAAACTAAGCAAATAAATCAGAAAGTTAATGGGATCTAGTTGGCGCACTGATTTATAAGAGCTTGAACAATGTATGTGGGGCTATTACTGACTCGCATGCACTGTATAAAGTTGACCTTAAGCAAATTTTTAAAAATCGTTTTAAAAAAAAATCTTAAAGATCCCAAGCTGGAATCTTCATTTTTGATTTAAGGTAAACCATCTTTGCAACTGGAGATCGTTTCCAAGGTGTTTTAAAGATGGCGCACAGATGTACGGAGGTGCAAAAATGGCTCAAAATAGTAATATTTGACCTTTGACCTTGATTATCTCCATGCGCCAACGAGATCCCAACAATGTTTTCTTTTGAATTTGTTAAAGGCTCCGAGTTCTTTCATATGCACTTGTTTAATGAATGGGATCTTGTTGGCGCATCGAATTATAAGGTCTTGAAACTGCATAAGAGCGCTGTTCGTCAAGGGTTCAAGGTCAGCGTAATATGACACGCCAACGAGATCCCAACGATTTTGTTTCACTTTTGTTATGTACCTAACTGGAGGTTTCAAAATATGTTTTCCATTCGTTGGGATGTACTTAGCGCGCATAGATATACTTATGGGGAACGTAGTAATCGTTTTACTGGTTTTTTCCCCTGAAATTTCAGTGATTTTTAACGACCGAACCAAAAATGTTAGGAATTTTAAAATTTGGCTATGGTATAATGGTATGGTAATGTATCACTGATTTTTTTGAATCACAACACCCCCCAAAATGGTACACTCTTACAGGCAGAGACTGTTAATCTACAAAACTCGCCACAATATTAGCAAACGACAGTTTACACAACAAATTTTGATCTCTACGCCACACAACCATTCCGAAAAGCATGCTGATTGTTTTCCACAGCACAATCTGAATGTCTCGTTTTTGTATACAATCAAAACAATCAAACCGCACCATTATGCACCAAACTACTAAAATACTACACATTGAATTGACTCAACATGCCAACTAATTTTGTCATCATCCACGTACAAATATATTACTCATCGTCACCAATACTCATGCAATTTGATACAGCAAACATACTATAATAATCTAAGCTGCCCAAAACGCGCTTTATAAAATAATTAAAACACAAAGCGGCACACCGCACTGTTAAAACTCGCTTTCGAACATCAAATGCCGCGCCGCCACTAATTGATTGCATGTAACGGTACCGTTACACACACAAGTCCTGATAATTTCCCACAAATTCAACATTTAAAAACTGCCCAAAATCCTTCCAAACATGCAAATCAGGGCTAGCCTATGGTCACGGACAACGCTATACGACATATTATCATTCACAATCGACTTTTTGAGTAATTTGACACAACCGAAGCGAGAAATCTGGGGTCTCAAAATGCGATGTCAAAATGATGAAAATTAGAAAAATGGAAAAACGCTGCATCCGTTGTCACATGTTAAGTGAATGGCGAATCATTTTATAATGTTCCGTCTCAACTCGATCAGGAAAATGTACCAAACTTCATCCAAAACTCGAAATCTATCTCAATTTGTGATCCCAGTAGTTTATATACATAACTACTGTACTTACTCTACAATGATGCCTACCAATTCGTCTGATTTTCGAAAGATTTGGATGTTTTCTTTTCCGCTCTCCCGTTTTCCAACACACACGCTCCAGCATCATTAACAAAGATGGCGATTAGCATGATTAGGGCGTAAACCGACGTCAATCACTGCGCGCATTAATTTACACAAGCTGAGCGTAACAAAATAGGTCACAAGGGTATTCAGCCGTTTGCAATAATTAAATAATCAAAATACAGCCAAAACCTATAATAAAAGCGATTTCCGCTACACACCCAATGGTCTTCCGAAGGACTCACTCTTCCACTCTAAACCATTCAGGCACCCGCATGTCCCATGTGTCAATGTGCAAGCTTACTCTATAGGGTGACAGGTCGAGACGCACAACTACCCAATGGTCTTCCGAAGGACTCACTCCTCCACTTCTAAACCATTTAGGCACCCGCATGTCACATTCCAAAACCCCACCAAGTCACTCACCGCTGCGATCGTTTCATTTATAAAAGAAAGTATGCAACCACCACATGCACTTATGAATACTTTCCGGCCAACACACCCCCACTCTTAGGCCATTTCCCGTCATTTACTTTACACATATCATAATGGTTGGTTATTCTTTGCTCAAACCTTATCATCACGATCATTAACCATAAGTTCGAGTCAACATATAGTACTTCTGAGTACCAAAAACCTCAATGCATTGTCCTAAATTCACTGTATTATAAATGTACTTTAGGCCAAAAAACCCCAAATAGTTGTGTTGCCCTCACAAGCCCAAAATCGGGAAGGACGGCCGGCCGGATTTTTAATTTTTTTATAACGATTTTATACCTATTATTTCAGTCAACATGTGTGAAGATACTAAGGAAAACGCTTACTGGATGTATTTTCAACCCAATGGTGAATATTTTGGTTTCTTGCCCATCTCTGTGCAATTTTTACAGATTGGAAGATCTTGCGAAAAAAAATCGTGAAAAAAATCTTGAAAAATGTTCCGATTGCTGGCCCGATTTTCAACTTGATGTTTTCTATTTTACATGAAAGGTCATTCTTAAAATTGTCACATTGCAAAATTTGAGTTGCATAACTCCAATGGTTCTATTTTTAGAAGGACAAGGTCGCAATAAATTTGCCCATTGAGTAGTACACAGAATGGTTGGTGGTTCCACATTTTAGCCTATAATATATAAATGAAAAATTTCTGGCCCCTAAGATTTTACAGACATAATGAGAAAAATATGGGGATTCTTCTGATATCAAAATATCTGGATGTGAAAAAAATATCATAGCCCAAAAAGTGATCGGAACATACACCTTTAAATGAAGTGAAATAACTTACATTTCTTACACTCTATAATACGAACACTCTCCAATCTCTTTCCCGTCTGGTACTTCTCTTCCTAATTAACACAAAAGATAGTAGGATATTCCCACCAATAGTTAATCTAGTCTATATATAATAATAATAATAAACAGGCATTTAAAAGACGCATTTCAGACCGCAAGGAAACTCAATGCGCCGCACAAAGATAAAATCAAACAATTAAAAATTTGAATTAAAAACTAAAAATTAAGAAAACGCACAACCTGTACAATCATAAAATACCTTAACAAATGACAAAATATATACATGTGCAAAAGGCAAAACACAATTGAAGCGCAAAAGTCAATATAGATACAGATTTGCCAAATTACGAACGAGTGAAAAGGTAGTGCTATATACAATATAAGGTCATGGCATTCACAATTGTATGTATGGGTGGACAATAACAATGATGATCTCACCCCGGCTAATAATACACATGCACCGGCAGATGTCATCTCGGCATGCTCACCAATGCACCTCACAGTGTCACCATGTTAACAAGATAGTCAATTATTAAAATATTAACTATTTTTCACTAAGCATCAAAATCTCAACCTCCAAAAAATATATTCCGAAAAAGTATTTTTGACAGAGCATTGAAATATGTGGACATTGAAAATATTCCACAAAATATGCTAAGTAGTTTTGGACTGAGCATAAAAAATGTGGAAATCAAAAATAATGCTATAAGTATTTTTGACCGAGGATGAAAAATGTGAAAATCAAAAATAATGCTAAGTATTTTTGACCGAGCATTAAAATATGTGGAAATTGAAAATATTCCAAAAATATGCTAAGTATTTTTGGACTGAGCATACAAAATGTGAAAATCAAAAATAATGCTAAGTATTTGACAAAGCAATACATTTTGATCACTAAAAAACCCCCGACAATACAAAATCAGCAGATGACATTTTATACAGCAATAGGTCTCCAAAACAGTCGGATCAATCAAAAAGCATGCCGACTATTTTCCGCAGCACAATTAGGGTATCACATTTTTATATACATGACAATCATCATCATTAAAAGCAATTTTGAATGATAAAAATCATTGCCACCGAAGATATTCAGAAATATCGGAATACCTGTTTAACACTAGCATAAAAATATATACACATCATCATCATAGTAATCTAACATTTGAGTCATCTATCTGTCCACCACACAAGTAATAAGAGTACAATCATTTGCCATGCAAGCTCTCTGTATTTAAAATACAGTGACCATGAATCATCTCTGATTGTTTGGGCTACTATAGCACCCGCTAAGGAAGCTAGAATTATTGCCACAAAGTGTCTACCCAATATACTGAATAAGATAGCTGTGCCCTATTTAAATCCCAATGTTAATACATTTGATCAAGCACTACCACTTCCATTCACTGTACTCCTACCCTTCAGTTATTTAAAGATAAATAGTAAACAAATTTACTAATCGCTCCTAACCATAACAATGATGAACAATTTTAGAAAGTAATCACTAGGTCCATAAAACAATGGCTCAATTTAAATTCATAAAATATTTGTGTGCACTGGTAGAATTGTATAATCATAAACGCTACCGTTGGCATGCAAGCCTGAATAATTGATCGAGAATTTAATTGGAGCAATCATTTCCAGGAGTAAACTTACCAAAATTCAGGGCATGAAAATTGGGAACAACCAGTCTCATGCAATAGTCCCAAAATCATCAACAATATTTTAATATTCAGGAAAGTGCGACTGAAATTCACAGAAACACAATCCATGAATGCATGTCATCCCAAATACATTCACTTATTTTTGGTAACCAAAGTGAAGGTTATTAAAAATCACTCAATGCCATCCATGTACATGCACTATCGACGGAGCACTATCTTTGAGAGGTACTGTAATTATCACAATTGCTCGAAAATGCGAGTTATAGAATAAATAAAAAGTAAGCTTACATCCACCAAATACGTCGTATCCTAGGCAGTCGCCGGGTTACCATGGCAACAATTATCAAGCTTTAACACGCTCCAACATACATGAAATCTGGCCTGTACACAGTTTACAAAACCAATACGTACATGTACTGTACAAATCAGTCACAAGTCAAACCAACTTTGTGAAGTTTACTTTCATAAACTTGAATTTTTATAAATCGCGTAGAAATGTCTCAAAAATCCAAATCATGATTCAATCAATGACAAACTTGAACTTTTATAAATCGCGTAGAAATGTCTCAAAAATCAAAATCATAATTCAATCAATGACCATCCGCGTACTATATACATGTAAGTGTTAAATATCCCCACAGAGGCAATTTTGGCACAATTTGTCAACCATAAAGAGAAATTTTGGTGGTATAAAAAATTATGCCCTCATGACTCAATGCATAGAAAACGACTTCCCTATACCAAACACACAAAAGAAATACGATATCCGTTTTGGTCAAATTATCTCGTGACCTTCTTGACCTAAAATTGTGAGATTTGGGCTTTTACGACGGGTATTCATAATATAAGTTAAAAGTTTTAATCTGTCAAGCTTTCGTCAGAATTAGCTCTGACTTCCTCAGGACCAAATTATTATAATATTAAACAAAACATAGAGATTGCCACTTCTCTTGTTATCATCATTTGGGCTGCCTCTTGCCCGATGATTTTAGAGTAGGTGTCCTTTCCTACTTGTGAAAGAATTGGTGGCTCTAAAAAAAAGACGTTCAGATGGATTGCCCCTTCCACTGAACAGAGATGGTGGCTCTGAAAAGACCTCTACACGTAGGTTGCCATTGGCCTACTATATATAACTTTGGTTCTAATAGAACCTCGTATAGGAATCACGTCAAAACGGCCCCAAATTTTGGAATTATGGATTCAATAGGGTACCAATCGCAATCTACAGAGCCTTCTCTAACTAACTCTGACCATCCCGGCCTCGTAGATTTATTTACAAAATTGAAAGGAATTCTCTTCGGAAATAAAAACTGGCCTATTCATTCGCCTGTTATTTCTCGGAACGCACATGTGAAAAATCTGGACTCTATTTGACCACGAAAATGCGTGAAACTCATATTACAAAATACATGAATCATCATGGTCCTAAAATGTTATATACATATACAGTACTCACTCTACAAGGAAGCCTTGATATCCCGCAAAATATCGCTTTTTGATCAATTTTTCGTCACCGAGTCCTGGGTTCCGTCAAATTCACAAAAAATGGCGGAAAAAAACCCGCTATCCCAGAATAAATCTGCTCGCGATGATTGGTCCGCGCGGATCTCATTGCATAATTAATTAGCATATGCAAATTTATGTAGGCGCTGATTTTAAAATTTAATAAAGTGAAATAAAATAATAAAGATAAATATTCCCTAAACAGCAATCCCGCTACACACTCATGCACATAGCAGCTGTTTAGTGTATCATTCAACGAGAGAAAAATATCAAACCACTTGCGCATTATTTTAAATCAAAAGGCTTCAGCCAGCAAGGAGGTCACGTTGCGTGTCAGATTTTGTTATACGCAAGAAAACAATGGAGTCTCAGTGACTACAATATTTGCTAGAAATAGCTTCGGAAAATGGTCTATTTGGGCATCTCAAAAACTGAGAAACGTGTTAAAAATCATGGAGAATTTTAGAGGAGGGTCATTAGCATCTGCCGAACGGTAAAATGTATAGTATTAAACACGTTTTGTGACCAAATTTATGTCGTAAAATGTTAGAAAATTCACGTTTTGAAAATCTGTGGTCTTCGAAATTACAGGAATCCTAACTCATTCTAAACCTCACCAAATCATGAAATGAACCCTCGTCTACAAAAAAGTCCATGTACGTATTGCTCTATCTGCTTGGAGATAGCGAAGACCACGCAAACATCATAGCTTCATACAACGGAATGAAATCCGCCATAGAGATTACATAGCGAAAATCGTAGAGATTTGCACTGCAGTCCTCTGTGTAGGGAGTGTTGACAAAAGCAAGGTCGTTTAGCTATTGTGTTTGTGCATGTTTGTGACGACTGACCCCGTTTAACAATCTTCATAGCTTTCATATGGGGCTTGGGTGACCTAACTATTGACCACCATATCACTGCGATTTAAATCCGGATGAAATAATTTGTGCTAACATCAAGGAATACGTCAATATGACATCTCTCAACAAAATGTTGACGAGGCAAAAATTATATTTCACAAACCGTCAACGGACTGGCAAAATGCTATAAGCATATTCCGGATGTGGAGAACTCACTTTTGATAAAATATCACATTATATGGAAATTGATCAGGTACTCATCAGCAGTAGGTAATAGTATATTAAACAAAATCTCATGGTACAAGTTGGATTTTAATGGCAAGTGTATGTGTTAACATAAATATTTTCTATTATGGCTATTTTTCATTCAAACTGATTCCGTAGATTCCATCGATATTTTCGTCAGAAGATAGCCTCCTCTGCCAGCCAATGGAACGGTTGGGTGAACGTCATTGGAAGATTGGAAGTGAATAAGTGAAATTGTTATTATATATGTTTAGTCAGCGCAATATTTTAAACGATTTAATCACTATTGATAAAGGATGTGACACTCCAGGGGAACTTGAACTCGTATAATGCAAATGAAATAAATTAAGACGGGTTTCCGGGGGGGGGGGGGGGTGATACTAATATAATGCTAATTAATTAGACTCCTAAACTATGCATGGTTTTTTGCACAACAATATTTATTTATTTGAATGATGCATTCAATTCATATTGTGACATATAATTAATAAGGGCAGTCCTTCAAACTGAGCAACAATATCGAGTGAAACTCGAAATTCAAGTGCAAGTGTTCTCCCCATGCAAGTGTCCTCCTCCGATTAGGTGGACAGGACCATTCGAGTTGATCGTCGGCGATGGTCAATATCGAGCAACAGTTGTCATACCTATCCAAACTTGTTTTACTTGGGGCTTTATAGTTTCATCACATACGATATCACGTATTGCTTGTTGGAACCATAATCCTGCTTTTCATCGACTATATCAACAGATTCCAGGCCACGCGTTTGACGCCACGCTTTTCGACCAGCGACAGGGCGTAGTCACTGAAAACAATCTCTTTGTTGACTAGCGAAAGTGCGCAATAACCGAAACGTTTTCACTAAATAGACATCATTATTTAGCTGCTGCGGGCGGTTGTTTATGACGGCTTCTACAAGACACTTTTTAAAAGGCGCAAGGTAAAGAGTTTCGGAGGTGATGTTTCATATTGGTTAAAGACAGTATACGACGAAAAGACGACGAAGATAATTGCTAATTATTACAACCGTTCCAAATCATGGGTAGATTACTCATAACAACGGTTATCTTCGCAGGAGTATGCGTAGCAGTTCTGGGTGTGGTTTCGTATAATGTACAAGCACAGAGTAAGTTTAAGATTCACACCAGTGTATTACACTTTTTGATTTAATTGATCGCGATATGTAAAATATTCATTCCCATTTTGCAATTACCATTATTACTTTTCAGATAGTTGCATAGAGGTGAATGGGTTCCATAGAACGCCTTACAAGTAAAATGATTACTTTTTTTGCGCTTATAAAGTAGGCTTAGGTAATAAACATGGGAATTCAACAAGACAGGTGATGTTTTAAAGATCTTAGCAAAATATTTAATTTGGTGCCAGAATCATGTGAATCGAGCATGCGTTCAAGTGAGCGATCGTCATTTGAAATTCCCCAAAAGTAGTCGAAAACCTGTCATGAAATGCCATTTGAAACCATTTTAAAATGGATTGTTGTCAACGCTGAACCTCTTTGTTTTAATAACCATGTTTTTAAAATGTCTAAAAGCGCATTAATCATCACATTCCTCACATGTTTATCACATTCCTCACATGTTTATCAGCTGAAAGATAGAAAACCTGTATCAATAAACAATACTATTCGGTATAGCACACTAAAATTTCAAATATGGGAATTCAACAAGACAGGTCTCATTTTTTTAAAACACTCCTCACATGTCCATCAGCTGATGTAAAAGCAGAGGTGTATTTTATTCAATATTTGTACACCAGGTTCATGAAAATGCAAATGTTCGCAAAAATTCAATCCGCAATGTGAAAATCCTCAATAAATGACCTAGACCTAATTAAATATGTGTAGCTATAGGTCTATATATCAAGTTCTAAAAGTAGTAAACTAATGATATTTGGTTTGATGGTCACCCGTTCTAAGATCTATCTTTTATATTTACATTCAGGTCGATATCGAATCAAATATGCAAATTATCTAATTAATCATTCAAATATAAAATATGCAAATTAGGTATCTTACGCCATAATTCTTTTGACATGATTATATTCCTAAATACATTTATAATATGTGTCACCATGTTTGACAGAAGTATTGCATTACTTTTGAATTGTAGCCATGGTAACCATTGATTTGTATCAAATATGCATACATATCAAAATGCTTGTAGGACACACTCATTGACCATGTTGATCCAATTATGTTACCCGGGGATCCAGCCAGGGAGACGATGCTGGAATCAGAAGCGCTAGGATGGATATCTACTCCATGATGTCATTCTTTATTGTTTCGAGGATCCACTTTACATTTTATATCCATCAAATTTTACATTAGTTACATACATATTGTAATCATTGAACATACCCGTATGAAAAGACAAATATATGGTAAACCATGAGACTCTGTGTTTAGGCAAAAAAATAAATTGTTGTGTTGCCCTCATGTGCCAAAAATCGCGAGGTCGGGTCGGTCGGTCGGATTTTTTCTGTTTCTTTTTAAATATTATAATCCTATGTTAATTCTTGACGTCCAGGATGCAGAATTTGCCACCCCAAAATATGCCAAACCCATGACTTTTTATCATCTTTTTTAAGTACTGGTAATCATACTTCAATGCTTATTTGGTTGATACAACTATCTACCTAACTTTTTGGATAATCAGATACAGCTTTGCATTCATTCTATTTTTTATATCCGATTGCTCCCATCTGATCATATGATACCGTGGGAAAGTTTAGCCTGCATTTTGGAAAAAAGGGTAAACATTGCAAATAAAACTAAACATGAAGTGTACTTTTTTGTTGAATTTAATCTAAAACATTTTTTTATCAACATCAATAGAACATTTAAAAAACAAAAGCTTCCAACAGTATTAACCACCATAATGGTTAAAAAGAAGTTTAAGAATGAAAATATAATGAATTATGAATTATTTTAATATCGTCAAAGGTCAAAGGCAGTTTCCAAGATGGCATCCTCCATGTACAGCTGAAAAGATTTCCTCATAAAAATACATTAAACTACCTCTTATTCATATTTAGAATATATAGGCCTATTCATGTAAAGAAAGTCTTCAAAATACTTTCATCAACAAAAAAATCTCAAACTTTCGTTCCAGTTCGCAATACGTGAAAATTTAAGTAAGCTTAATATTTGTCTCTCTATTTTTTATTGCCGGAGCCACCCGACGGATCCTAAATTCCATCCACTAATTCAAATTTGTTTTCAATTAAAAAAACAGTGGGACTATACTCGGACCAGTACGGTAGTTTAAAGAACGATTTATTCAAGCAAACTTATTTATTCCATGCAGGAAAGAGTAAACGGGTCAAAGTTTAAATCTTTAATCTTTTCCAGATTTTCGGGTTGGTCGCTGAGGGCAACACACAAAAACAATTTGTTGGCCTATGGCCTGGTCATCAGTGTCATAAGAGCACAGGAAGTGTCATTGTTCTCTTTAAGTAATCATACAGGGTCATTCCAAAGAAATTATGTGGGGGGGGGGGGGGGGGGGGGAGCTATTCTCTAGTCAATTTGCATCTGTTACACCTATACCAATAATTATATTATTTGGAATGTAGAATATCTAATTTTTAAATTTGCCCCAAAATAAGGTATTTGACACAAAATGCGTGGATTCATTCAAGCAGTCGTATGTCGAGTGTATTGAAACTAATCATATACTAGTACATACTTTTATTTAAAATATTTATAGGAGGGTTAATGAATTGACACTTCATCACGATATCAGAAACAACTAAATTGTATAAAGTTATATGCCTTCGTATGTTTAGATTTGAGTTTACCTAAAAATAGACATTTGTTAATATTATTGTGCACAAAATGTGTTTGGTAATGGTTGCGTGGCAGGTTTGTACAGCATGACTTGTGCTATGCCCCCGGCTATGCCTAATAATATAGAATTAGAAGGAAACGAACGACAGGGTGTGTCAAAAAAGTGTCCAATGCAAGACATAAAATCATTTTTTTTAAATCCTGTGTTTTCAGTTTTGAAAGAATTGACTGATTGTTAACCCTGTTAGGTCGTCATCACATACATTTTAGCTTAGAAAATATATTGTATTTTCATTTTTATTGACATGTTGGTAGAAATCATTTCATACGCTTGTTTTTACATACTTTATATATTTAAAAAAAGAAGTTCTTTGTGGTTTTGATGTTATATATAATATATATCTGAGCCTCTTTTATCCCTTCGTGATGATGAATTGTATGTAATTAAATTACGAGTGTATCACAAAATCATTATCTTCAATTCCTTTTTGAATATTAATCTTCGATTAGAAATGTTAATTTTACGATATTTTTATCAAAGATCTTAGACCTAACCAACCATCACATGTAAAAACGGCCCATGCGAACGGGTCACAATTTCAGCATTCGAGTGGAACAACGTGTAAAACTATATCCAAGACCCCCTGGTAATTATATTGTCAGGTAGGCAAACAATTAGTCGATGTAAACATCCAATTAGCAGACCGTGCTATTCCAGTTGAATTGCCCTTTTATTATTATTATTATTAAAGAAGAATCGTTGTATTAATTTAACAATTCGTGAGGGAACGGGCCTCGTTTTACTACACTAACGTCATATTATTCTCGTAGATACGAAAGAATCACGCCCTTCGCTGAACCGAGTTTCTAGGGACCGTGGCTGACACTTCGGTTTCCTGGCTAACGGAAGGCCGTTGTCACCGAAGAATGAACATCTTAAAACCTGTTGTTATCGACGATACCGAAGAACGTACAACTTAAATCTCTTACCGAATAATTTACAACTTAAACCCCTTTGTTATCGAACAATGTACAACTTAAACCTCGTTGATAAAGACGAATTGACAACTTAAACCTAGTTGTTACCATTAAACAGAATGTACAACATAAATCTTGTTTCTACCGAAGAATTTACAACTTAAACCCCGTTTTACCGCAGGTTGTGCAACTTAAAACTCCGTTTTACCGAAGAATGTGCAACGTAAACCCCATTTTTATCGAACAATGAACAACTTAAACCTAGTTGTTATCGAAGAATCTCCAAAATAAAACAGACTGCCTTGTTGTTGGACCACTCCTTAGAGACGAGGACATTTTTTGTATATAAAAATATACCAATATAATGTGACAACCGCCCAAAATCATAAGTGCATTATCTATAATATGAAGCAAAATATTTTTCGTGGCTAGTGTTGCGTAGAATTGTTGTAGCGGAGAATAAAACGTCTCACGGGATTACTCTCAAAAGCCTTAATTTTCCCCCTTAACACTCCTATTTGGCTGCTGTTTTGATGCTTGAGGTTATTTTAAGATATGATCAAATTTACATAGCTAACAAATACAGGACGTGTCAAAAAAGTGTCCCATGGGTGGAATAAATGATTAAACATTTTCTTTTTCTTTTTCCAAAAGAATAGACTGTTGGCAAGCCGTATTATCAGTCCACTATCAAATACAGTTTATCCCATCAAATTTTACCCCGTTACTCCCAAGATATGATTAATTCAGTAACAAGAGTACGAGTGGGAATCCAACTTTGGCAACTTTTGAACAGGAATTGCATTTTCAACTGAATAAACTGCATTTGAGATTCCAATGATTATTTATAGGATACATCAATGTATTGTTTTAACATGTTTAACATCTAATATTCAAATATTCTGTGTTTGTCATGGATAATATGAATGAATTGATGGGGTTTTTTTTGCTCAAATTAAACTACTATAAATATTTAGCATGTTTAGTAGGTAGATTTGTATTGATTTTATTGATTATATTTGTTCAATTACAAACTGAGTGACGATGGTAATAAAAGAGCTCTCTGCACATGAAAAGTGGCCAACGCTGTATTTGACATGCCTGAGTAGTTACTGTAGATTTGCCATAATTTGATAACGAAAGGAACAAATTGGGTAGAAAAATCCTTACGACACATTAAAGATGGCTAAACATGTTTATTACTATTTCACATCCACTCTTTATATTTGTCATGGCCAAAAAACAATAATCATGTTTGACATGGGACGCTTTTGTTGACACGCCCAGTAGGCTACACATTAATTATGTATATCTTCATATCCATGTAACATATATTATTATTGCTATTATTATATCTAGAGATGTTATTATTATTTTGTCAGCTTGCGTGAATAGGAATACCCCCGCAGCGGACGGCATGGGTCTCCAAGTTCCGTGGGCACCAACTGTTGCGCCGAAACTTAATTTTCAGGTTAAGAACAGTGGATCTGCAAGAATCACAGTTATGGGTGATACATGGCCGAAAATAACAGCTTTTGTTGGTGTCGACGCAGAAAGTAGTGGAAGGAGCGCTGTAAAAGGTAAGATTTCTTATTCATTGGTTAACCTCATACTATTTGACACACACGTGGCCCGGTAGGCCCAAAAGAAGATTACTTGATCCACACGAGCATGTTTCACTTTCATCACGTCACCACTGTTTCCATTGACATTACGTTGACATTAAAGGCTTATAATCCGGAAAGGGGGGGGGGGGGGGGGGGGGTCATTGACATTGGAAAGGGGTATGTGTATGTGCCGCCCTGAAGACCCCCTTTAGAAAATTAAAAAAAACGTGAAAATGTGTGTTCCAAAGCCCCAATTGTTTGAATAAATGGCGTTCTTAAACCCTAGATTTTCGAAAAATTTGCGTTCTTACTAGACAAATTGGGAAAAACAGTTCTTAGGATCCTAATTTTTGGAGAAAATCAGTTCTTACACTGAAAAACTCAAACTAACTTTAAACTAGTCGAACAGGTTAATCAAGCCTGTTGAACTAGCTTAAACTAGTCAAGCAGGTTAGTCAAGCCTGCTGGATAGATTATGGCCGACTTGACTAGCTTAAGGTTAGTCCGGCTCAGCCTGACTAGCTTGATTTGTTCTGCTGGACTAGTCTATGGCTTGACTAGCTTTAGGTTAGTCAAGCTGGCCGGACTAGCTTTAGGTTAGTCAAGGCACTGAGATGAAATATCAATGGCGGCATGCAGATAAGACGTACGTCATCGCCGGTCCGTTTTTGCTAGCCAATCCAGAAATAATTTGCCGTAGTTGTTTCATTGTGTGGCCATATTGTGTACATCATAGTGCCAACATGCCAACATATGTAGACTATTTTATACTACATTTTCTTTGGAATGACGACTCGGAGTAGGCAAAAACTAACTGTAAAGAACGACGGTAGCGCGAGCATTTCGAACGCTAACGGGTCAGCCATGACTACCAGTCCACTACAGATAACACTGTAACCAGCAGCCCCGCCAATAACATGGTCAATACGAGTGCTATTGAACAGACAGCAGAGCAATCAACCGTGGCGAAACCAAGTACTGCTACGCAACGTGAACAATTTGAGTCAGGCGGGATCTACTATATGGTTTGAGCTGGACTAACCTTACGTTAGTCGAGCATAACCGGACTAACCTTACGTTAGTCAAGCTAGCTTGACTAACCTTACGTTAGCAAAATGGACACCATCTGAACTAACTTAAAGCTAGTCGAGCGACTAGCCTAAACTAGTCCAGCTTAGGACGGACTAACATCAAGCTAGTCGAGCGACTAACGTAAAGCTAGTCCAGCAATGCTGGACTAGGCTAAAGCTAGTCAAGTTGAGCACCATCTGGACTAGCTTTATGTTGGTCAGGCTGACCAGTTTAGGATTTCAGTGTAAAACCCCATTTTTCATCAAAAACCCGCTCCGAAGCTTCCGTTTTTGAGATGGCACACCCCTACCCACAAATAAGTTGAGTGCCCCTCCCTCACTCCCGGCTTTATAATGTTGTTAAACGAGGGTCTTAAAATTATACTGCAAGTACTACAATTGATCTGACTCCAATTCAATCCTCTTTTGTTATCCTTAAAGAACTTTTATTATTTTAATAACACATTGACCGCCTTAACTAAAAAACCTATTTGGGGATAATAAACTTTCAAATATATGGGACTCATTACAATACACTGTAGCATCCAACTTATATCTCTGATTTTAGTAAAAGTAAGGGGTGGGGGTCTAGGTTGATTTGCACCAACTTTGGAAACACATTTTCTCAATGTTACCGTGGACCTACCGGTTAGTGTTATATATCAAATTAAAGCTTAGGACAAGACGTTTTAGAAAATGCATGTTGTTTTGATCTGGTTGCCATGGTTACCATGCAAGGCCTCTGATTGGCTAAACACGGGCGGGAACAAACGTAAATAGAAAACGAATGTTGCATATACACCATACTTGGCTTGATGTATCGGTATAGTGCGCATAAACCAATGGATCCGGATTGTTTTATACGGTTGCCATGCATGGCTTATGAAAAAACTTTAAAAAATATTAAAATTGGCGAGAAAAGTTGACATTTTGGACAAAAATAGTTGTTCAAATATGGAAGAGCATGAATTTAGACACATTTTGAGCCATTTTGGATGAAAATAGCAATTATATTTGCATTTTTATGATTTTTAAAGATAGCCGAGTGAGAAAAATAAAGAAATACATAAGAAATTACGTTGACTTTGAAATTGTGTTGATTTAGGAAGCGCAATTAATTATTTTAATATTTTAATAAATAAATTTGATCAAATGTTACAATTATTTGATCAAAAAATGAAGAAAAAAACCCTGAAGTGAAAATGCTTAAAATCGCAGGTGAGCGTTTTCTACATACAAATGTATACAAAACTCCACCGATATTTTGAGACATCCGAAACTTAATTGACCATAACGTCAGAACCGAAAATCCAATTTACCTCAAACAAAAAGCATTTTAAAGCAGAGACTTAACAGTTTTCTAATGTGCTAATATCTCATTTTTGTCCGAAGCACTGAATTTTGATATATGACCAACCTACAATGTTAGAAAAAAGTGTTCGAACACTTTGTAGGTGTAATGTAAAGTGTTCCCCCTTCCCCCCTGATCAATGTTGAATCCCACAATTTGCCCACCATCAGCACAGGGCATCGCAACATTGATCGGTGGGGAAGGGGGAGGGATATGAGTAAGGGGATACTTCAGGTTACCAGATACAAGATTTGATTTTTCACGTGACTCAAATAGCGTGCCTGTTATGGTCCAATAAGCATGGCAATTAGGGTCAGTGTTCGAACTCCTTTTTCTATGATTGCAGACCCCCCCCCCTTAAGAGTGTTTATGAGTTCACTCTTTATGGTTCTGAAAATATAGGTCATATACATTTAAATTTGCCTAAAAACTGAGCCCGGGAAACTGAGTTACGGCTTTCTGGCGCTCATCCCTCGATATGTAAATTTTAGTTGGGATTCATTCAACTCTTTAACGCATATCTATTAAGATGCTGTATCTTATTGTTCACCAGTATCGTTTTTCTATCAACAGAGGCCTGTGCATGTGGCGGAGACACACTATCAATATCTTGCCCAGCCGGTAATATAGAAGTAGTATCAGCGTTGTATGGCCGCAGAGTTGTAGGAGCAGTATATTGTCTGTATATGAATGATGCCGCTAATAGTGCTAATCTAAATACAGATTGTGATACAGCTGGTGCAGCGCATTTCACCATAGTAGACGGCCTGTGTAGTGGAAAACCGTCATGCGATGTTCTGGCGGCATCCGGTACTTTTAATGGAGATCCATGTGGTGGTACTTTTAAATACTTACGGGTAACTTACACATGCGATATGGACGATACCCCAATCGATCCGACCGGATTTTCCGCAGGTAAGTTCTACATACACCTAACACAAAAAGTCAAAACGTTGGCTAATCCAAAATCAATAATCGGAGATATACATTAAAACATGTTAAATGAGCAAATTTCGTCTCCGTAGTTTGATACCTCATTCATAAGAATCGAGTGGACATTTTTAAGTTATGATAGTTTCAATGAACACAACTACTAACAACACTTAATTGCACTAAATTGGGTTTCAATGGGATGCTTCTCAGTGTGCGATTACGCAGTGAAAATGTGTGTACAGACCCTGTCGATGCCTGTTACCCATCCATCCAGATACCTGACTGGTTTAGATAGCACACAGTGGACAATACATCATCATCATCGGTCGTCCTTGGACGGAATAGTGGAAGCAGCTGACACATATTGTAACTATATTCATCATGAGCTGTGGAATACCACTTAGGTCAAGACCCATGTCTTTTGCAATGCTGTCAGGATAAGTAGTCTTTTTCCTGCAACGGTTAGAATAGCCATATTTAGGAGTCCAAAACATGGACTTTACTTCTTCCTCGTTCTTGTCCATTATCAGCATTTGCCCTCCTGGCAAGTTTAAGGCAATGGACAATACAAATCAATGATATTCCATAGGAAACCAATTCTAGTGCAACTTTGTTGTAGTTACTCGTGGTTATTGAAATCATTATAACTTATTTATAATAACAGTCCAAGCTAAAGACCACATAACCTTTATATTTTATATAAGCAATGTTTTAAACAGTTTCTACAGTAGACCAGTTTTTTCTGCTGATTCCAAATCCGCCAGTTACGAAACCTTGAGCATTTCTGTAATATAAAAATACGGCCGCAAAAAGCCATTTTTTATTATAGTTTCGCTACATATTATATACATTCGTAACAGCTTCTAGACTAGTTTTGTGTGCAAATTATGAATTTCATTAGCTCTAGTTGAGAAAATCTAGAACATTTTGCCAAAATCAAATATGACTGCCAAAAGACTGTTTACAAATAGAGTTTTGCTCATCATAGGACCTTGTATCGCTACATATACATGTATATATTTCAAACAGTGTCTATACCCTGCAGATTATGAATTTGATGAGTTCTAGTTAAGGAGTCGAACCTACTTGTAGAACATTTTGCACAAATCAAAGATGGCTGCCAAATAATATGTTTCTCAATATAGATCTGTTCATCACAGGACCTTTTTATGCTACATGGTTATGTTTGTGATCATTTCAGCTATTTTTATCTGCATAATATGAATTTATAGATGTCATTAGGGAAATATTGAGCTTAATTTGGTAAAAATATACAAATCCAAGATAGCCACCAAGCCGTTTCTAATTAAAGTGTTGTTCGTCTTAAATTCCTGATTCTAAGTTAATCAGTACAATTCGTCGCTGACATACCGGCACATGTGCCATTTTGGGCAAAATGAGTTAAGTTGCATTTTATGATCTACAAGTGAAACTCTTTATTCTCCAAAAAAATTGAGACAAAAGGGTAATTAATTAATGAGATACCGCACTAATTAGTGTCATATGCCAGGGTTTTAACATAATACCGGCATGAAAACCTCATTTTGTATTCTGACATACCGGCACATCACGATATTCTGCCATAGACCACCGTGTAACTACATACCGGCATCACTGGCATATCGCTGTAAGACTGTCTGACATACCGGCACATGACTTTATGACATAATTACTCCTAATTAATAATTGCAATTTGTTGTTGTAACATGCTCACTACAAACATAAGTATATATCTATTAGTGTTCTTTGACAATGATAGTGTCATTTGATGTAAATGCTCTTTAACAAGTCTTTAAAAATTGGAAAATTTTCAAACACGATTTTCTCAAAACGCTGTTTTCCGTGATGTGCCGGTATGTCAGAACAGCGACGAATTATAACAATATTGTATGTTTGATTAGAGAATAATGACTGCGTAACACACAGCCCACAGCCCCTGAGGGACAATTCCGAATGACCAGAACAACAACCGAGGATTTCATTCATTACTGAAAAATGCATATTCATCCAAACCGTTGATTTGTACCGATATAATTGCAATATATTAATTAGTTTTCTGTTTATTTTGTCCGCCCCTTCTTACTTATTGAAACAGTCCAAGTCTGGTCATCCCTTTATGAACATTTTTATAATTCAACCAATCAGAAATAAGCTTTAATCGTGTTTCCTCATAACTTATTGAATACCGTATTCAATTTAGGGGCGTGAGGTAATTTGATTGGTCGGTCAATGAGCAATACAATCGAACACTTTGGCGCAGCACTTTCGAGCAATTATTAGTAACCTGCGCTCGGCGTGCGCGTTATCAGCTAACGATTAATTTGATTGGAACGCACTTGATACGCAGCTATCGCGATTATTCATGAAGTCATGAATGGATGATAATGATTAGAAAGTAAAAAGAACATAGCGCAACAACAGTGTGCGAATCTACAGCCAGTAAGTTAATTGCGCCAACGGGGAAATCGGAAAAGTTAACGTTTTCGAGACCATTTGATAGCAGGCCGGATCGTGCCATGAGATACACCCGTTAAGGGCGCGGTATCTGCAGCTATAAGTTGTAGCGATTTGTGGCATTGCGGAAGTTTAGGGTTAACGGACATGGTTAACATGAAGAAAGATTAACGCTAACTCCCTGGGCGTGTTTTGACAATTAAACTATCAGGGGAGAAAGACTGGCCAACATTTGGGTGGCATATCACCCTTCGCCAGCGCTGGGGATCGAACCCGGGCCGCCGGCATGGAAGTCTGACACCTAATTGATTGGGGGGGGGGGGGAGTAACACTTTCAAGACCATTTTGACAGCTCGCGGGACCGTCAGACCGTGTCACAAGAACGCAAGCACGCTAGCAGTTAGTCGCAGCGATTTGTGGCCTTGAGGATGATTCGGGTTGAGTGTTAATACGAATTTACGCCTGTCTGAACGCAGCTTCAGATTGCGACCTCCTGGTAGCACTGAACATGATGAAACAAGCGATTGCTACAAAGCTGGTATCATTGAAAGATGAACACATCAGCTTATCTTATATCAATGATGTGCAACACACTATGAACAATAATGAAAGATACGGAATTTTGTATCTTTTTGGAGGGTTTATAAAGGTAAATACGGAGAGGTGTCCAAGCCGATTTATCTTAATCGCCTCCATCCTATCAATAGGCATGTTCAGACCCTGCAGCAATCAAAATTCCACAAAGATTTCCTCTACTCCGGACAGTAGTCCACACGGTACTAAATATAACGTTACTCCGAAGTTTTCCGACAAAGTTAACACGACCATTGCAGGGGGCTTAGGAGTAAATATCGGTAAATATCGGAGTTCTGATTATTTCGAATCCCGTTTTCGGCAGCCTGGTGCTAAGCATTGGTTTCCAGTTTACAATACGATTTATTCCGTTATTTCCAAATTGTCGGTTACTTTATTCGATTATTTCAGCTTAATTCAAGATCGAAATTTCTCTCTTTGTTACTAATTTTTCGCCTCTTTTCGGATGGTGGTATTCAATATTTAATGCCTATGCTGATAGCAACAGCGATAATTTTGGCAGACGATCTGATAGGGATGAGCAGCATCGGATGCGTTTGTGGCATCGTCACATCATCGGCGAAGGTTTACGCCAGAGATCGTGTTAAGTGCATCCACACGGGCGTGCTAATCCGAACTGCAGCTCGTGTTAAGCGCGTTACTCCTGAGAAATCGTATTCAATAATTTCCGAAAAGACGACCGATTTCGTGATAGAATTTCGCTGAATTTCGTTTCTCTGAGATCTCTTTCGGTGGTGTACATTTTTCATACGCATGCGTTCGAGGGACCAAACATCCATTTTCTTAAAATCAAGGGGGCCGATTGCGGGTACCCACATGTCTTCAAAGGCTACTTCAAGGAGGATTAATAGGTTGATAAATGATAATGATAGAAGGGAATAGCAATAGAAAATAGGCTTGTCTGCGATTTAGCTCCTCGTCTACTACGTTCCATGCTATTAACCATTTTAATTATAAACTTGTAGACCTTACATATAATTGGCGCCTTCCCGGCCGGTTTACGTACATCGATATTGCGTAACGAAAGCGAGGCCAAAACGTAATGTTAATATTCTTCACCTCGGTTTCGTAACGCGATATCGTTGTTTACAGGTGTTTACCCCACCAACGACAGGTAGCAATTATAAATAAGGTATATTTGCCCCGTTATATTTAATGAGTAGCACCCGGAAATGACGTCACAATTGCCTTGCAAGAGAGCGGTGGTACCCTGAAGGAAGCTACATCCAAGAACGTCGTTGGAATATCCTCATCACAGTACACGAAATTATACTTAATGATTAACAATGATGGATTTCGCATCGGTAATTACGGGCAACAGCCATTCATATCATTACAAAGTAACCGGGATGATCTTTCTTCGATTAGTTCAGTATTATTCGAAGGACTTGGTGAACAGTGCTCATGTGAAGACGGTGCCACCTGTACGACGGATATAATTACCAGTGATTGGAGAATATGCGATAATGGTAAGTACATTATACGACCTATAACGACAGGCCTGATATAATTGTTTTCATTATATTCATGAACTACTCATGTAATTCCTTGGTTAATTTGTACATTTAGGTACGGTAACCTTCTATAGGAAATAATTGTTAGAACCGTTGCGTCTCCATACCGGCGCGAAAAACTGCAATTTCCAACTATATTGCCTGTCTTCCTTTCTCCTTTCTGTCCGTTCCTTTCCCTTTTCATTCTCTTTTTGTCTCCTCTTCTCCCTTTCCCCGTCAAAACAATTTCAAGTGGGGCGCACTCTTGCCCACTGGCTACGCTACTGGAGCACCGCATAACCGCTCTCGCAGAATACCTACACATTGAATGTTAGTGTCAAAATGGAAAGCCTGAAGGCGAATGTGTTGAATATCGATGGTCATGACAAAAGGGATGTGACAACTTATGTTGGCCGATTAACCTTCACTACCCTATGAGAATTAAGCGAAATGCGATGAAGTCGTTGGTATACTTCTTCCAGTGATTGTTTCGATGGGTTGAGGTGTTAAGGTTGGGGTGTTAATTTTAGTCCTGATTTCAGGACTGTCGATTTGATTTTAATACACTGACTATCACCGCGGCTGAATTCCACTTGCACTTCTCCACTGACCAGGCCAGGTACTGGATATATATCCACTGACCATGTACCCCCTCTATCGCTCACATCATAGATCCTGTTAGACACTGGATTGGCACAGTCAGAGATAGGGGTGTATGCTAGATTCATTGGGGGTAACCCGAGGATCTAAATTTAGATCTATGTTAATTTCTGAACGGCGCGATCATTAATTTCTTTTGTGGCTAACGTGTTTGTCTTCTGCATAATACAGTTTTACAGTCAATCGCCGAAGGAAAATCGACAAGCCAAAGTAGTTGCGATTCTGGGAAATGTGGCGACCTTGCTGTTGACGGTAACACGAATACTATACACGCCAATAGTCCGTTTTGTTATTTGAGCGGTAAGAACTTGATTATAATTATGATCAACATGATCAATGTAGGTGATATCACTAAATGTCCAGATTTACATTTCAATTCAATACCATGGTTTGGATGACAACAACGTAATCTGATAAGCCCCACGTGGCGTGCCATATTGTAAGCCTACCATAATTAGTTTATGTCGTGTATGGCCACCTGCAACACATTTACTACCGCAATGGTGTATACCAGCAGAAAAGCTACGATGAACTACAGTTCACTGTCTAAGTGAGTGCCGTTTCGTTGACATGCGGTGATAACTACGCTTGTGGTTACAAGAACACTCTTCACAACTTCAATCTATTTGGTTAAATGAGATCCCAATGAGATCATAAGAAAATTGATTGCATCATAATTTATAACGTTGAATTGCCGTCAGTCGAAAAGCAGAAATTGATTTAATTTTTCTTCAATAAGAGGGAACGGGGAACAAGCTCTGTGTGTCACTTAGGGGATAGCTTTTGATGAATCGGCTTAAATGGTTGAATTTTCCCCTTAACGCAGGTACCGAGGCTTATCCGTGGTGGAGAGTTGATTTAGATGACGAGTACCATGTCTTCGTAGTGGAAATAATAAAGCGAACGGACGATAGTAAGATTATTTAATTCTTGTCACATTAAGTTTTTTGTTTAGTTTTTGTTTTTAAATCAGAAATGAAAATTGGTAAATATAGGGGAGTGGGGGTAATAAGCCACGCCCGGTGCAGGGAAATAGACCCGGTGTGAAAGGAGCAACAGTCCCACTGGAGCTATAGTCCGGTGTCCATATAGACATACAGTCTACAGGAAATGAAGCGTGACACTATAGTCAGCGCCATAATGCTATGGACATGAATCCTACAATGCGTGCGTATGTGGGTGCGTGCGTACATGCGTAAACACGGAAGTACGTACCGGACGCTTTCAAAAATTACCGCGCGCGTCCTGATTGGTCAATCGCGAAATCATTACCCGCATGCATGCATAGTTCACGCATTGCATGCATCTGGACGCAGCTCCGCGAACAACGACAAAACACGCTCGCGTGAATGAAATAGGTTGAAATACGTCCAAAGCATTAAGACAGTGACTATATTGTTAGGTATAGAGACGAGTGCGCTATACTTTAATGTGTAGGCCGGACTATAGCTCCAGGGGACTATATCTCCTGCTTCACCTGGTTTCCTGTTGTAGTTTACAACACCAGATGCAGATGCAGAGGTATCTTTTAAGGGACGCACCATTAGATACTCAGGGGGGGGCATGGAAGTTTAAAAAAAAAAAAAACTTTGCCCACTATCCAGGAAAAAAAAAAAACTTTGCCCACCAACAAGGAAAAAAAAAAAAAGATGACCCACTGCTGAGTAAAAAAAAAAAAAGATGACTCACCCACCTCAATATAAAGAAAAACAGTAAAACCCTAAAAAAAAAAAACTTTGCCGCACTTGCAAAAAAAAAAAAAAAACTTGTCGCCGCTTCGGCGACAAAAAAAAAATTCCGCCTACTTCGGTGGAGAAAAAAAAAAATTCTGCCCGACCCCAACTTCCATGCCCCCCCCTGAAAATCAAATGGTGCGTCCCTAAAGAGCAAACACTTATGATTCGAAATCGTTTTAGTTTCAGATGTTTGTGTAGATCCTCTTGGTTTGAAGGATGGAACAATACTAGATGCGCAAATAACAGCTACCAGTAAATATGATACCGCTCATGCACCAAGTAACGCGAGATTAGATCGAGCTGCGGGAGGTGGTACAACAGGAGCATGGAGCGCTGAGAACCCCCCTACCACCGATGACTATATAGAGGTGGATCTTGGCACCTTGAGATCGGTTTCTGGGATAATAATGCAAGGAAGGCAAGATTATGATCAGTGGGTGACAGAATATAAGATTTCTTACAGCGACGATGATACAACCACCTGGAAGTTCATATACGATGCTGGTCAGCAAGAAATGGTGAGATAAACAAGTAAATAAAGAGTTTGCTTGAAAAAAAACCAGACCTTACATTACATTTTGTGAATACCCTGGTGAGAATACCCTGGTGAAAAAAAACAAAAAACAAAAACAAAATCACAAAACAAAAAAACCACAAAACAAAAAACCCACAAAATACCACAAAACAAAAAACCATAAAACAGTTATTGCTTTTTATCTCGTCAATATGTATTAAGGGGGCTGTGGACTCTCAGGTACAGCCTCCGTAAAACTGCCGTAACTTCTTCAATATTCATTTAATCTTTATAAACTTGCACAGTTTTTTGCAGTAAAGGGTTCAATGAATCCAACCATGATAATGAAATTGACCATTTTGGAAAAAATTATAAAAAACACGTTTTTTGACCCATTTTAGGTTTGGAAAAGATAACTCAAAATATATTTTGTTAAATGTTATCATACTAGTTTTATGATAATCCTGATAACATTCCCCAGGAGCGTTTTTTTGGTTTTTTTGAATAATCAATTATTTTTTGAGTTATAGACCAAAAAGTGCCAAAAATGTGATTTTTTCCCCAAAAATGTGATTTTCATGATTTTGGCGGTAAAAAATCACGTTTTTTTGGCATTTTTTGGTCTATAACTCAAAAAATAATTGATTGAAAAAACTGTATACATTTATAAAGATTCAATGAATATTGAAGAAGTTACGGCAGTTTTACGGAGACTGTACTGAGAGTCCACACCCCCTTAAGTATACAGTAGGGAGGGGCGTAAATAGGGAAGGTATTTTGTTCAAATCGGCCATGGTCAAAATGTATTCCACTTGACCCCACATGATCAAATATGTACATTAAAACCATTTAATCTCCCCATAGAGAATACATTAGTAATTTTGCCGAATTGGGATAGCAAAATTAAGTTTCGACCTTAAACAAATTGAAACATCTTTTTTTCAGCACAATGCATTTCTATAAGGTCCCCATAATGACATACTAAAAGTCCGAAAATATCAGAGTGGTAGAAATATGCCTAATTTGCATAAACTTTTAATGACAATTTGGCAAACTTTACCATGTATTCCCTATAGGTGGATTAAGGGTAGTGGTGGGGTCTGAAGACCCCCTCCGAAATTGTTTCAAAGCACATATTTGACCATGTGGGGTCAAGTGGAATACATTTTGACCATGGCCGATTTGAACAAGATACCTTGCCTATTTAGGGACCGTTCATTATTTATGGTGGAGGGGGGTTGGGACAAATTCGAGAATCGTATGTTAAAATTACCTAACCCCCCCTACAGCTGAAACTGAAAATTACATGACCCCCCTGCTAACCAGTAGCTTTTTACACAGCCCCCCCCCCCCACTCCCCGAAAAAAATCAACTTACATACTCAGAAAACTCTTATCTTACGTGTCCCTCATTTTGAAATTTCACCACCTAGCTTTTACGGTTTCTATCCCTTGTAAAATTAGCCATTTCGTATATGACAAGGTCCAAATACTCTCAGCAGCTGCCTCTTTATTTTCCTTGCTTTTTTTAACTCACATACTTTAAGGGGCTGTCTTTACCTTTGGACTTTTGTTCATGGATACGTTGGCAAATTTTGTTTGTGCCCTATCTGAACGGCCAATAATTTCATGATCCCCTTCTTTTTATTGTGTGAAATAAGTAATGGCGAGCGGAGCCCTGAGCGGAGCGAGCTGGAATTTTTTCTCTCCATATTCATACATTTTGGGTGGTTTTGTGAGTCTTTATAACCCGAACAAGTTATAACATTCTGAGCAGAAACATATAATCCAGTAAAACGTTCTACTTTTGTGAGCATTGGTGCAAAGCTGATATGAGGTGAAAAGCATTCAATAAATCACATTTTTAAATCATGAAATTGGATTTTGTAACATTATACACTCTGTGGCTCTAATGTCTCGACCGTTGATGATGTTTTTCCACCATATCGTCGATTTGCTGTCCAGAAGTCGTCTCATAGTCATAGTAAAAAAAAAAATTGAAGTCGATAGGTTTTAAGAAAATATGCGCGAAGCGCAGAATAAATGGCATTTACACTCCAAAATATCCTCTAAAATCACTCCAATCACCACCATCTTTATACTATAGTTTAAACAAATTTACACAACCCCCCCTGTTTAAGAATAAAAGTTACATAACCCCCCCTATTTCAACATATGAAAGTTACATGACGCCCCCTATAGTTTACCCAACCGCCCTCCACCATAAATAATGAACGGTCCCTTACGCCCCGCCCTAGTAGTTCAGTTTAGTTTTATTTTCACCATAGTATATATATAATACATCATACAAGCAAATTATTAGAAAACAAAGGTGGGAAAACCAAAAGGAGCACCCTGATAATTCCATGATAAATATGTCAGTTCAGATTAAATTATTGTAATTCAAGTTAGCGACTAATATTATGCGCTTACTCAAATAGTGGGGTCGTGCTACAAATAATCAGGTTGAATTATATTTATTTGATGCACAATTTACAACGTTTGCTCAAGAATCATTTTAGAATTTGCATTCTTAAAAGAACACAGTACTCAAAATGTACATGCCGCCATGTAATCAATATGCCCATACATCAAAAGTGTTGGCTCCAATGCATGTAAGTAATAACATTTGTTAGGAAACACCGAAAAACGTGTAAGTGATAAGACCCGGGGGGGGGGGGGGGGGGGGGGGGGGGCATACGTAAGGCATACGGGGACGTGCCGCTCCAGTGGGTCGTTTTTTCATGAGACATCCTTAGCCATGGGTAAGCTTTTCAACTGAAAAATTCTTAGACATGGGTCTATTTTCGCGAAAATTTGCAAAAATTAGGTCTTTTTTCCCCGATACTTTGCGAAAATTTGGTCTAAAATGAAGCAAAACCCCTAAAAATGGGTACCGATTTTTCCAAAATCACCCTTAGAAATGGGTAGGGGTTTTGAATCTCCAGCGGCACACCCCTGACCAAACCAAATCTGAGTACCCCCCGGGGATAAGACTTGTACGATAGGCGCTGTAACATTTTGCATCGCCATACGTACACGCAATCTTAACTACCTGAGCACTACCAACAGTAACTATGATTGGTTAATTACAGGTTATACTCATTTGAATAATCAATTATAATACTACCTTGAAAATATTTCACTCCAATCAGGGATATAATTATTATAACGACGTCTCTGATTGGTGCAACTAATGATGCATCCATATTTATGACCAATCGGCAGGTAGTTCTCATGGGTTAAAATTGAATGCAGGACAATGCAAATATTTGTATATCATTATGGAAATATTTGCAGCGGTTTACTTCATTTTTCATTGGTGCTTGTACGTACAGGGATGCATAGTACATGTAGTACTTGGGCGACTATCGTCTTACGTACGAGTCACTGTATGTATGTGCCATACGTAATAGTTTGCCAATGTGGCCTTATTATGATATTACGTATTTGACCAGTATATATTTTATTTGATATTACACTAGGTCTTTGATGGAAATTCAGATAGGAACACTCATGTACCGGGTCTGTTTCCCTATGTGGTCCTTTCAACCAATATTAGAGTGCATCCTACGATGTGGTCAGGGCATATGAGTTTGCGATTTGAAATACTTGGCTGTGGAGGTGAGATAATAAAACAGAAGGTGTATCATATAGATGATGCACACACCTATCACTGACAATGATACATCACTGAGTGACTGTGTGACTGAGTGACTGAGTGACTGAGTGACTGAGTGACTGAGTGACTGAGTGACTGAGTAACTGAGTGACTGAGTGACTGAGTGACTGAGTGACTGAGTGACTTAGTGACTGAGTGACGGGTGACTCAGTGACTGGGTGACTGAGTGACTGGGTGACTGAGTGACTGGGTGACTGAGTGACTGGGTGAATGGCTGAGAGACAGACAGACATACAGACATACAGACCGACAAACACCCAGACAGACAGACAGACAGACAGTCTGACTGATTGACTGACTGAAATTTACTATCCACTATCTATTGAAGACTAACCTTTAATTATTACCTACTATCCACTATCTATTGAAGACTATCCTTTAATTATTACCTATTTTAGCTACTGGTGGTCGCCTAGAAGATTATGTGATAAGAGTTGGTTCCTGCAAAGAAACCACAGACTACACCAGCAACACCCAGTGCGGGGAACCAGTCACAGCAGCGGAAGCTGCAGTGGTGGCAAACATGGAGCCCATTTTCAGAGCTTGTTCCACACATACCTACGGCCGTTTTGTCTTTATCAGCAACAGCAACGGCAACATATTACAATTTTGCGAAGTTAAGGTTTACGGTCAACTGGGTATGTTCTTACAAATCGTCGCTGTTCTGACATAACGACACATCACAACAGAATTAAGTAAAGTGATGTGTCGTTATGTCAGAACAACGACGAAATAATATACACTACTCAACGAAATTAACGAAATTAAGGAACGTTATGACTTATATGCACCAGTAATTCAAAAGCTATTATTGTGTGTGGAAACCGGGGGGGGGGGGGGGGGGGGGGGGGGGGACAAGGTATGATTGTTTTTCTTACCCACCAAATCGCCGTGAAACCCCCAGGATTCTACCCCGGACCCTCCGATCACCACCGCCGCGTCCCTTACCACTAAGTTAAGCTACCAACGCTGCCCCTGGCAGCGATTTCGTATCCAAATATCAGCTCGGAAGATGACTTCATCGAGTCAATGCTGTAGAATGCACGTGGGCATTGTTGTTGGCCGTAGTAAATCGTGGTACCTAGGAAGGTTAGGGTTAACAATAACGGGCATAGAAAAGTGTGTGTTTTAACCCTAACCAGCCAGGCTATGTTTTTGTGAGGAAACCGGAGGAGGCGGACAAAGTATAATTCTTTACCCAACAAATCGCCGCGAAACCCCCGGAATTCGACCCCGGACCCTCCGATCACCACCGCCGCGTCGCGTCCCTAACCATCGAGCTAAGCTGTCAACGTTGCCCCGGGTAGCGATTTCGTACCCACATATCAGTTCGGACGATGACGTCATCGAATAAATGCTGGACATTGTTTTTGGCCATAGTGAGTCTAGGAAGGTTAGGGTTAATGAATTCAAATCAGTTATTTGTTATGATTTATTTATTTTTTGGTTTATGTTTTTTCTTGGTAAGCGTCAAATCCCACTGAGTTGAACTTCGTCCAATCTTCTCCAACCGTGTCTGAATCGGCCGGAAGCTTAACAATTAATGTTGCTAGGACCGACGGTGGAAACTTATACCCTACATGTACCTATTTTGGTGAGTATTTTTCATAAAGTCATGACTAACATCGATTGTGACCAGTGAGTCAAACACTCTACAGAAAGGTCCAAAAATCAGTACACTTTTTCAGAGGCAGATTTGTGAGAATTGAGGAGACACTCATAAGAGAATATTTATATATTCTGAAACTGCGATATCTTGAGTCTTGACCATATATGTTGAGAATGGTATTGGAATCGAAGCTCGAATTACAAAATAGTGACCATATAATGAAAAATTGTTAATAAATGCCTCTATTCCATCCCATAATGAATAATGTTTCCACGGAAACAACTCCATCAAGTTGGGTATTCGATTTTTTAACCAACCAATTTTGAAATGATGTATTTTTTTTGTATTTGGGAATACTATCCTAGTCTGATTAATCGTGATGAGTACACTTTATTGTGTGAGGCAGTCCCACTAACATGATTAATGCGCAGTTAAAATAGAACATTTAATTTTAAAATGGTAGACTAATTGAAAAACTCTGTGTTATCACCCTGAAACCACGAAAGCCTGTTGACAGTCGGGGTCTTTCAAATAATGGTGCATAATAAGAGTTTTTACAAACACATTCTTCAAGTATTTACATTAAAGAAGCAAATCACTACTAATTGACAATGGGCTAATCCATTTGAAATCCATCCATCCCCTGTAGAAGACGCGATCTTAATCTTCCCCACAGGGAGTGTGAATGTCAAATGGGGTTACCTGCATTGGTGACTCCATATGAAATATAATCTCCGCTTTGAAGATGATCAGATCATACATAGGAAGTGTTTGGATAATGGGCTAACCTTAATCTTCCCCACAGGGAGTGTGAATATCAAATGGGGTTACCTGCATTGGTGACTCCATATGAAATATGGACTCCGCTTTGAAGATGATCAGATCATACATAGGAAGTGTTTGGATAATGGGCTAACCTTAATCTTCCCCACAGGGAGTGTGAATATCAAATGGGGTTACCTGCATTGGTGACTCCATATGAAATATGGACTCCGCTTTGAAGATGATCAGATCATACATAGGAAGTGTTTGGATAATGGGCTAACCTTAATCTTCCCCACAGGGAGTGTGAATATCAAATGGGGTTACCTGCATTGGTGACTCCATATGAAATATGGACTCCGCTTTGAAGATGATCAGATCATACATAGGAAGTGTTTGGATAATGGGCTAACCTTAATCTTCACCTCGGGGAGTGTGAATATCAAATGGGGTTACCTGCATTGGTGACTCCATATGAAATATGGACTCCGCTTTGAAGATGATCAGATCATACATAGGAAGTGTATGGATAATGGGCTAACCTTAATCTTTACCTCGGGGAGTGTGAATATCAAATGGGGTTTACCTGCATCGGTGACTCCATATGAAATATGGACTCCGCTTTGAAGATGATCAGATCATACATAGGAAGTGTTTGGATAATGGGCTGACCTTAATCTTCACCTCGGGGAGTGTGAATATCAAATGGGGTTTACCTGCATTGGTGACTCCATATGAAATATGGACTCTGCTTTGAAGATGATCAGATCATACATAGGAAGTGTATGGATAATGGGCTAACCTTAATCTTCACCTCGGGGAGTGTGAATATCAAATGGGGTTTACCTGCATCGGTGACTCCATATGAAATATGGACTCCGCCTGGAAGATGATCAGATCATACATAGGAAGTGTATGGATAATGGGCTAACCTTAATCTTCTCCTCGGGGAGTGTAAATATCAAATGGGGTTACCTGCATTGGTGACTCCATATGAAATAATGGACTCCGCTTTGAAGATGATCAGATCATACATAGGAAGTGTATGGATAATGGGCTAACCTTAATCTTCACCTCGGGGAGTGTGAATATCAAATGGGGTTTACCTGCATCGGTGACTCCATATGAAATATGGACTCCGCTTTGAAGATGATCAGATCATACATAGGAAGTGTTTGGATAATGGGCTGACCTTAATCTTCACCTCGGGGAGTGTGAATATCAAATGGGGTTTACCTGCATTGGTGACTCCATATGAAATATGGACTCCGCTTTGAAGATGATCAGATCATACATAGGAAGTGTATGGATAATGGGCTAACCTTAATCTTCACCTCGGGGAGTGTGAATATCAAATGGGGTTTACCTGCATCGGTGACTCCATATGAAATATGGACTCCGCTTGGAAGATGATCAGATCATACATAGGAAGTGTATGGATAATGGGCTAACCTTAATCTTCACCTCGGGGAGTGTAAATATCAAATGGGGTTACCTGCATTGGTGACTCCATATGAAATATGGACTCCGCTTTGAAGATGATCAGATCATACATAGGAAGTGTATGGATAATGGGCTAACCTTAATCTTCACCTCGGGGAGTGTGAATATCAAATGGGGTTTACCTGCATTGGTGACTCCATATGAAATATGGACTCCGCTTTGAAGATGATCAGATCATACATAGGAAGTGTATGGATAATGGGCTAACCTTAATCTTCACCTCGGGGAGTGTGAATATCAAATGGGGTTTACCTGCATCGGTGACTCCATATGAAATATGGACTCCGCTTGGAAGATGATCAGATCATACATAGGAAGTGTATGGATAATGGGCTAACCTTAATCTTCACCTCGGGGAGTGTGAATATCAAATGGGGTTACCTGCATTGGTGACTCCATATCGTCAGCCTGCTTCGATAATTGCCTAACTCATTTTTTCTAGTTCTTAGAAAACAACAAAAGTATGAAACCTGTTACCTGTGTACCTGTTACTCATTTTGCATTATTGATGGATGGATATTCATTATGTGGAATGAGCCTTGTATTGTTGATGTGACTTGGATTAGTGCATCCATGCACGCCAATTGAGGATTGGCGTGCATAGATGCACTAATCCAAGTCATATAGAAACAGATGAACACATACAATAATTTGATTAATTCCATGGATTTGTCAATGCAAATTCAATAATGCAAAATGAGTAACATGTTGGAGAGGTCTGGTGGCCCTTTTGCAACAAAACTCTTCATTTATCAACACTTTTGATTGGTCAATGACTTAGGTATTATAACAGCATGTGCATAATGTAATGAAGTCATGATTTATGCAAAAAAACTCAATTTTGCTGAAAAGTGGGTTAGGCAATTATCGAAGCAGGCTGACGATATGAAATATGGACTCCGCTTTGAAGATGATCAGATCATAAATAGGAAGTGTAGGGATAATGGGCTAACCTTAATCTTCACCTCGGGGAGTGTGAATATCAAATGGGGTTTACCTGCATCGGTGACTCCATATGAAATATGGACTCCGCTTGGAAGATGATCAGATCATACATAGGAAGTGTATGGATAATGGGCTAACCTTAATCTTTCCCCTGAGGGAGTGTGAATATCCAATGGGGTTACCTGCATTGGTGACTCCATATGAAATATGGACTCCGCTTGGAAGATGATCAGATCATACATAGGAAGTGTATGGATAATGGGCTAACCTTAATCTTTCCCCTGAGGGAGTGTGAATATCAAATGGGGTTACCTGCATTGGTGACTCCATATGATATATGGACTCCGCTTGGAAGATGATCAGATCATACATAGGAAGTGTATGGATAATGGGCTAACCTTAATCTTCACCTCGGGGAGTGTGAATATCAAATGGGGTTACCTGCATTGGTGACTCCATATGATATATGGACTCCGCTTGGAAGATGATCAGATCATACATAGGAAGTGTATTGATAATGGGCTAACCTTAATCTTCACCTCGGGGAGTGTGAATATCAAATGGGTTACCTGCATTGGTGACTCCATATGATATATGGACTCCGCTTGGAAGATGATCAGATCATACATAGGAAGTGTATGGATTTCCACTTTAAAATGGAGTGTGAAAGCTAATTTTTCACTCTCAATAGAGTGGAACATTGTCATATAAAATCCCCTTTCACTCCTTTTAGAGTGTTTTTCCACTCAAAAACGCGTTGTCCTGCGTTTAACTCCTTGAAAGAGTGGAAAACCACTCCTTTATAGTAGGAAGTGTATGGATTTCAATTGAAATAGCCCAATACTTGCACAATTTGGGTAAATTATCCTCGTTACAATTCAAGCGGCTTTTTCTTTAAAATATACCAAATCATTTGGCAACATTTGTCAAACATACATATAAATATCCATTTGGTTTTACATCGAGTTTTTAGTGAACAGGAATTTTGTTGTTGTCAGTCTACACAATATATAACATCCAGCGACAAGTTATTGAACTATATATAGGGAGGATGGGGCAACTGGACCGGTTAAGCATATTTCATGATATAAAAGCTTAAAGCTCGTGTAAATATTTATGGAATTGCTATGAAAATATCACCCATGTAACTGTTTACATATAACATATAATCGATGTTTAAAAATATCCAAACAAAAGGCCAATTACCACTAACTAAAAACTGTACTTGGCACGGTCCAGTTACCCCATCGTTGGGGCAACTGGAACTATATGTTCCAACGGTTAGAATACACAGAAATCATTGATTGGCAACACGGTAACTAAGCAGTATTTTCTTTACAAACTCATTTCCATATTATTTAACGTGTAAAAATGATACAGGTCTCATGAAACCCATGTTTTATTTTCGTGGTTAACGTGTAAAAAGCAGTAATACTAATGGTGTACAAAGCAAGCGCAATTTTCGACTGCACGTTTATTATAGATAAAACGGTATGAACCTAGTTAAATGGTTACATGGTTGTGATATTCAGACGCCCCATACATTTGTCTATATATACCCCTTTCTTTAATGATTTTATTTACTTCATATAATCATCATTTAGTACTTATAATAAACCATCTTGATATTTAGCCAGCTTTTCATGTTACAGGGGAAGTTAGTCAATATGACAATGATGACCCAACGGTTGATATACACAAAAAGCAGTGGATAAAATACATAAATCATGATATTTCGTCATAGCAAATACCTTTACAGACACCATTCAAAATATAATAAAGATGTAATTCATAATACCGAGGTTTTAAACCATTCTAAAGCAATTTCATGTCATATTGTAATCCTTCAATATCAGAAATAGTGGTATTAGACCCGAAATGCCCCAAAATGTCTAAGAACTTGAAAGAATGTGAATTATTTCATATTCTATTCACATTTTAATACCGAGTCATGTTTTATTGACACTAACAACTCATTTTCAAAATGAATTTTACAATTTTGATTAAGTTTTTGCAGGCGGTCCAGTTGCCCCACACCCCTTCGGACCACTTACCCCAACAAATGACGTAGCACTTTGTCGAGATGAAACGTTATTAAAACACGCCTGTGACGTAATACATTTTACGCCAAAATGTTTTAAAACATACCACCATTTGTCATAATAATCAATAACTCCAATACATTTCAAAAAAAGAAGGCAAAACTGCATTTTTGTTTTTAGCCATTACACAGATTTCTGTAGCCAGTGAGTATCTTTGAATTCGCAAATATTACGGCGTTCGGGTCCTACAAGTAGACGAGTGTCTTTAGATAAGTAAGAAATGGTGTACTTAGTTATTTGCAAATTCCTGAACTAATAACTCTACCAAATGAATACCCGTGATAATGATTTTTAAGTTGAAGCATTCTTTAAATGATAATATTGATCGGAAATCCAAACCACCAATGTCCCAAATTAGCAATATGCGCCACTTTACACTCATTTCAACCACAACCTATGGTTTTAATCATATTTCGGAAAGTCCCTAAGCACACTACAATATAGCACCCATCAAATGCAATATGCACCTAGTATCTTAAGACGACTGTACTGCATGTATATATTTACTGTTGCATATCTGTCAATCATATAAAGTACATTAAACATGATCTAAACCCATCTTCATATATCGCCCATACTATCTGTGAATTTTCAATCAGTCACTCAAGGAGTTAGCTTCAAAGATATGGAGAAAAATCACATGTGTAAATACCCTAAAGTTCCAAATGTTTTGGATTGTAGAAGGTAAAGATATATGTCAAGTATCAACAAAAGTCGTATTGTTCAAAAGAAAGCAGTATGCCCATACAATTACAAAATCCTTCATTTCGGTCCACTTGCCCCACGGTCCAGTTGCCCCATATTCCCCTATATTGTTGAACTGGTAACAAGTCAAGGATCCCGGTAAAGGATTAATAATTTGTATCTTAATTACCTTTACATGCTTAGATGTCGGCATTGACTCGCAATGCAGTGGTTTAACTACTACAGCTGATTCTGCTTCCCCTGCTGGTGACATATGGCTCGATCCTAATGATGCATACACAAACATTAAATTAGGACCAAGTGCAACAACAACTCAGGTTACTCTGCTCGTCAACAACGATGAAACCGTGGAGAGTACGGAGTACCTTGGATTATGCCTGAATTCGATAAGTGGTGCTAATAGTGGGTCTTTGTCGTCCGTACGCGTTGCCGTCACAGATGAAGACAGTAAGGCTCTAGCTATTTTCTCCGATTCACCACCCTCACTCACCAATATCATTCTTCGATAATAAATAAATAAATAGGCGTTTTAGTTAAAATTGTATGGACCATTTATAACTGGCGCCTTGCCGGCGTTGAATGGGTAAACATCTATATCGTGTAACGAAAGCGCGGCGAAGATTATAGTGCTTTCATTCTTCAACTAGCTTTCGTTATCTGATATATATATATTTGTTTACATTCTTCGCCTCGCTTTCGTTACGCGACATGTTTACTGGTGTTTACTCCACCAACGATAGGAAGCGTCCAATTATTAACAAGGTAGGCCTATAATATACATGTACAAATTATGTTAGAAGCGTTGATTCAAGATTTTGGAGGATAATCCCAGATACTGGTATACCAGTATCGTTCAATACTGGAACATAAATGCTGCCAGTATCGCTCGATACTGGTTCTAGTTTTGGCTTAATAACTAATAAACTTTAAATAAATTGTATTTGATTAAAAACGGTGCGTAGTATGTCGGCATTTTACATGTATTTTAAAAATGTCATTAGTATGGTACGGCTTTCACTATTAAGGTATGGATTGGATTTCTAAATGATAGCAAAATTGTTGCAATAGTTAATCAAATAAAATTGTATTTAAAAAATATTGAACAAAGTCAATTTGTGCAATAAACATTTTCAAATTGTTTTTCAATTATCACAGCGCACCATTACTTACCGACAGACATCCAATATTCAGTGGGTGAATCCACGGGAACCACTATTCCAATTACCATTCGTAGAAGTGGTTACATAGATAAACAATCTTACGTCGGTGAGTAAAGGTAATCAGGTGTGTGTGAGCATTATAACCTATTTTTTTTAGTGGGTGTTGTTTTGGATGTCAACAGGTAATTTGATTGGTTTTCTGTTGATTTCCTGCCCATACGCACTATATGAGAAATTAGTATATAGATTAAGACGGGGCTCAATTCACACCTTCAGTGCGAATGAAGGGTGTGGGGGCTTGGGGAGGGGAGGGGGTGGTTGCGTGTGCGAGAGTCTTAATAATATATATATACAGGCACATCTCAATCGTTCAGTAAACGGACATTTGTGGAATGTTTCATTGATACTTGTCTTACATTCTACAGGTATCTCCACCGATCCGTTAACTGGAATTATAAACAGCGGCAACAGTGATTTTGTTGGTCTGAATGGTAAAACGGTGTATTTCAATGCAGGCGACGATGAGAAAACCGTCGATATCACCATCCGAGATGATAAAGTATATGAAGGTGATGAAATGTTTACAGTTCAGATAACTTCAGAATCAACCGGAGAGTCTGATCCAACAAAAATGTCCGTCACGATAACAGATGATGACCGTGAGTTGAATTTTGTATGTTTTTCATATTAGCATTAGTCCTGAAAATTGTAGCGCTACTTTTTTTGTGTCGAACACAAATATTAAGCGAAGAAGTAAAAAAGAAGTGGAATTTTTTAACCATTTTTCTTTTGAATATTTCCGACTTCTTCGGAGTGTATAAAAACAATTTTACGAATAAAGTAAAAGAAAAAACACCCCTCAAGTCAATGTTTGATACTTACTATTTCGGACACTTGAGATTCTCGATAAAGACTGTATTAGTAATTACGTTAGCGCTCGTTTTGTCTTCGGTGCTCACGTAAACACAGCTACCGTGGCCGCGAACGTGGAAAGGACTGGGTTTTGGGACTGTATTTTTACGGCTCTTGTTAATTCAATTCAAGCCAGTTTGTTCGAGTTTTCGTATCATTTTGAAATATATTAAACCACACATTTTGAATCACTAGCGGCCGAGTGCACCAAACTGGCGTAACTTACGCAACGAGCGATGTAAGCTACCTCGCTAGTACTTATGCCATAACTACAGCGTAAATTACTAGCGATGTAAATTCAAAAAAGTTGTATCGAACAGCAATTATAATGACACGAATGTTGTTCCGTAGAATTACTCGTAAAAGTGTGTCGTCACTCGCTACGTCAAACGTTAATTTAAATAACATGAATATTATAATGCAACACGTAACACCACGTCTAGTCGAGCAATGAAGTCTGTGAAAATGACGCCATATTTTGTGTTTGAAAATAAGGACTATAATTACATTACAACTACACTTTGTGCGAGAGTAACATACACATATGGTATAAAATGGCAAAAAATGTCACGATAAAAACCTGTTCGTTGTAAATAAATGGATCCATGTTTAGATAATAAAACTATCACACTAATACTTGTCGATCTTTGTGGCGTGCTTATGTTGCCCACGTTATTTGCGATCGACTAACACGGGTTCGATCCCCGTGTAGTCCTAAATATTTGTTGATTTTTGATTTTTTTTTTTGGGCGCCCGTCACGGCGGGGGCCCTGTATTGTCATGAGTTTGCGAAAACTTACACAATTTGGTATTTCTAGATATTATAGATGGAGGCTGCCATGTTTACTGATGGTCTCTTACTAACATTTACGTAACATTGAAATGTGAAGTTGTAGTGTACGAGTGCTATCGGCGTTTACGAACTATAAACGAGGCTGAATATCACGCTCTTATTATAAGGATGGAGATAGTATCTCAGCTATAATGCTGCATAGATGTATTATGATAGCAAAGCTAGCATTGCATGTACATTGTACAGGGCATTGAGAGGTGTGTGGGGTTGGGGCGGTGTACAGTTGTGGTTTACACAGTCCGCTGTTCAATATCAACTCATCTGTAATACTGACTGGTTTAATTATGAATTACTATATACATGTAGAGATCAGTGGGTTGGTCTTGGTAGTTTGGTACGTGGGTATAATATAAACACCAGGAAAGTTGGAGTCTTCAATTCCAAACTGCTGAGTTCTCTTCTAAACTTTCGTTAGTAATAATATGATTAAGTCGCTTTTAAAATTATTACTTTATACATAAATCACATTGAATGATGAATAAATGAAGTGATGAATTCATAAATCATTAATTGATTGACTATTGACAGATATAATAATATTGATTGATTGATTGATTGATTGATTGATTGATTGATTGATTGATTGATTGATTGAATCATAAATCATTAATTGATTGACTATTGACAGATATAATATTGATTGATTGATTGATTATTAGATAATCCTTCAATTGGATTAACATGTCTTTAATTTAATTAATCGATTAATTTTAAAATTTAATGAATAGAAATAGCTAAAGAATAGATAATACATAAATATATAAATAATGTAAACATCCTATCTTATATAGATTTATATATTTAATATGTTTGTAATTAATCAAAAATCCTATCTAGATGTATATATTTGTAATTAATCAAATGAAGCAAATGAAGCATGTTCATTTGAGCCGCGCAGACAGAGCCAGAAAAGACCTCATGAAAATGTTCAAATAAACTATGCAATTGCCACAAAAAGCAGAAGGCCGTTTATGTATTGTTTGAAGAAAGTCTTGCCGTAGTCTCAAGCGCTACATGGAGCCTAGCGCTAATTACGATTAATAACGTTAATAGCATGAATCAAGAATAGGCGCGAATGATCTCTTGCTTTTCGACAAGATATATGTTTGAATAAACCTTTAACGCATGCACACGATTTCTGAATAGGCACTTCAAGCATGCAAGCCTTATGCGCCTTCACGCTTATCGCAGTTGTAAGAAGACTCGCCAATTTGAAAATAATTAATATAAACTATCGGCAGTAAAGTGATAGCGCAAGCGAAAACGATATTGTTATTGTAATTTGAATTTATTCTTGCAGTCGGCGTTACGACGTTAACAAGTCATGCCACATTATTAATTAAATCATGTATTACATTAAAATGTGTTATTTTATGTTTATGCAGCTGAAATAGGATTCTATTTGACTACATATGAACAATCGGAAACAGGACCTCTAGCATCAGTTCAGATAGTGAAGACTTATTACGACAGAGAAGTCATATTTCGTAAGTACATTATTATAGTTTACTCTGATTAAAATCTAATAGTGAAAACAAGCTTTTTTCTTTTCAAATATTTTAAGTGTTATGAAAACTCTCACGGCTGTTTCAGTCATTCATTGCCTGTGTGATTGTGGTGAGATGTTGAAACATGAAGTAGTTCAGAAAGGTACATGTAGTCAGGAGCTATCTAGTGAAGGCATTTGAACTCAATTACAAGAATCTTGAATTCTATACGCTGCTTAATCGGTAGCCAGTGTAACTCGACAAGATCGGTAGAAATGGAGTCATATTTCCGTTTTCTAGTTACAATGCGAGCTGCAGTACATTGGATGTTTACAAGACGTTTAAGGAGCGATTTACTGATTATTACAGACTATTACAGTTGATTCGTGATGTTATGAGGGAGTGAACAGCCATTTTGGTTGATTCAGTTGTTTAAACATCTTGCGAGCACGGCCGATGTTTATAAGATGGAAATGGGCCGCTTTCACAACCTTCGTCACTTGAGCGGACATACTCATGTTGCAGTCGAACATCACACCAAGATTTCTAATGGGGACATTAACACCAGCGATATTCACCGAGGGGATATGGAATTTATTCAATGGCCACGAAATCCACACACAATGATCTCAGTTTTCTTAGCGTTCAGTTTCAGAAAATTTCGCGACATCCAGTTCTGTATATCGCTAACACAGTTCTCAATAGTGGATAAAGCAAGATTCACACCATCAGCAGAAATTGGACAAATAGATGCATAAATCTGCGTATCGTCTGCGTAAATATGCAGAGCTAAACCGTAATCGCGAATGATGCGACCAAGCGGAAGAGTGTATACCAAAAATAGCAAGGGAACACCATAACGCATAAACTGAGTACTGGAGAATTTTCCGTCGATGCATACTCGCTGTGATCTACCAGCTAAGTAAGATGTGAACCACTGTGACACCAATAAGGTCTTGCAATCTTGAGAGCAGCACCTTATGATCAATGGTATCAAATGCGCTACTCGGGTCTAACAGTACAAGAATGGTAATGCCTTGTTTCTCCATTTCCCACATAATATCGTTGTGGACTCTGAATAACACAGTTTCAGTACTGTGAAACTGTTTGTTAGCAGACTGGAAAGGTTCATGTAGATGGTGCTGCGACTTGTGATTAGTGAGTTGCTTGGCTACGACTCTCTCAAGAACTTTTCATATGAAAGGGAGATTGCTCACAGGACGATAGTTCTTAAGAATGTTGCTGTCAAGGTTGGCCTTCTTGAGCAATGGCATGATGATGGCAGTCTTAAGAGCCTCTTGAACGATACCTTCAGCAAGTGACCCATTTACAATGGATGTAATGGTTGGAAGAAGCACGTCAAAGTGTTGTTTGACCATGGTTATTATCTCCTGAACATCAGCTTCCGCGCAGCATTAAGTTCATTCCATACAGTGGTACACTGATACTCTGAATATCAGGTGGAGCATATCAGGGGGCATAACCGACTATTTTCTGTATATTACATAGAGTTTGACATTTCATTGAGGGCGGCATCAGAGGGCTCTTAAGACTGCCATCATCATGCCATTGCTCAAGAAGGCCAACCTTGACAGCAACATTCTTAAGAATTATCGTCCTGTGAGCAATCTCTCTTTCATATCAAAAGTTCTTGAGAGAGTCGTAGCCAAGCAATGATCTCATATGATATGCAGGTTTAAAACGATGAAAGAGAGACTAGCGGGGGAGGTGGGAAGGGAGAAGGTCATTCTTTTCTTCCTTAGATTGTTATAAAATAGGTAGATAAATAAATAAAATATAAAATACGCCTCGAGTTGGCGCGAATGTTATGTGCTGCAATTAGTAGATTACGCAGTTACGTCACTGTCTTGTGATGGCCAAATAAACTATAGATAGGCCTTAGCAAACAAAACAAAAAACACCCCAAAAACAACACCCCAAAAAAAACCCCACACAAACAAACAAACACACACCATGTCCAGATTTATAATAATATTCGAAAACTCGATGGATCCATGTTGATATCGACTGATTGTTATAGATTAAGATTTCGCGCGCTGTGAATACAAAGGTCAAAGCGGCGCTACCTACTGAATTTCCCCCGGCAGAGCGAGTGATCGTGTAAATTACACAGCGTAGCGATGGTGTACCGATGAGGTAGTGTTAGTTTGGACACACGGCCGAGTAACGAAATTATTCGGGGAATTGTTATTACTCTCAGCGTAACTTACGCCGGCGAGTAACAGTGTGAACATAGCTACGTCGCTACTCGCCGGCGTAAGTTACGCTGAGAGTAATGTAAATTCCACGAATAATGTTCCTCACTCTGGCCCGTGTCCACACTAACGCTACGCCATCGCTACGCCGTCGGGGAATTGTTATTACTCTCAGCGTAACTTACGCCGGCGAGTAACAGTGTGAACATAGCTACGTCGCTACTTGTCGGCGCTGCCTACTCATCGTTGCGCATCAGCCGACGTTGATGGATAAAAGTTGACATTACTTCAACTCGCGTGCCGATATCCGTCGATGTCGGCGGATGCTAAACAAGTGGAGTATGAACGTGACTTTAACATTACGTAACAATTCGATTATTTCTGCCTCAGTTTGTTGGAGATCTAATTTGTAGGTTCCGAGCATATTATTACCTAGAAAGTATTTTTTAGCAGTGCATACATTATGAACTAAATTAATGCTGCACGTATGTTTCATTCAATTACTTTACACTAGAATTGAAATCCGAGTTATCCGGAACTACAGCAACAGCAGGCATTGATTACGACGTTGTGAATAGAGAATTGGTCTTTCCAGATGGTGAGACCGTACTAGCAATAGATAACATTCCGATTGACGATGACGATGAGAGCGAGGGAGATGAGACATTCAGACTTGTGCTTACAACTACTGATGCTTCATTGACAGACGGAAGAGATACCGCCACCGTTACCATCAAGGACAACGATTGTAAGTGTGTATTATTAAGAAAACCAAAGCAATCGATTTCCCCCTGATGCCGCTGTATAAAGTAGAACTTAAATTGGTCGCTCGCGGCTCTACAAGTTAACACATTCGTTCGTACATTCGCATGATCAAATAATGTGTAATATACGGAATTCAGTTTTAAAGTCAGTCATCTGTTTAATTTGATATCTGAGACGAAGTTCTTATATGATTACATGTAAAATCATTATTTGCGTTATTTTGGTTCTAGTGGTCTAATTGAAATCCCGATTATTATACGTGTGGTGGCATTGTAGTTAAAGTCATATCAGGAGGTACGCAAAAATGTAAAAAAATCTTAGACTGTGACGAAGATGACAGAGTGGTATTTTGGGACATCCGATGTGTACAAGAATTGATTACAGATGATATTTTTTCGTAAATGGCATAATGTGGTATTAAATGGCATTTGCGTGGTTACGTGTCCAAATACTTAAAACACAATTAAAACGATCTTCAATACAGCAACTTACTCAGTTGAATCGACTGTCTTGTCAATACTGGAGTCTGCTGAAAGTGTTGACGTTAACTTTGTCAGAGAAGAAGGAGATCTTATGGAGCAAACAATAGGTAGGTGAAGTACAGAGTACAAAATAAATCTATACAAACCGACGACGTTAATCTTTAATCTTGACCTTAATCTTTACCTCAATCCAGGGCGTCCGAACAATGTAAACGCTCGGTCAATTAAGGAGCCGGTAACAACAAAGAATATATTAAATCCTACCTGGATGACCTGGCCAAGCAAAAGGACTGGGCGGTCCCCATTAACCATTCATATCATTTTTACATTTCAATACATGGGTCCAACCATAGACTATTCCGCGCACGTCGTAAACCAACCTAACAATTCTAACAGTTTGTGTCTGGGCGGCGCCCTTAGATATATGTCGATACAGATTGATCGACATAACGCGTGCTTTTGGCATGGAGTGTTCCCCGGGAGTGTTCCTTGCTGGTAAACTTGTGCACAAATATTCTCGGTAATACTATTGCAAGTATTATAGAAGTGTTGAAATAATTAAACTGAATATTTATTTACCAGAACATTTTATTTAAGAGGAAACTATTTATAAACGTCAGAACAGTATTACAATTTATTATACGAAGAGTATTTGTATGTATAGCATTAGATTTCTTCGTTAGGCAACTTTTACTTTGCATGGAGGCTCCCTTAGGAGTCATAAAACGAACAGTGGAAAACCCAGGTCCTCACGGCGTCGCCGTTCGAAATCAGTGTACTAAAGGCCGTGAGTGACCGATTCCAATTGTATAGGAACCAATGACTCACCTTGCGGTTTATCATACTTGCACGCCAATGACGTAATAATGCTTCCGGAATGCAAACCCAAGGGTTTATCAGAAACTAACGGCATGATAGGTGAGGGCCGATCAACCTACCGTCAACCGCACAATTTATCACGAATCAATCAGTTGTTAGCGCGCCTTTTAATAAGCTCTTTCTGTTATTTTCGTAGATTTTCGTAGTTAATTCTGTTGCAGCTCAATCATTTTGAGATCGAAATTGTTGGGTCCGTTGACGTTAGTGAATGATGACCGAAATCAGAAACCAGAAAACTTACCGAAAATGTTGTCCCCTAGCTCGTCTTACTTTATACGGGGCACAGAGGGTCCAACAGTTCTGACAGTAGGGCCGTCAGATTGGGGGGGGGGGGGGGGGCGTGCGTTGGGTGTTTTCTTCTTTTTTTAGGGTAAAAATTGCGTTTTTCTTAGTTTCAAATTTCAATGATAGTAAAACAACTCATAAAACATTGACTACAGTGGTTTTTGGACTGCGAAATTTTGTGTCCGTGCGAAATTGTGACTTCACCCCCCCCCCCCACTTACGTGAAATTCACGAGGTGACTGATGACTTCGAAAATTTTTGGGGCAACCTTTTACGAAAATTATAGGTGAAAACGCACCCCCCTTGGGCAAAAGTGTCTGACGGCCCTGGACAGGTTTCGACAATATTGTTTTGATTGTATAGCTTTCAGTGTGTGTGATGTGTATATTTCAATTAGAAAATGCGTGCCAAAAATCCCCTAAAACGGCTAATGTTTGGTCGAAAAACTCGATAGATCACCACTCATTCAATTCATTATTTAGTGAACACGATATTCCCTTTTATGTAGGCATGACCTACATGTAGCACTGACCGAGCTCGCTAAATTGTTCTCCCGTACTGACATGACGGACAATATCACAATTTCTCCCGTCTGTACCTCACTAGTCACGCCGAACATGCCGAAGGCGAGACCGGATATCATCCCCGTAGTAGTTTCCACGTGTATCATGGTATGTTACCTGTTCATTGACAATACTGGTCGCGCCGACGGCAGAGTCACTGTACAGAGCCACTGAGACGGGATTAGCCCGCGGGTTGGAACGGCTTGGTCGTCGGCAATAGTCGGGGATATGCCGCGGATTAGAACAGTTTTGGTTGAGCCATTTGATCTGGTATGTGTGCTTGGTTGATAATACTACGTGTTGAGCTGGAGGGGGACAGGCGAGGGCGTATAGTACGTCTAGGCGTGGCTGACTATACATCTGTTGGATTATTTCCGCGTCGGTTCGAATCATGCTGACATCCTTTAGTTATCAGGGTCGCGGCTATTATTTGGGTCCGTTTTCGACCCGCGGAAAATAATTTAGGGGTTTTATCCGCATTGCTGGCTTTACCTCGCTTCCAACCTTGCAGTCATAGTATTAACATGGTATTGCTCCGGTATTTCGTCTCCTTTTTGATAATACCAAATTACCAATACATAAAATCATCTTAATCATTAACTTGGGATTTGGAAAAAAACCCAACCCAAATATCAGGGATATGAAAGTAAGATTGTAAACGAGCATACAGAACAGTGATTAGCACCCGCCTGTAAACAATATCACAATTTTTTTTTGATTAAACATTTTATATTTGCAGATGTCCTTGTATATGGCAGTGCCAATAGCAGCTCTTTCCTGGCTACAAACGAAGTCGATTTCTTGAAGTCTGGTAACAACAAAGTGACATTTCCGTCAGGATCTGTTAACGCCAAGTTGACTATACCAATTGTGGACGACAAATATGTCGAATACAATGAGGAATTGTACGTCGATATCATCACAGTGAACGGAGAGATTAATGGTGGAAGAAAAAGGGTTACGATTTCAATCAAGAATGACGATGGTAATTGTGAATATTTTCTGAATTTCTGTTTAAATCCTTTGAGAATTTCATTTCGAATATAATTAATTAGAAGAGTTCTCAGATAATTACCTATTGGTAAATACATAATTGTACGTTACGTTACTTCTTGCCTGCGTCTTCTCAAATTATTAGAGGTGTTTCTAGATGGATTTCTAAAAATAAATATTTGTCTGTGCATTTCTCGGCCTAGACCTAATCCTTCCTCTTCACTATTTACACATGAGGGCGCGATTGGTCTGCTTTGTTTAAAGATGGTGGCATAAGCTGAATAGAGACACACTGTCTATGCACTGTCCTGTATAGTTTATTTTCTACGATGACTACATTTCTCCCTTAGGCGTTGAACATGTTGAAAAGGCCGTTTGATTTTAAAATTAGCACATTTTATTTCGTTAGGCCTGTCCTGATCTATCTAAAGTAGGAATACTAATAACAATAATATGAATTCTTCAACAGCTCTATACTCACTGCAAATGCCTGAGTACAACATTCTTGAATCCGGCTCTATATTTCAAGTTCTGTTAACAAGAGGTCCTTTCGGTAACATTCCCGGTTATTTGGACAAAGAAGTATCAATCTGTAAGTATGCTTTGTCATTTTTCTCTGCACAGTAACAATTGAAATAGTTGGTCATTATAAGTTGCCATCGCGTAAACTACCATGAAAGATATTAGCCAACAATATTCTTTAACGAGTTAAATATCTTGGGACTTATATATTTCCACCCAGCATCGCTCTCCAAGCAGGTGTAGTACTATATCAAGAGCGTCGTGGTATTGGTATTACCATGGAATAACCTCTCAAAATAAATAACGAAACCAGGAATTAAAATTCACAAAAGTGTATAATAATAATATCATCCTAAAAGTGGAATAAGGTGAATTTCGTTGGAAAAGAAATTCGCCTTAACGTCATTTTAAACAATAGATTTCGCCTTAACGAACAAAAGACGGAATAAAACGCATTGTTCTCTGTCGCCTTAATGACGGTTTTAGGCGTATAACACTAATATAATATTAATAATATTAATGAGATTTATAAAGCGCCTTTTACAAAGAAGACAAGCGCCTTTTACAAAGTAGACAAGGCGCTGTAATCTTGCTGCTGGTGAATCATCAGAATCAGGTCGCACCAACAAAGGTGCTGCGAACTTCCCGCGCAACCCTATCCGCACTTAGATTGTAACATCCACTTTTTAATGCAGCTCCCTAAATACAATATGATTCATATAAGGAAAGTCTTCACATCAAATGACGTCACACACGTATATCGTAGCCCACAATAAAAATGTTTAGCATGTAGATAAAAAGGACTGTCAAAATTGATATTCTAAACCGGATTTACTTCAATTTACTCAATATCACAATATCGGTTGCCATTGTTAGACGTAACTGAAATAGTCCACATTTCCTCTTGTCTACACTTTCCAGATCTGAGCACTGATGCCATCGGGGAAACAACTGTCGAAGATTTCCAGAGTGAATCAAATAATGAAATCACATTTCGCCCCGGTGAGAGTGTGAAAGGATTCCAGATTGCCGTTTTTGATGACGAAATTCCCGAAAATGAGAAACATTTTTATGTGTCGATTTCTAATGGTTTTGTAGCTTTTGATCCGAACGGGAATAGATCTGTTGTGAACATCCTGGACGATGATGGTAGGTGATCAAAAACCGTCACATAAATGAATAACACAAATGTAAATATTTTCATGCATTTGATCGAATAATAGTAAGACGAAGCCACACAAGCGATATGATAAGAAATAACATATCACGTGTTAGAAAACAGCAAAAAACATGGTTAAAAATGCTGTACTTATAAAACAAATGGTAAACGATACCACATGAATTACCTACGTCATCATTTTCGCACTTGAAATGTCAGTCATCATTGTCACCAATTGGATAAAGGACCTGGCAAGGTATTGTACATGTAGCGTAATAAATTAAAATGACCGAGCACAAAGAAAAAACCCAATATATTTATCGAGATTATTTTTTGTTTATTTTGTGTATTGACTTGTAGGATTTATATCGTTATCTCTGGAAGACAGTGAGAAGATCGTCAGTGAAGACAAAGGATACGTCACTTTTACGGTCACAAGGACGGGCCTTCTTGGTGGCGACGGAGAAGACCAGAGTCTGAATCGTGTGGCTACAGCAAGTAAGTTGTACAAAGTCTGAAACTCTTTTAGGGTGACTTTCAGAGTAAAACTGTCAGGGAGATCAAATGGATAAAACAACAACAACAACAACATAACATAACATAACATAACATAACATAACATAACATAACATAACATAACATAACATAACATAACATAACATAACATAACATAACATAACATAACATAACATAACATAACATAACATAACATAACATAACATAACATAACATAACATAACATAACATAACATATATATAGCGCTCTTACACATTATACAATGGTACCATAGCGCTTAACAAAATTAAAACATAAAATTAAAAAACAGTGTTAAACATTACTCGGGCGCGCCATCAGTGAAACATTTATATACAATAGTCAAGATCTTGAAGTCAATGCTCCTTTTAACAGGCAGCCAATGTAACTTGTGGAGAAGAGGAGTTGCATGATCACGTCTTTTAGCATTATAAATGAGTCGCGGTGTAACAAGTGCGCGTATGGCGTGATGAAATGTTGTTTCATCAATGAACTTCCGAATACGAGAAAGATTCCTAAGGTGAAAATTCAAACTGCGACAAATGTTAGTAACATGATGAGACATGTTTAAATGGCAGTCAAATTCAACACCAAGATTGCGGACATGGGGGGACGGTCTGATCTCAATATTACTGACACCAAGTGAGATGTTGCATAGTGACTTTAAGGCTCTTGCGTTGGCTGCAATGAGAAAAAAATATGTTTTATCACTATTCAAGCAAAGCATATTTTATGACATCCAAGATTTGATATCCTCAATGCGCGCAGATAACATAACAAGAGCATGGTCAGCATCCCCCGACTTATTTGGGCAAATGAGATGTACAGCTGTGTATCATCAGCGTAAAAATGGAGCTTTATGTGTTTGTAACGTGTGATTAAATCAGCAATCGGATGTGTGTAGAAAGAGAACATTTGTGATTTGTGGGCCAACACAAGATCCTTGAGGCAAAACGAAGTTGAGAACATGCGAGTCAGAAAACTCATTGGCAATTTTAACCTTGCATGTGCGTCGATAGAGATACGAACGAAACCAGCTCACAACATTTCCTCTAAATCCAAAATCATTGGACAATCTGTTAGTTAGGATATCATGATCAATCGTGTCAAAAGCTGCTGATAGGTCTAACAATACCAGAAGAATAGCTCGCCGATTGTCAATTTCGCTCACAATATCACTTTTGACTTTTAACAATGCTGTCTACGTGCTGGCCTTGGGCCTATAAGCTGACTGCATCTTTTGGCGTAAATCATTCTCACTAACATGTTTGTTTACACGTGACGAAGCAGCTTTTTCAATAATTTTGCTTAAAAATGCTGTGTTGGATACTGGACGATAGTTCTTTAGCATGTTCTTCTTTAATGATGGTTTCTTCAAATTACCTGTGGATAGTGAGGTATTAATAATGGAAACAAAAGCCGGAAGAAGAGTTTGAATGTTATCTTTAAGGAGCCAGGTAGGGATTGGATCAAGTCCACAAGATTTGTTCCGGGATCTTTTAATGAGCGTCAACATTTCATCCTCATCAGCCGGGGTAAACTCATTCATTTCCGGAACAAGCGTGTTGATCGTGGGTAATGAAGCAGGTTGGCGGGGTAACTGTGAGTTCTTATGCCGTATCTTTACAATTTTCTCACTGAAGAATCTACTGAAGTTATCACTCATGGTTTTCATAGATTCAGCAAAGGGAAGTGATGTTGTATTCCGGTTGAGAAGGGTGCTGATGGTGCGTTCTGAAGATTGTTTTGTGTCAGCTGTAGCAAGCTTATCCGTGTAGTACTTATCCGTGTAGTACCTTTTCTGATCTGCACATTTTAGAGAATAAGTGAACGTAATCCAGATAAAATTTGTGATCATTCGGATCACCTGGTCTCCTCCACTTACGCTCTAGTTTCCGTCGCTGTCTGCGGGCACGGTGAATTTCATCAGTGTACCATTTGGGTTGAGAAATGATTCTACGTTTGCGACTCATGGCAGGGCAATGACGATCGAGAATTTCCACAAGTTCTTTGTTATTGTGATCGACCATATCATTGAGATTTACGCTTACAGGAAATTCCTTGAAAGACTTTTAAGCTAGATCTTGTGAAAAAGCATTATGATCGAGTTCATGGTAATTCCTGCAGTTAGTAACAATCGTAGCACGGATAGGCTTAGAAAAGTCGATAACACAGCTGACCATGTAGTGATCCAAGTTGAGTATATCACAAACATTTATATTGCAGACAAGAGCGTCTTCTTGGCGAGAAATCAAGAGATCTAAATTTTGACCTTTTCTGTGAGTTTTTCCATGGACATGTTGTTCAAGTCTAGCGTCAGCAAGTGATGCAAGGAAGTGGGAAACATCATACTTACTGGGATTATCCACGTGAATATTATAGTCACCACATAAAAAGAGCTTCCCTGAGAAAAGAGACACCTCATCTAGGAAGTCATTGAATTTTTAAAGAAAATCAGGGGTCTTGAGCTTGTTTTCCGTAGAAGGTGGTGGACGATAAATGGCCCCAAACAGAACTTGCTTTTTGTGGTCCGTGATTGCAGCAAATTCAAAGGTTGATGGATGGACATCAAGACTGGCAAAGGATAAATTCAAAGATGATCTGAACACGATTCCATTGCGTCCATGTGGATCAGCACCACGAGGAACTAGTATTATCATAACAGGGTCTTCAGTGTGTAGCCAGGTTTCTGTAACAAACATCTAGTCAACATTTTTATCCATAATGTAATCACGTAAAACACAAGACTTGTTGCCAATGGAGCGTGCGTTCCATGTGTGAACATTTAATCTATCATTTCTTTCACGGGGCACATGTTTAAGATAACATGAGCTGGGACGTCGATGATGATTGTCATGTGATTGTTTACGTGTAGGTTTACTCCTGTTTGTCGGTGCAAGTTTTGGAATTTGGTGGATCGCATCATTAGACTCTGTAAAAATCGGTAAATTCCAACGTTTACGTCGACCACCTCTCTTGCCGCCAGGTTTCCCCTATAGGTATAACTGATGTTGAGAGCGGATATACACCCAACCAAATATGTAAGTTCCCCCTAGCATACACTAGAATATTTCCAAAAATATTTGATGGATTTAAATAATCTTTAGCTAGAAAGATGCACCCAGTTGTTTAAATAATCAATATGCAGATCATAATGTGTTCAATGACATTAGACATTCAGGACTATAATCTGACTTGGTGTTTTCTACATAGGTATCATGGTTATTGCAGGGATGAATATTCTGTAGAGTTGGACCAGGATTAGGATTTATGTCTCCAGACATCAGTTTATATAATTGAAATACTGCAGATGAATTGCCATTGTAGATATTTAAATTGTTGAATAAGATGGTGTTGATTTTTACACTGATCCATATAAAGCTCGGCCAGTTAACAGGCTTGTGGTTAATTTTACCAGTTGATCCATATAAAAGCAAGAAGATGGTGATGAAGACTTGCTGAGCCTCCATTATGCAATCAGTTAGGCATTGTTTCAGTCAATAACAAGGTGATTACAAGCTGTTGGTGTTAGCCCAATACATGTATAGTCACAGTCAAGGTTGTCTGAATACAATGACAAGGCTCAAGACTCAAGATTGTCTGAATACCAGTCATGTGTTGTATGGAGGACGTACAGTAGGTCCAATTGAAGATAGGAAATATTCTTATGTATTTTCCTAAAAGGCAGGCAAAAGACTCAAGATAGAGATGCAAAAACTAGCCCAGTAGTATCCTGGTGTTTACTAGTTTAGTTGTATCACTGGTGCAAATTAAGATGAGAACCTCCATCAAAAAACATATAATTTTTGATGGAAAAGGTAGAGCTGTATTTAGGTACTGCCATCAAGTTGGGCGCCCTCCTTCCTCAACAAAAACAACAACAACAACAACAACAACAACAAAATAGCAACAACAACAACAGCTACAGCTACAGTGTTGTTTATGTTGATTACACGCGGCGTACTGCTCTGAAGTATGATTTGATTTGATTTAAACTTTGTGAAATTGGCAAAGGTATACCAATTTCGTGTAGGGGAACATGCAATAACAAGAAATGATTAAAAGCGTAAAAAACAGTAAAATTTGTAATGAGAATTATTATGCACTAAAAACAAAACACAAATATGTTATTGCTGTGCACTAAAACCACAAAAATAACAAGATAAAAATTCCCTTTAAAAGGGATAACCCATGCCCAAGATGAAGGAGGATAAATACTTATAGCTTATTTTCACTGTGTCATTACTCGGTGCGAAAAAAAAGTTATAGGCCTAAAGGATGCATTAGCCTACATTATATTTAGCTTGATTTCCAGATTAATCCAATTCCGACCCTGCTTTGGATGTTTAATTCCATGTCTACAACTGAGACAACGCTATTTAAGGTTAAAGTGTATCCCAAGCTCAAAAGAATTTTAAATTGCAATCAAAACTACATACTGTACTGCCAGCTATTCCAAAATTGAAATGAAAACCTCTTTTTATTATGCCAAGCACACACAATTGTCATTACTGATAATTGATGATCTTATTCCTCTTTCAAAACTTATTTCATGATGTCAATTTTTAACTTATGATTTTGCGTGAAACATATTTTGCATTGAAATTATTGAACCAAAATAATAACAATCCATACTGTGAAAGTGTACTTTCTCAATAACTTTGCTGATAATAGTGAAATAAACCAGCCTCTCCATAATAGAATCTTTAAATTCAGTTACATATTTATATTAACTTGGACTCTTCTTTTCTTTTCTGGAAAACCGACTGCCATGTTTGTGAAAAACAGAAATCTTTCTCGCAATTGATGCTCATTTTGGTTTGTTATGAGCCAAGACGGTATACCCATCGTTCAAGTTTGACCAGATAACCATTTAAATCTTAATCTTCGGATATTTTCAATAAAATTACTTATTTGGTGAAGAAGGTAGGCCATCTATTTAGCAAGTTTCAGGGTTAACAATCTCTCTTGGGGAGCAATGCCACATTGCTTTATACAGAACTTAGACTTAAAAGGATTCTAAGTGTCTTTTACAAATTGTTTCCTATACCCGACTCTTGCTTGACTAGTCTGGTGGTTATCTACTATTTAGAATACCCTACCATTTGTATTCCTCACTGTGTAAAAAAGTGTATGGGTCGTTCTTTAAAATTCCCCATTGAAGACATGCAGTGGGTATAATAAAGGAACTCCTAATAATACAATGAAAACTTTAAGTATGACAATAATTTAAAAAAAAGTATACAAAAAATTACAAGACATTATTGTGGCAAAGGCCTAAGCTACAGGGACCCGTTCAAGGATGCCTTACAATATTCCACTATGCCAAAACACTCTTTCAAAGAATTTGCCTGGCATTTCTTGTAATCTCAATGATACAACCATATAATGAACTTCCGTAAATTATATTACAAAGCACACAATTTAATCAAAGATCGACCGAGAAGAGACGAATATGAACTTACAATACACTGATTTACCAGAGCAGTGATTCACATTTCCACTGTAAACAAAGTGTCTCTAGAGCTGAAATCATAACCTTGAACGTACACGTGTAGTGGTCCATTACCCTAGGCAAGTTACATTATCTTTTATTAGAAGTGAGAATATGTTATTTTTTCACTAAAAATCATAACTTTGGTAATATTGAATGGAATTCCTCCATTCAAACATGAAATAAACCAACTTTGGCACTTTATTTTCATTTTTTGCACTTAAATTGCTGAAATCAACAAAAGGTGTGTTATTTCATACACAAATATGTTTCCACTCACATGAGAGGACTAAATTGAAGTCACATCAATTGTATTACTTGCAAAAGGATTTTCTTAAAGACCCTCGTTTGACCATATTATATGCCTTTCATTGTACTGTAATGTCAATGGGAACCAGTAGACACTAGTGGCAGAAATCAGTGGGTCATGTGATGAAAATGATGCATGCTGGTGTTGCTCAAGAAATCTTATTTGCCCTTATCTTCCTTATCAGACCACCCCCTGAGTGAAAGCCAAACTAATAACCCATGCTTGAAAGCATGGGGAAAAGACCTATGTTAAACCACCCTTCATAGGGACAAAATATAAACAAAATATAAACACAGAAGTAGTAAAAACTATAGATGGGTGACAGGTGACGTCACACCGGGCAAAACGTGGCTAGTTGCCATTGTTCTTTGCCCGGCAGTTTGCGCACGCATCCTGTTTTGTTTAGGACCCGTGCTTTTTAAAACTCGCGCCAAAGCATTTTAAAACTCGCGCCTCAAGCGTGTATCGACAGTCCAGTCCCTTCGACCGTTGCGTTTGTTGATAAACATTGGATGTAAACAACGGTCACCTCATCTATAAAAGATAGTGAATAGACGAGTACACCCTATAATTATAGTACAATGTCAGTATTGTGAAGTTGCTTTTATACTGAACATCCAAGTAACAGTTACATTTTATTCATGAAATTTGTTTTCAATTTTGTTTTCTGAAGTTGTTACAGCTCTTGGGGACTCAGCAATTCCCAGCGCAGATTTTCAAGCGTTTAGTGCAACGGTGACATTCGGCATTGGCGAAGCCTCTGTTACCGACACGATCAATATCAAAGATGACGACGTATCAGAATCTACAGAAACGTTTCAAATCGTGCTTACCGATGCTGATGGAGAGATTGACGAAGGCAATGCTGAAGTCATAGTGACTATCATCGACAACGACGGTATTTCTAAATGCATTAGCCTAAATAAAGTGTTATCATGGGGTTTTCTATGTATTTTGTATATTATTAATTGTTTATCACCCTGAATAAATGTTTTAACATCCTATATATTTGTGCGTTGAAATAACGGGGGAATTCAATACGAGAAGGGATAAAGGTGTTAAGTTAGCACTTGTTAGTATGGAGCATTCAGTATGTTAGCCTTGCCATCAAGGCCTTCTTATTTGTAAAACCAGTTCACTATCCAAAACAGTATTTCACACTTTCATCAGGCAATGATGTTACCCCATCCAGTATCCACCTGTTATTACCCATCACTGATAGGCCAGAAAGTTTGGTTGCAGGAAGCGGCCAGCGGTTGGTGTATTGGGAGCTCAGTTTTTGACAGGAAAGAGCCTAGGGTGTAGTTATGTTTTGTCAAAATATCCATCAATGAAACAGTTACTAAAATATACATGTCATTGTCATGAATGATAAGTGTGTGGTGTATGGTGGTCATGACCCTATATGAGGACACGGTATCTCACACATTGTCCCAAATACATACATGTATATATAGGGTCAATGAGATATATATAAATATTATAGTTTCGAATCAATGGAAAATATGACTTGTACCAGGAATTGGGAGAGAGAGGGTAGTGAGTCTGAGACTTGAAATCAAGTCTATCAGTATGTACAGTGAGAGGAATGTACTTGTATCATAACATTATCATATACTTTAAGATCTGATTATGAAAAACACCCGCTTTTGTCTTCTATTAGAGGAAACATTCGAATTTGAGAACACTGCTTACGAAACTGGTGAATCATGTGGGCAATTACGAGTCTATATCATGCGAACCGGAAGTAGTGGTGAAGGATCAGCGTTACGTAAGTTTTCAAGAACTTTAGGGGTTCGAGCATTTATTCTTATGGAATGTGGACTTGTCTAGTTCATTATCTTCTTCATAGTTCTTACCACTTTTGTTTTTATATTTTGTCCCTGATGAAGGGTGGTTTATCCACTTGAAACGTCGGTCTTTATAGTTACGTTATATTTGTGTTGTTTTATTGCACAGCAATTATTATTGCTTGTCCCAGTGCATTGTCGTGTGTTATTGTTATTTGTTATTTCTCTGTTTTATTGCGTTATTCTCCCTTGGTATCTTGCTTTTACTCATTACAGTATGTTATCAAAACCATAGGATGAAATTAAATAAAACATCTATTGTTAAATATAGTAGCCAAGTAAAATAGGAGTCTACTGTCAAAATAATCAAGAATCGTTTTCCTAAACCCGCGAGCGTTGCTGCGAACAACTATTTTGTCTTATGTATATAGCATTTTATTGTATGATTAGATTAAGAAACCAGGTCTACATAGGTTTGTGGGAGGTTTTGTGGTATTCAAAGCGTTAATTCAAATATCGAACAAATTTGCTGTTAACTCGTAATAAATTATCTAACACCGATTTTGTTTGTAATATCATTATTAAGGACTATCAACCACTAATGGAGGGGCAACATTTCCATCGGATTACTCACCCAGTGACACAACAGTATATTTTACAGGCAACCAGAACACGCAGTCTGTTACATTTGACATTGAATTAGATGGTGACGAAGAAGGGCCCGAGACTTTCACAATGTCTCTCAGTAAACTGAGTGGCTCAGGTGAAATCAGCTCTACTAAAGGCGTTGCAATAGTTACAATTCAGGATCAGGCAGGTGGGTGTCTTTCTTTTTGAAGTAATACATACCATATATCGCCATTCGCCTGGTCTTGGCATTATAACATCGTAGTAACGTCCTCAAATCAAAGGCCTTTTGCAAATGTAATTTTCTCTTTGTAATCCATTGGTGGAGTTCGGTGAACATGCATTTTCTTTAAACATTCTTGTTTGTTGATTCGGTGAGGTCATCTAATTGCGACACATGTCGCATCAATACAAATACGTGATTTTACTTATGTCTCTTCATGATGAGATACGTTAACGCGGCAGGCGTCTGCAAAAGTTCACAATTATTGAAATGCATCACCATATTTGGAATCACCATGAGAAATGCATTAACATAAGGCGTAGTATTGATTCAGTGATTCATGAGATAAGACTTGGGCCAAGGTTTCTGAAAAATCTGTTTTGTATAATGTGGTTAAACTATTAGCCGCGTAAAAAGTGCTAAATTGACGAAGTGGTCTGCGCAAAGGCCCTCGCGTCTTCGGCGCTCTATCTCATGCCTCCGGTATTTGACTGTCGCGGTTGGCAAAGAACAATCAGATAGTCTTTGACAAGGACTACGTGTTACAATATTGGTTCCTCCAATAATACAATAATACTACCTCCAATTATAATAACAGCAACATTTGTATATACCGAAAGGTTTCATTTCACTCTAATAATCAATATATTGCGTTTTGTTCATTTATGAATGAATCTCAGGTGCATTTTCATTTGAAAATGACCGGATCGATGTTTCGGAATCAATCGGAACGCTTCGTCTTCCTCTAATTCGTACTGGAGACCCGTGTGCAGCCGCTAACATATGTAAGTTTAAGCCTAAGAACCCTGGTTCTGTGTAAAAACATAATGTTTTAGAGTTTCCTTGACCATTAGAGAGAACCACACCAAATCAATGCGCAATTCGTGTAATCCTGTAGTAGTTCCGGAAAAGCACGAAGACTAGGCTTGTAAATGTGAGGTTTTCGGACAATTTGTTTCTCCGGGGATGGTGTGTTTGTATTTAAATGAACGAGTGGGACCTATCCGTTGCACCTACAATGATAAAATACGATATTTTTAATTTATCGACCTAAATAGTGCCCAGGGCGTAAGCACCTGCCTAAATGGTGAACAGGCATGCCAGAAAACGTGAAAAAGTGAGGGCGCTGTGTGCAGGTCCGTAGCGGAAAATTTAGCTTAATAACCCCTCATGAAACAAGGCTTAAATTAAAGTTGAGATGTTACTGAAAATGGTCATAGGTGACAAGTATGCAATAAATGTAACCGGAGGGTAGAAAAGGTGTCTTGAAATATGGCACTTTTACACGTATTTCAATGAGAAAGATATTTGGTGTGGTGCGCCCTTTAACGCACAATGGCCATTTCCAATAAAACCGAGTTTTGAAGTGGAAGATGGGTTCAAATTGCTTAAATACGCCTTGATTTACATTCAAAACACCATTTATATCAATGTCGGACGTTAATATCAAGATATTGACATGTTTTTCTCGAGAAATATCCAAGAAAATGGCTTTAAAGCTCCAAATTTGAGTTCAAATGGCAATGGGTTTAATTTGCTATTTTATAGATAGAGGGTCACGTTACCCTTGGCTAGAAGTCCCTCACGTGCAAGAATACTCCCTCTTAGGTCTATATCAAGTAACTTGCCTCTCAGTTAAAGAGTTAATTATATAATTTTCAAGTTCAAAGCTTTATTTAGAGTTAAATACTTTCATGTAGGTCAGCGAGTTGTCAAAATTCATATTTGGCCCCACATTGGCTCAGAAAAGAGCAACAAATCGTTAAAATTGTACATTCAATCCTTAAGACAATACCCTAGGGGTAATATCGTGACAAAAATGTAATTGTGCGTTTGCCTACTAGGCAATTATGATACTCTAAGTAAACAAATGGCTTTTGGAAGCGTATTGTCCTATAAATACGGGAGTCTTTTACCCCCCACATATAATTTAGCCATTAATGGCATACATGTATCTCCTCAATCAATACGGCTTGATATAGTGATTATATGTTTAAGTTATCATGTTTATCGATAATTAAATGTGTCATATATGGTATTAACATATAATTTATACAATGTAAACAATGAAAAATCTAAAAGTACACGTTTTGATCATGAAAGCAGACTTTAAAAGTAACATTTTTGGGCAAAAAATGGCCAAAAAGTGAGAAAAATGGGGTATTTTGGGTATAGAGTAAAATCTATTTTGTGACATAATTCCAGTTAGGAGTAGAATTTGAATTTTTTGAGTGACGCTTTTTCATAATGCTATATGATGATTCCAAAAATGCAAAAAAGATAATTTAGATTTTTGTTAAAGAGAGCACCACACCAAATCAATGCGCAATTCGTGTAATCCTGTAGTAGTTCCGGAAAAGCACGAAGACTAGGCTTGTAAATGTGAGGTTTTCGGACAATTTGTTTCTCCGGGGATGGTATGTTTGTATTTAAATGAACGAGTGGGACCTATCCGTTGCACCTACAATGATAAAATACGATATTTTTGGTCATAGGTGACAAGTATGCAATAAATGTAACCGGAGGGTAGAAAAGGTGTCTTGAAATATGGCACTTTTACACGTATTTCAATGAGAAAGATATTTGGTGTGGTGCGCCCATTACGACAAAAAGGCTAGTTTCAGCTCAGAGTGTAAACCAATTACCGCCAGACCCTAGAATTGACTGACAAGACCGGAGATTTAAATTTGTGGACGTCACCATGCCATGCCCAAAAGCACAAAGCCATGAATAATAAAACTGTTTTCAACCATTCGCCGGATCGGTTATATGACCCAACCCCTCCGCTCCCACGTAAACACGTATCGTAGAGAAAACCTATATGGCTCTAATAAGTTTACCTTTTTTCAATCGAACCGTCTGATTTAAAATATAGCCAATCCCCTCGCACACCCTAGAGAGCGGGAGTGTGGGGATTTTTTACCAACTCCAGCAGATCAACATCCCGACCTCTTGCACTCTTGGCATGAAACGAAATTGCAACAGTCGGAAACGCCACGTACCGGCCCGCGAATCCAAATGGGGGATGCGCAATCACGGAGAAGCCAACCACGCATGCGCAAGCAACGGGACAAAGGCCCGTAAGGATGCAAGACGGAACTGAGCTAGGGCTCAAGGGCTGGCAGTAAATAAGAAATACAATTCGGAAATTGACGATTATTTTGAGATGTGTTTAAGTCATCAGAACGCTATAGTAGGCATATGATGTATCTATATATACGCAGTGTTACTACGTATGTTTTCTATTGAGAAAAATAAATAATAATTAAGAATTGCTTTGAATTGACTGATGATATTTTAATGGTAATTAACAGTGGTTTCTACTCGAGATGACAAGGCTAGGTCAATTCAAGACTACACCAGCTTTACCGGACGTCAGGTTTCCTTTAAAAGAGGATCCTCAAGTACATTTGTTGACGTAAACATAGTCAATGATAACACTTATGAAGATGATGAAGCCTTCATTGTGAAAATTACCAGCTATGACATCCCAGTTGGGACGGCGGAAATAAGAGTGAATATTCAAGATAATGACAGTAAGATCGAGTTTATATTAATCTTGCAATGTGAGGCACGACCTTTAGATTCTCAAAGTATCTTACCGTATAAATCATGCACGCACACAACGTTATCAGAGGAAGTGCCTAGAAATGTTTCACCCGGGTTTGGAAACATCTCTGGCAACTGATTTGCTTAAATTTGCGAAAATGCGTTGGGTGTGGTGGGTATAAAACACCTGAGGGGAGAAAGTGGAAGAAGGGAAAGGGACTTGATCATGTATATTCACCCCAGTCTGCAATGACTATCGAACCAATAAGATCTTGTTATAGTCTAGTTTGACAATAACGGATACACATCATCATATCGATAAAATATTAACAACTGGATATATGTCGAGGGGAATAAATACATGTCTTACAGTTGGGATGACTTTCTCTAGACTAAGTATACTTATGTTTGTTATGCGCGTCACTCTGCACACCTTACGGTATCCTGATGCCAGTTTCCTACACTGTTTTAGTTACTATTCTCGTCTATGTCAAAATATATTGCTCACTTCGAGCACTTGATCTGTGATCCGAGTCTGGTCGCTCTTAGTCTTACCTAGTTGGACAACGCATCAAGTACAAATCACTTGGTCAATTAGCAGTTACATTTCCTATTTGTTTGTTATGGTTTTGGTTTTGTAGGTGATACAAATAATTGTCTACATGAAAAAGAACAAGAATGACATTACTAATATTATGATTTGTATAATGGTAGGTGAATTCAAATTTCGTTCTGATGAGTATACAGTATCTGAATCTGACGGCAGTGTGACTATTACGATTGACAGAGTAGGAAACACCATGGAATCTGCCGTTGCCCGTAAGCATACTAAGTGACTGTTCTTTTAAAGCCATGGGACTATTATTTTGTATTTTCATTTTCAAGTCTTGTACATTTTGTCGGATTAAATCCCCCACCCAGTCAATAGTTTGGGTTCCATATGTCCAAATCACCCATGCAATTAGTTAACCTTCCGACAAAATTATACTAAAAATACCAGATTACATAAATGTAACCTTTTGAGTTTTGAGGTCTTGAATTGGAAGGAATTAGGGCTTGTATTGCTTGAACAGGTCACAGCGTAATAGGTTCCTAATACCGTAAGTTAAAAGTGTTTTACGAAAAGGCAATATTTGCGCTTATAAAACCACTGTAATATTCAAAATCACTGGGTTTTTCGATTGAAGAACAAAATGTATATAAAATAACTCTAAAACTGGATAACTGATGTAACACCTTTATTTATCACAACAAAACTTGAGCAGATAATTCATAAACAATCAAAACCACAAACCTACCAAATGAATTGAAAATATTTCCTTTTCGAACAGTTGTATTACGTAAAAATCTGACTCACACCGGCAAATAACTCAAATCATTTAAGTGTTTAGAATCTGTAAACTTGAACTACATGCGTGCATAGGGCAACATCACCGGCTGAGGTCCTATTTTTCTCTGAAACTTGTTTCATTGATTTGGTGGTTTTTTCAGGTGTTGAATTAGTACCTAATAGAGGAGACGCTATTGCTATTCGAGACTTCACTTACTTTTCTACTATGTTAGTAAACTTTGACGCTTCTGACAATTCAAAGAGTTTTTCTATCAGCATACACAATGATGACATATCGGAACCTGATGAAACGTTCTACGTTATGATTGGAAGTGTTACTGATGGAACTGTTTCAATACCTGGTGACACCACTGCTGTTGTGATAATTGACGACGATGGACCGGCAGAAGGCAGTAATAGTAAGCAAATCAATTTAACATGTTTAGTGTACTGGACGGGTACAGTTGGTGGTTTTATGAAACGTTTCCGACTGAATATAATGCTCATCTATCAAAATGACTTAGTTATTACTGGGTGAACGTGGTTAAGGGAGTATCCTTGGATTGGTTTAAACCAGTGGTTCTCAACCTTTTTGCCCCACGACCCCTTTTGACATTCCTGGTCAGTACCGTGACCCCCAAAACAAAAATTGAAGAAAAAAAACACCAGCCGAATATCATAAATGAAATTGCTTAGTTTGGATACGAGCGTAGCGAGCAGGACATTTTGCATATTTGAACGTTTCTTTTGGGTTTTTCTAAGCTTTTTTAAAGCGAAATGTAACACGGTTCCCCCAAAACCAATATTTATGAGCCCTTCATGACGCCCTGGAAAACCCCAATCGACCCCCATGGGGGTCACGACCCCCAGGTTGAGAACCCCTGGTTTAAACTATCGTCATGTGATTATGCGCGTGCGGATGAGAGGAAACATAATGCGCATGAAAGGCAACATAAATATAAATCCTTTAGGATCAGGCAGGTGGGCGTCTTTCTTTCGAAACGAAAACATATTTGAAAAGAAATCAAATTGTCATTTGAAAAAAAGTTAAGTTACATAAAAATCCCACCAATTAAGATTTTTCATTCTCATAAAACATGTTTTGTGTTTTGCACATCTGATTTGAATGAAACACAAAACGGCACGGCCAGAATCGGTTACAGGCATGAACACGAGGTCTTGCAAATATAGGTTCAGAAAATGTGATTTGGTGAGCCATCTGGTTCTGTCGCTGATCCACTTGCCTGCTATATCGTCGGTGGTATTTCATAGTGACGTATAAGTATGTACGTCATTATGTTAAAACAAGATATTTATTAGCTTTTTTTGGTACATAAATGTTTTGATTACTAATTAACTAATCAATTGTTGGCTTTGGGACTAAATAAGAAAACGCTATTACTAAAGAATAGATTTTACAGCACAAAAACGATCAAAGTTTGCCATACTTCACTTTGTAATACCATTAACCATACGTCACTATGTGATACCATTGACCATACGTCACTATGTAATACCACCGACGACAACGAACAGCGGACCGGTTATCAAAAATTCACTGTACCCCGAATGTTTATTATTTTTATAGTAATCGTAATGGGTCACCCTTAACAATAACATCCAACTCAAAAATCGTTTACATGATCTATTTGTATTTTCAACCTAAAATGCAATAATGTAACATTATTGACGGTTCTCTTTTTGTACAATCTACAGGTCTTTCATCTACAGCTGTCATTGCAATAGCATCGGCAGGTGGGGGCGTTCTTCTATTGCTAATCGTCATTGGTATCATAGTCTGCCTAGTCGCCATGTCAAATTCATCTGGAGCAGCTAGCGTTCCCAGTGCATTTGCACTACAGCAAATGGCACCGTATGGCTATGGCCAACGGCAGGTAAGGCTTAAGAGTGTCGAGCTCTCTTGAAAAACGTTTAATTTAACCAATTTTTTAACTGAAGAGGTTCGGATTCTGGTTAAGACAAAGTAGAAAGAATCCATGTTTGTATTTTCATTAAAGTTTCTAAAACTGTAAGAAACTTGAACAATAAGCACAATGTTCAAGTATATTTTGAAGAAGAAAAAAAACCCTAGAAACAATAGGAACAACAGGGTGTCTTTCTTGTCATCCAAGCTTGGGACACTGATAAAATCACAGAGCTAAAACAAAGTTCAATTACATTAGTATACGATCCTCTGGGAAGGAGGAGCACCTTCATTCATAACATCTTACAATAAGGTTGAATTTTTAACCACTCCAGTCAATCATTAACAACTTGACTTTTTTGAAAATTATTTTGCAGGGTCCTTACAGATACTGAGTAGATCAGAAGACGAGTTATGAAGATACCCATATTATTTACATCAGAAACAAGAGCGTAGTATTTATAAGAGATGGCACTAGCCATCGAGTGATATACATTCTTTTCTCGCTGACATTGACGTCTACCCAGATGGTACCGATGGATGAAATATATCACACTCTGGGCAGTTGCCAATATGGGATGGATTCCTTACCATTCATGAACTTAGTTAGATATATCTGGACAACTTTTCAACTTGGTAACATAAAGAAATCTTTTAAGATGAACACCCTCTCACAATATAACAGTTTCATGATGTAAAAAGTTTAATATATGATTAGAATCTAAGCGTGCAGGATTAGAATCTAAGCGTGCAGTGCATCTATAACAACTAACCACTCCTTTACGCATAGCACTGAGATAAGGGAAATTATAGATTATTTTAGAAATGATATCCTGTATATATCACAGATTGCTTCAATTAAGCTAGTAGACTTAAACATGCTTTAGGTTGACATAGTGTGATCATTGGCTTTACAATTATATTCAAGCATTATGAAATTTAAGAGGTGTACACCTAACACAAAAAGTTCCAGACCAAGTGCTATGATGTTGGCTAATTCAGAATCAATAATCGGTACCAAACATCCAAGATATAGATTTAATGGAGATTTCCTCTCCATAGTTTGAAACCTCATTCATAAAAAATCGAATGGATACATTTAAAGTTGTTTTCAATAACCACATCTAATGACAACAAGGTTGCACTAAAATTGGTTTCCTATGGCATATCATAGATTTGTATTGTCCACTGCGCGCTATCCGAACCAGTTAGGTATCGGGATGAATGGGTATTCATACAGACATAACTTGGAGGCTTTACACACACATTTTCACTGCGTAATCACACTAAGCAATGATATCCCATAGAATCCCAATTTTAGTGCAACTTTGTTTTCGTTATTTGTGGTAATTTAAACCATCATAACTTCAAAACTATCTACTCGAGATATAAAACTACGAGGAAGAAGTTTGCTCATGTAATGTGTATCTCAGACTTTTGGCACCGATTATTGATTTTGGATTAGCCAACATCAAAGTACCTGGTCTGGAACTTTTTGTATTAGGGGTATATTATAGGTTTGGTGGCTACCATGAAGAAATAAAACCCACTTTACTGTGCTCAACAAAGTATCTCTCCAGGTAATAAATATATGCTCATAACTCTGAAGAAATAAAAAAGTAGTCCCACATAAAAAATGAAATAGTATATAATGAATAATATAATAGTTATACGACTAAAACCGTCATTAAGGCGACAGAGAATAATGCGTTTTATTCCGTCTTTTGTTCGTTAGGGCGAAATCTATTGTTTAAAATGACGTTAAGGCGAATTTCTTTTCTAAAGAAATTCGCCTTATTCCACTATTAAGATGATTATTAGTATAGTCACGTTGATCGTAATTGATATACAAATAAATGTTTTATTTAAAGTTAAAAAAACCAAAAAAACTCTGAAACTATTGCTCCAACTTAAAATATCTAATCATAAAATTCTCTTTTTGTGCTAGACTCGACGGAGTCTAGTACCAATAAGGTTGAAGGTTGTTGCATACTCCATAACTTTCGGTCGCTGCGCGCAAGCGTTGACCATCATATTCCAATATCAACAGATTATGGATGTGGCATTTTCTTGTGGTGGAGCTACTACGCAAGTGTCGGACTCGAGCGTTAGTGGAGTACTCGCGTATGCTCAGATATTTTATCGTTGATTGTTTGCTTTTCCCATGTTAACGAGAGGATACTAGTTTGTAGAAGTAATAAATTGCGTGTTAAAATGTTCGTAGATGCTATGTTTCAAATAGATGATAAAATAATTAAAATGTGGAATGAAAATTCATGGGTATAAAATTGTTTGATGACGCCGTTTCGTTGAATTTTAATTAAGAATGTACATTATTTTAGGAATGAGCTCCTTATTTGTGAGTATCAGGTGGTAAAATGTCAGTCAGGGTCAGAGTTCGTATATATGCTCATGAACTGTGCGGCTGGGAAACGATGATGATATGTTTGCGCTGTGTCATTGTCAATGAGTCGCAGTCCGGTATCTTAAATGCAATTGCTCAGTATCTCCTTCCAGTGTTTAACTAACGGATCAGTAAATATACACGTAATTCTTTGTATGTAAACTTCTTGTAGTAGAAGGTATTAAAATTGGATGCAGCAAACATTGGCAAAGCCTTATTGGCAAAGCCCTGGGGCCGGGGCGATATTATAGTCGGTGTATGGAAACCTTGCCCCCCACAACAGAATAATCCTACACACACAATTGCCCATTCGTCATTTTAAGCTCAACCCATTTGCTCCCGCCCCCCCCACTCCGGTGGAAATAATGAACAATCCCTTATCATGTAATTTACTCTAGACCTATTTACATGAGCATAAAGACAATGTTGTAATGGTCATAATGCAGTGGTTGTTATTTAAACTTAATTCTCGTACGTATATTTTAAACACGGTTTTAAGCTAAACATGCGTTTAAATTTGACTTTAAACACAACGTTTAACCAGGGAGGTGTATAACATCTCTCTGGTTTAACTAAACGCAATTCTCGAAAATGTGCTTAACATAAACACGCGTCTAACTCACTGTCTAACTTTAAACATGGGTATCCATCAAATGTGTTCAAAATATGAGTGTTCTAAATTAGCACACTAGTGTTCTACGGCAGTGATTTTGCCTGCCAAATGGCATTGGTATAGCTAATACAGAATGGGAGATACAGCTGTTTGATGTTTGGGGACCAGGGGTGGTGGTGCCGCCTGTACAAACTCAATGGGATAATCCCATGTTTTGTTCTTTTTACAATAACTAGTCATCCCTAATGTTACAAACACCATTCTGGTCCCATTTTAAAGGATAATTAGTAGTCTTTAAGTATGTGGTTCAACAGACTTGTCAACTATTTGTAACAACTAATTAATTATGGATAAGACCATGAACATCAGCTTTCTTCCTATTTGCTACACAGTCAACATGAATAATCAGCCTCAATTTATCGGATGTGCCCCCCCTCAGAAGTAGAAAAAAAATTCAATTTTCAAACTCATTTGGTGCGATCTGGTGTATACTTTTGACCAACATTTTATCGAAAAGCCACCTCTTAATTTCCAATGATTTTTTTAATTTGATTAATGCACGCACGAAAGAAGTTGAGCATATGGTCGAATCCAACGAAAAGTGTCCACGGCTAGATTTTTAGGGTCCAGTTTCAAAATGCTTCGATCTCTTATTCCTTTAAGTGCCATCACTAATCTCTCCAATTGACCTCGTGGCGGAATGATGAAGTTGAAGGTACACTTCTGAATGTTATCTACCAATACAAGTACCATATTTTGATTAAGTGATGATTATTCCACCTATTTACATATTTCATTCAAATTTGTGATTGTATTGTATTCAGAAGATGCTAATGCTGATAGAAAGTGATCATATTTGTCCAGGTGCTCATTTTTTGTTTACATTTTAGATTCACACAGTTAGGTAGCATTTGCAGGCTCTCAATACTTTGAAACATGAGGTTGAGTCACTTTGTGTACTTTCACCAAGATGATTTTAATGAACATTTGTTTTCATGTACCTCAAAGAGGGGGAATGACCCTTTCTGTAAAATTTAGACTTTTGAGCATGCGCCCAAAACCTAAGTACATAGAGGAATGTGGAAATTTGGTAATCGAAGGCAACAGCAAATGTATACGTAGGTAAGAGAAGTAAAACTGTAATAAATTAATGTTCTATTTAATTTATGTTACATTTTGGGGTGAAATAATTATGCAGGGCTGTTAACAATATTTGTTTTTTGTTTGTTAAAACATGTTTAAATCCTAATATTATGAACATATTCCCAGTAGTTTACTTTAAATAGATACTAGAATATTAATTTAATGTTGAAAAAAATATACAATATCTAACTGTCAGTTGTAATTTTGAAAAGGTTTATTAAGAACAATATATCAGGCAACATTTTTAAGCATTCCTATAAGAGAAAAAACATGTTAAGACTTAAAACACGGTAGCTTACATTGCAATAATCAAAGTATTCGTAGGTAACACATTTGTTCTCAACTTCAACTTCGTTGAATAAGAACAGTTGGATTCGTTTATTGACATAGGTTTAAGGACAAAATTGTACTCGACGTATTTTTTTATGTCCTGAATCGCGTGTGAGGGGAATGTCGTATCAAAATGGTGTCTTCATTGACTTTATAAGTAGATTTAAGAATGTGCACTCAGCGCTGCTTTTACAAAACAATCAGAATTGCGTAATATTCAACATTTAAATAAAACAGCAAGATTAACCAATTAAACATTAAACGAATATAAAACCATGTTTCTATTTCTAAGATATAAAAGAAAACACCCTAAGCATCAATAACCTCACTAGTGATAGACCTATACTGTTATTATTCTTGATGTTAAAGGCATATTGAATAGAATTAACCTTTTACACATGATAATTATGGCAGAAATTTTTTTATTATGCTAACGTATCTGATAATCCAATTTTGTTAGTGTCTTTCTTGCTTGACTTTCAATTATTAAGAATGTGCGTTTAACTTCTACAAAACAGTCAGAAGTGTGTAATATTTAACATCTGATTTAGGGCAAGATGATGACAACATACATATCGTACTGAGTTAAAATTTCGTAAAACGTTATAGTTAAACAATCAATTAACTCGCTAGTAATACTATTATTATTACTGATCTAATTTGGTAAAAAGCATGTTCATCATTAAAACTAAACATGATAAAAACTTAAGCATATATACACATTTTAATTAAGAAACATCTGATCATTCAGCCTCGTGATCATTCAGCCTTATAATCTCTACTTAACAAGTTTAGTGGTTCTTGATGTATTCTGTGTGTAGTTAGTTCTTTAGGTCTCTCATTTCGCGAGGATATATATCTAATAGAACATAATTACTCTTTGTTTATTCTATAGGACATTCTAGAATGTTAAGAATGAACGTTTCAGTTTCCGTGTGAATCCAAAGTATTGGATCGAATCAACTATTGAATAGTTCACCGAGCTATATATCTTTATTTAGAAAGCGAGCGGTTCCTTTAAGCAAACAGTTTGATTTGCCTGTAATTCATAGTCTTGAATGTCAGGTTATTTGTTTTAAGCAATAAAACAACCGGTTGCCTTCCTCAATTTGTTCTAAATAAAGGAGGCAAGTGAGGTCTTCTGGAAGTTATCATTTTGAATAGCTGTTTTAAACACGAAAGCCAGATCGCTTTTTGATTCATTTAATATATACTTTGAAATAATTTCATATCAGACCTTATATATATAAGTTTAACATGTTCAAAGTCTAGAACATTCAAATATTTTGCATTTCAGTCCACAACGGAATAAAGCACATACAACTTTCAGCAAGACATTCAGTTGTCGATTAGAATTAAGATATAATTTCCTAGTTTGGAATTTGTATCATTCTAAATGTCGTACATAGTCAATCTTTAACGAGTTTCAACCGGAGGCAGACTCCGCTTGACATAGAATCACCAATATGATATATTTTGTCAGATGTAGACAAAATAGGAATTTTATGTTTAGAAATTCAATGTTGTTTGATTTAACAACACTAATCTAATAAGTTTTGCCACGACAGAGACATTGTCGGGCATGTGCCTTTCATTATGATTAAAAAAAATCAATCAACCACTGCTTAGTTCAATTACACTAAGAAATAAATGTCGGAAGCATTATTCATGAGCAATTTTTGTATTTAAGACTGAAATCAGTATAGGCCTACCCTCGATTCCCTCCCACCTTTAAAAAATGAAAAGGTTTTACTAAATTTCTTGTTCACTTAAAATACGTTTCGGTGACATTACACAACCTGCCAGAGCAAAAATGAAGCAAGTTATTTTATATTTGTTACACATGAATTCCATTTTCAAATACAACTACAATATAATGACCAATATTATGTACCTCAGTAGTCACTGCTCTGCAATTCCTGGGGAAATTGGTTAACTACGCATACATCATATCGACAAGCTGGTTTAAAACAATATTACGCACCAAACAATATTATTCCCGTCTTATACATTCCTACTTAATATTTACATAATATTAGGTGCGAATGAAAGCGACAAACAATGCAGGAATTGTACCATGCCCATTAACTAATATATAGGTTACCTACGAATACAAAATGGAATATGAAAATATTGATTATGAAACCGAAATTTCATGGATGTTATGTCTAAATGTATCCATTTGAAGACGATCAACGTGTAATCTATGGCTATAAATATCATTCATTCACTCTAACACCAACAAAAAATATGTTCTCGGCAAAAACAGTGTGATTACACCATGCATTTTATTTAAATCAACACCTCCCATTTTCGTTTAATAAGGAATATTATTTTGTACCCCTCCAAATATAAATATAATACTATATCCAGTCAGATTGTATGATTGCGCACTGCTTTTATGTAAAATAAAATAATTTAGGGCCAATATGCACTGTGTATATTATTGAATGCCTACATATACATGTTACCTCCGAATACAACATGAAGTCATGCACGCGATGCTGTTACTAGCCTAGGACATGTACGGTTTGACCTAGACAAAATTGCAACATAAATGGTTTTTGTTGTTATTGTTTCAAAATGCCCTTCCGAACATTATATTAAAAATCGATAAAATCTGAACTTGGGGAAAAATGCTAATTTGCATAACAATAATATGGGTACATTTAGCCATATTAGTCGGGTATATACAGGGGTTACCGTGCACCCCACCACCCAGGACTCCCCCAAACCAACTTTCTTGACTCTTTTCATGGTCCTTAAACATAGTCAGGAAGATACCAAAAAACAAATTCGTGTTATTCAAGATGGCGTCCAAAATGGCCGCCAAAACTGGTCAAATTTCATAAAATGACATGTAGCAATCAAAATGCGTGGAGAAAGTATAGTTTTAATAGTGGGATGTATGTATTAGACAACTAGAGACTCTTATCCAGTAGTTTTGCTTTGTTAACATATCAAAATCCAAGATGGCCGCCAAAAATGGTAAAATTCCATAAAATGGCATATATCAACTAACATGTATGATCAGAGTATAGTTTTAACAATGGAATGTATGTTAGACCACTAGAAACTAATATCCAGCATTTTGGCTTTGTTAACATATTTAAAATCCAAAATGGCCGCCAAAATGGCCCCAAAATGGCTCTAAATATTGTGAAATCCATAAGATGGGATGAAATCAACCAAAATGTATGTGTTAGACCACTAGTAATTCATATCCAGATTTGTTGCTTTGTAATCACATACTTTAAGTCCAAAATGGCTGCCATAATGGCCGTTGTCAATGTAAAAATAGTCTAAGAGTGTATACTATTGCATCGCATTCACCAAATACAATTTAGTATTATGTTCTAAACTGCTAAGCTATTGTTTTTAGTTGTATAACCCCCCCCCCCCCCACGTCCCCCTCTGTGACAATTTTGATTCGGTATCACTTTCCAAAATGGCTGCCAGATGGTAGAAGTTGATGCTAAATGACCTAAATCAATTGTTTTGTATTGTTAATGACCATACTGTATAATACCAATACCCCAAATTTAATGGGACAGCATTCACTATGATAAAGCCTTGGGGCTGTAGATCTAGTTTGAGTATTTATAAAATATCCGGATTGCTGCAAAAGGTTAAAATAACTTAAAAGCAGTATTAGTTCATTGTTTAAGTGTAACATTAATAATACATTATTATATATATAGTTTTTAATCTACTCAGTAAACGTATTTGCATACTCTTTAAGTATATGACAAGGTATGATTGAATGGTATAGACTCCATTTTTACAATGTAATGTTATTAAGATGGCCATCATAATGACCATTAAAATTACATCCAATTGGACAATAAAATTACCCGCTTCAAATGCATGGTCAAAATATTTACCAAGATGGCCACCAATTGATCAAAATATGGTCAGAAATAGCCGGTTAATTTCAGATATTATAACAGTAAGTAAAGGATATTGGATACTATCTCTGATTATTATGTTCATTGATAAATTCATACAACTCACGATCGTATGGTTGGCCATAAATACTGGTTTGGCCAACTTTAACTGCTTGTTGATCCTATTGGATGGATATTTCAATTACTAAGGTAGGTTTTTCAAGTCAATAATTAACATTATAGTACTGGATGATGTCGAATCAGCTATTTCTGACCATATTAAGATCACCTTGGTAATTGTTTTGACAATTTGGAGGTAGTTTTATTGTTCATTTGAGGTAATTTTAATCATATGGTCATTATGATGGCCATCTTAATAACATTACATTGTCAAAATTCGTTCAATCATATCGTGTCATGTACAAATTAAATACGTTTACTTATATTTAAAAGATTAAAAGATATATATATATATATATATATTATAATTTGGTCATTTCTAATGTAACACTAATAATAAACTAATACTGCTTTTCAGTTATTTTAACCTTTTGCAACCAATTGGATATTTTTAAATACTTAAACTAGATATACAGCCCCTAGGCTTTATCATAGAAATATAGCGAATGCTGTCCCATAGATTAAGGGGTATTAGTATTACATAGTCATATTAGTATATGCATTTACAATATTAAAAAAAAGTCATTTAACATCAACTTAACCATCTGGCAGCCAGTTTGAAAAGTCGTACATAATCACAATTGCCACAGAGGTGGGTCTCATATCTAAAAGCAATAGCTTAGCAGTTTATAACATACTGTTTGGTGAATGTGCTGCAAAATTACACCGCTTTGAACCCTTTGGAAAAGGCGCTATATAAATACTGATTATTATTATTATAATAATACTCTTATAGACTATTTTTACAACGGCCATTTTGGCAGCCATCTTGGTTTAAAGGTATGTCATTACAAAGCGAGAATACTGGATATGAGTTACTAGTGGTCTAAAACGTTCACCCCATTGTTTAAACCAGGGGTGGGCAACCTACGGCCCGCGGGCCGCATGCGGCCCGCCAGTGGTTTTTTTGCGGCCCGCGAGATGTATCAAGAAAAATAAAAAATAAATATATTTTACATCATCACAAAAACGAGCTAGCTGCTTAGCATTTTATCGGCACAAATGATGTTCCTCAACGTGCGTAGGTATATTTTCCCCATTAATTATCATCTGTCAGTGGCATAACTAGAGGGGGCGAGGGAGCGATCACCCCCGCCCCCCCCCCCTCCACCCCCAATATTGATGTCGTGTCGGTTGAGATTGGCATTGTCAGGCTGATCATTTGACAAGATGAATCATGGAATTATGACGCTCAAAAGTACACAGATGAAAAAAAATCGCGCGCTACGCGCGCATGATTATGTGTCACCAAATTGCAATATTATGTAGTAACGTAGCTTGTTTAGAGCTAAAATATACCAAATATACCTCAATCGTGCAAAAAAAAGGTGTCAAATCGACATTTTCCCTCGCTACGCGCGCATTGCTTGACTCTGAACAATCTTGTCGGTTGACTTTCATTCTTTCCCACCCCCTCCAATATGAAGAACGCCACTGTCATCTGTACTGTACAGGCCATTGCTACAAAATTTGGTTAGGTGCGGCCCAGTCAATTTTTCACTCCTTATATCTGGCCCATTCATTCAAAAAGGTTGCCCACCCCTGGTTTAAACTATACTTTCATCGTACGTTTTGGTTGATATTATCCCATTTTATGGACTTTGACATTTTTTGCAGCCATTTTGGGACCCATTATGGGGCCCGTTTTGGCAGCCATTTTCGATTTTAAGTATGTTAACAAAGCAAACATACTTGACATGAGTTACTAGTGGTCTAATACTTACATCCCATTGTTACAAAGGCCCCATGACAGGGTCTTTATTTCGACTTCGGAATCCGATATCAGAATTACCGGAATAACACATTTTATTCGGTGAAAATTTAAATTGGCGCAAAGTTCAAAATACTTCTCGGAATAACTCGGAATTACGCGGAGTTACAGATAGTGTCAGGACTTATTTGAAATTGGCGGGTTTTATCGGAATAACGGGAATTAGGGCCTGTCATGGGGCCTTTACAACTATGTGTTCATCATACATTTTGGTCGATATTGTGCAATTTTATGGAATTTTGACCATCATTTTGGCGGCCTTTTTGGATTTAAAGTATGTTTACAAAGCAAAAATACTGGGTATGAGTTTCTAGTGGTATATATAACATATACATGTCATTGTTAAAACTATACTTTGATCATACATTTTGGTTGATATATGGAATGGTATGGAATTTTACCATTTTTGGCGGCCATTTTAGTGGACATCTTGGATTTAGGTATGTTAACAAAGCAAAAATACAGGATATGAGTGTCTTAGGGGTCTAATACATACATCCCACTATTAAAACTTTTCTTTCACCACGCATTTTGATTGCTATATGTCATTTTATGAAATTTGACCAGTTTTGGCGGCCATTTTGGACGCCATCTTGAATAATACGATTTTGTTGTTGTTAACATCCTGAATATGTTTGAGGATCATGAAAAGAGTCAAGAAAGTTGGTTTGGGGGAGTCCTGGGTGGTGGGGTTGCACGGTAACCCCTGTACACCCGACTAATTGGATAATTATTCGCTTGTTGCAGAACATAATTTGTAGCCCGTACGAATGTTATGAGAAACACGTTTGTATCTGAAGCGTAAAATTGATCATGATTGTCATACCAACCACCGTACATTATGACAATGGTCGTCAATGCTGGATACATAATTTAATTGGTACCTTTAGATGTAGGGGATCCTGGCAATAACATAATGATACTCGTTATTCTTTGTTTTGTCCATCTTTTGTGTCCGAACAGCGTGATTGTTTTTATATACCACAATGAGCATTGCTACGCATGGTCAATTAAACAGCTTAATAAGATGTAATTGACCGAAAGACATACAAACTATCATGACTATAGACGAAAGATGTTACGTACAACAGATTTGAAAAGAGTATCTACCGTAACTATAGTTTTCCACGCGGCACTAGTTGTCTACTGACGATAGTTCCACAATTTCACACAAATTTTCAAAAATGAAAAATTGAATTTCATCACCATAGTTGGAATCACCATGAGAAGTGCATTGAAATAAGTACAAACATACCGGGAAACATACCTAGCATTGCTTGTGCAATATTCCCACACACCCTTGCAAATAGGCCTATCGTTGGGTTTTTTAAACGGTTATGGACAAAAAACTTATATATTCACTAGTATTCTGCCTGATCTGTACACGTGCATGTTATAGGCCGTTTCCTCTAAGAAAATACTATTTATCATTCTTATATAGGCAATTTGATTGGTTTTCGGGTATATATTATGAGACGATAATATATAGTTTGGGGCGGGGCTTAATTTGTACCTTCAGTGCGTATAAATGTTCACGCGCGCCCTACACAAAGTTGCTGACGTGTGCGTTGTGCGTTGTGCGTATACGCAGAGATGCGATGTGTGTATGTGCTCAGAAGCAGGAAAGTTGGTAAACAACTCACTGGATTTACCGATTTTATATGATGAAACATACAAATAACCAATAAACTAAATAAGAATGAAAATATACAGTTCGTAGCAGGTCTCATATTGTATAGGCTGTACACTATTTGTGTCGTCGTGCATGAATAGCAACAGGACAGGGGCGAATCAATTTGTGGTTTTGATCATCTTGGCTTGGATGTATCATGCGCGAAATATTTCATCTCTCTTTTTGGACTTGTAATCAATCAAATTTGAACCCATGAGCGTGACGGACAACAGCACATCTTTTGAAATCGATTCCTAAAGATGTAACGCGTCTGGGAACGAGACTCGAGAGTGACGTTTTATTTATGGATGGTGAGAAGTTATTTCATGACAGGGCGAAAGGCTACATCGGATTTTTGTGTTGAGTGACCTTGGTCCGAAACACACATAGCTTCAAACATGTCAAAAGAAAATACCAACTTGTCCATCCCCGTCTTGATTATCTATGTTTTATACAACCAATCACTGAGTCAATCATTGGCATTATTAGAAAATAATTTTATGATATATTTTCATTCATTTTGTACAGAGATGACTTGGTGTGAGGTCATAAGTGCTACCATGGAAGTACATGGTGCTACGGATAGGGTGAGATTAAACACAGCATTCTGAAGGCTGTGATGAAATGACAGCTCAAAAGTGCACTTTGACTTTGTCACATAATCAAATAAAACATATGCACTGAAAAATTATTGAAGGGTGGTGGAGGTGGTAATCGCGTGTATTCCACCGTGATCGGTTGCCATTGTGTAGTGAATCAGTGAAATTGTCATTATATATGTTTAGTCAGCGCAATATTTTAAACATTTTAATCACTATTGATAAAAGATGTGACACCCCAGGGGAACTTGAACGCGTATAATGCAAATGAAATAAATTAAGACGGGTTTCCGGGGGGTGTGATACTAATATAATGCTAAATATTTAATTAGATTCCTAAAGTATACTAGCTAAACTATGCATGGTTTATAGCACAAACATATTTCCTAGAATGATGCATTTATATTGTGACATATAATTAATTAAATTGACCACTTCAAAAAAATAAGGGCAGGCCTTCAAACAGACTTGAAATTCAAGTGTAAGTCGTCTCCCCCATGCAAGTGTCCTCCCCCGATTAGGTGGGCAGGACCACTCCGAGTTGATCGTCGGCGATGAATCTAAAGAGTTAACATGGTCAATATCGAGCAACAGTTGTCAAACCTATCCAAACTTGTTTTACTTGGGGCTTTAGTTTCATCACAAACGATATCAAGTTTTGCTTGTTGGAACCTTAATCCTGCTTTTCACCGATATAAACCGACAGATTCCAGGCCACGCGTTTGATGCCACGCTTTTCGACCAGCGTCAGGGCGTAGTCACCGAAAACAATCTCTTTGTTGACTAGCGAAAGTGCGCACTACACGTTTTCACTACATTTTATACATCATTGGTAGCTGCTGCGGGCGGTTGTTTATGACGGCTTACAAGACGCTTTTTAAAAGGCGCAACGTAAAGAGTTTCGGATAGGTGATGTTTCAGAATTGTCATACTGGTTAAAGACAGGATACGACGAAAAAACGACGACGATAAATTTTCCAACTTTTCCAAATCATGGGTAGATTACTCATAACGGTTATCTTCGCAGGAGTATGCGTAGCAGTTCTGGGTGTGGTTTCGTACAATGTACAAGCACAAAGTAAGTTTAACATTCACACCAGTTTATTTTATATTACACTTTTTGATTTAATTGATCGCGAAATGTGAAATATTCATCCCCATTTTGTAATTACATTAGTACTTTTCTGAAAGTTGCACAGCGGTCAATAGGTTCCATATAATACCTTTACAAGTAAATTGGGTGTCTTTTTTGCGCTTATAAAGTAGGTAAACATATAATATAGGTAGCAATGTAAAGTTGCAAATACATATGAATTCAACAAGATACTAGTAGGTGTCGTTTTAAAGATCTTGGTGAAAGATTTAATTTGGTGCCAGAATCATGTTAATCGAGCATGTTCAAGTGAGATTGTCATTTAAAATTCCCCAAAAGTAGTCGAAAACCTGTTACGAAATGCCATTTTAAGCCATTTTAAAATGGATTCTTGTCAACGCTTTGTACCTCTTTATTTTAATAACCATGTTTTTAAAATAACTAAAAGCACATTAATCATAACATTCCTCACATGTTTATCAGCTGAACGGTAGAAAACCAATAAATAAATCAATAAACAATACTATTCGGTATCGTATAGCATTGGATAATCAGATACAGCTTTGCATTCATTCTCGAACTATTTTTATATCCGATTGCTCCCATCTGATCATATTATTCCGTGGGAAAGTTTAGTATGCATTTTGGAAAAAAAGGGTAAACATTGCAAATAAAACTAAACAGGAAGTGAACTTTTTTGTATAATTTAATCTATAACATTATCAACATCAATAGAACATTTAAAAAACAAAGGCTTCCAACAGTATTAATACTGGTTATAAAGAAGTTTAAGAATGAAAATATAATAAATTATGAATTATTCTAATATCGTCAAAGGTCAAAGGTCAAAGGCAGTTTCCAAGATGGTATCCTCCATGTGCTGAAAAGCTGAAAAGATTTCCCCATAAAAATACATTAAACTACCTCTTGTTCATATTTAAAATATATATTCATGTAAAGAAAGTCTTCAAAATACTTTAAGTAAGCTTGTCTCTCTATTTTGTGTTGCCGGAGCCACCCGACGGATCATAAATTCCATCCACTAATTCAAATTTGTTTTCAATTCAAACAGTGGGACTGTACTCGGTCCGGTTCGGTAGTTTAAAAAACCCGATTAATTCAAGCAAACTTATTTATTCCATGCAGGAAAGAGTAAATTCAAAGTTTAAATCTTTAACATTTTTTTTAAATGTCGACCCTTGTTTTGTCGGTCGCTGAGGGCAACACACAATAACAATTGGTTGGCCTATGCTATGGCCTGGTTAGGGTGGGGGGGGGGGGGGGGGGGTACCGCGCCATTTTGTCCCGAAGCAATGGTCATGACGTCATATTTTGGTCGATTTTCTGAACTTTTGTATTGGATTTAAGTGCAAAATATATGCCCTTGGCATCATACTTTCCCAGCTGTGCGGGTCCACTTTAAATTTCAGATGTTCTAAAATGGATGGATTTCTAACCAATTTGATAAAGAAACACGATCCGCACACCTCAGAATTGCAAAAAAAGCTTAAAACAAGTCCACTTTTTGTGCCTTTGAACAGAGTGTTTGCCGGGAATGTAGAATTACACAGTGCATTAACCCATGACCCCGGTCCAATTAATAAAATTAGATATTAATAAATTATTCGCCAAAAGTTTGTTAAATTAGCACGGTTGGTGTAGTGGATGGAACGTTGACATGGGGAGCGAAAGGTTGTGAGTTAGAGCCCCGTTATGATCACTTTTGTTTTATATGCGGGGTCTTGCCGCTGGATTTGTTTGGCCTGCCGGCATCATCTGTATGCGTGCCCACACGGACAGCGCTGCTGGCGTTGACCGTATAAATGACGCCATTTTTTGTGTTCGAAAATGTCAAAGTTTGTTACCGTTCTTTCAAAAATAAGGAATATAATCACATTACAAACACATTTTGTGCGAGAGTAACACACAAATTTGGCAAAATGGCACAATAAAAATCCGTTCGTAATAAATAAATGGATATGGTTAAATAATAAAACTATCACAATTATACTCGTCGATCTCTGTGGCGTGCATACGATGGCCATGTCGTTGGCAATAGGCAATCACGGGTTCGATTCCCGTATATTCCTTGTTATCCTTTTATTTTTCTATTTTTTAAACTTGATGGTGGATTAACATCATTGTTATGTCAATTTTTATAAATTATTAAGGCCGCCCATGCGTTTATAGTTTTCTTTTTATTTATTTATCTATCATAAATTTATCTCTTTATTTATTTAACTTTGTATCTAAACAATTAAAATGCGTAAACAATTATATTATTGCACGATAAATAAGTGATTTAACTTGAGTTCAGTTTGATTAATGATAGCAAAACTGGTTGTAAAACCATTTTACCAGTGTGCCCAACAATTTCTCCTTTGCACACTTTGTTTATACATCCAGAGATGTCACTTTTAGCTTGTTATAGCTAGGCTAATAATATACAATTGTAAGCAAGTTTGCGACCTCTTTGATTTTAGGCTGGTAACACAATCCCACAGTGCATTTCGTTAAAACAGTGTAAATTATTTTTTCAACGATACGTATCACGTGATAACGCAAAATGGCGCGGTACACCCCCACCCCCCCTATGGCCTGGTCATCAGTGTCATAAGAGTACAGGAAGTGTCATTGTTCTCTTAAATCATACAGGGTTATGCCAAAGAAATTATGGGGGTGAGCTATTTTCTAGTCAATTTGCATCTGTTACACCCATACCAATAATTATACTATTTGGAATGTAGAATATCCAAAAATAAGGTATTTGACACAAAATGCGTGGATTCATTCAAGCAGTCGTATGTCGAGTTATGGAAATAAATTTAGAATAGTACATGAATGGGAGTGTATTGAAACTAAATCATATACTAGTAGGCCTACATAATTGTATTTAAAATATTTATAGGAGGGTTAATGAATTGACACTTCATCACGATATTAGAAACATAACTAAATTGTATATAGTGAAAAGATCACATTTTGATATGCCTTCATATGTTTTAATTATAATTTATTGTATATTTTTGTCTATTTGCTTATATTTTGTGTATATTTTTGAAATTGTTGATAAAGATATTGTTGTATTATTGTATACTGGCCGCAATTCAGTTCATGACTGCTATGGCCTTTTTTAATAAACCTTTTATGAATGAAAAAAAATGAAAAAAAAATGTTTTAAATTAGATTTGAGTTTACCTAAAAATAGACATTTGTTAATATTATTGTGCACAAAATGTGTTTGGTAGTGGTTGCGTGGCAGGTTTGTACAGCATGACTTGTGCTATGCCCCGGCTATGCCTACTAATATAGAATTAGAAGAAAAGGAACTACAGGGCGTGTCAAAAATGTGTCCAATGCGAGACATAAATTACTTTTTTTTAAATCCTGTGTTTTCAGTTTTGAAAGAATTTACTGATTGTTATCCCTGTTAGGTCGTCATCACATACATTTTAGCTTAGAAAATGTATTGAATTTTCATTTTTATTGACATGTTGGTAGAAATCGTTTCATACGCTTGTTTTTACATACTTTATCTATTTAAAAAAAGGTCTTTGTGGTTTTGTTTTTGATATATATATATATATCTGAGCCTCTTTTATCCCTTCATGATGATGAATTGTATGTAATAAAATTACGAGTGTATCGCAATATCATTATCTTCAATTTCTTTTTTAATATTAATCTTTGATTACAAATGTTAATTTTACGATATGTTTGGGTTTTATCAAAGATCTTAGACCTAACCAACTATGACATTAGGTAAAAACGGCCCATGCGAATGGGTCACAATTTCAGCATTAGAGTGGAACAACGTGTAAAACTATATTCAAGACCCCCTGGTCATTATATTGTCAGGTAGGCAAACAATTAGTCGATAGAAACATCCAATTAGCAGACCGTGCTATTCCAGTTGAATCCCATACACCTTATGGAAGACATGACTTTAAATCTTTCTCACAGGGAATCCAATGTGAATTTGAAATCGGTGGCTCCATTTGAAATTTACCGACTCCTTGTATGCATGATTAAGTTCATGTCTTCCATACGGGGTGCATGGATTTCAACTGGAATATACCAATTTGACTATCCAAATAAGCGTAAATAAAGCCACGGAAAACACCTGCTCTACGGGCCAGACCTACCCATTTTTCTATATTTGTTTTAAATTTGTTTTGAATTTATTTGAAATGTTGTGAACATTTCTTAAAATTAACCAAACTAATTTCATGACAGCGAACTGTCGGTTTTCGAGCTTCATTTCTTATTTCATTTCTTTGCGCCCGGTTTGGGGACGCCACGTCAAATCTCGTTGTTACAGAAGAATTTACAACTTGGGCTTCGATAAATTATTTACTTTTATTTGAAATATTACTTAAAAGAATGAGAAATACACAAGTAGGCCTTACGAATGCAAATTTTAAACTCTGAAACATCAGATTTTGATATATTTATTTAAAAGAATTGAACACAAGAAATGATTTTTTTTTTAAAGTTATAAAAAAAGAGAGTTGAAAACTAGCAGATGATTCAGTTTATGAAATGTGTTTTACAAAGTAGAAGAAATTGAATTAAAGGTAATACGCCTGTTTTGAATATAAGGAGATTATTACAATTATAGATGTTTTGAATGTACCAATCTTTAAAAAACTATTTGTTATACTGTATGACTTGGTTATGTGATGCAAACATGGTTTAATTTCTGAATTTATGAATATAGTAATGCGATCAAGCTATGCAAAATGTGTAAATGATGAATGAAAATAAATTTGAAAAAAAAGAGTAAACGTCGTTGTTACAGAAGAATGTATAACGTAAGCACCATTTTTACCGAATGTACAACTTTAAGAATATAAAACTTAAACCGTTATTACTGAACAATGTACAACTTAAACCCCGTTGTGACCGACGAATGTACACTACAACTTAAACCCCGTTGTTACCGAACATTGTACAACTGAGATCTCGTTGTTGTTGCAGAATATAAAACATAACCGTTTTTACTGAACAATGTAAAACTGATTCCCCGTAGTGACCAAAAAATGTACAACTTATACCTCGTTATTATCGAAGCATGAGCAACATAAACCCGAACGTGAACCCCAAACTTAATCAGACTGCCTTGTCGTTGGACCACTCCTGAGAGAGGACATTTTTAGATAGCCATTGTAACATTTTAAATTTGACAATTGCGGCACCGCCCAATGTCATATTATGATGCTTAACCCTAACACTCTTGAGTACTACGAATTACTACGATGCGGCGTGCTTGTGTCACAGGGCCCCAGGGTATATACAGGGCGGAATATACTCCGCCATGTATGGTTTCCCCCCGTGGCCTAGCGGTAGATCGTCTGCCTCTGAACCCAGAGGTCCGGGGTTCGAGCTCCGGGGAAGTGGGGGGCACTTTTCCCCCTCGCTATTTGGCCGCGAAAAAAATTCTTTGGAAAAGGTGCCTTGTGGGTTAGGGTTATGGAGCGATTTTTTTCACTATTTTTCTTTTTTCATTTTTTTTCTAATTTTCATTAATTAATCCTAACACTCTTGTGTACTACGAATTACAACGATGCGGCGTGCTTGTGTCACCCGGCTCGGCAGTTTTTCGATGAAACAATGGCCCAGGGTATATACAGGGCGGAATATACTCCGCCATGTATGGTTCCCCCCACCCCCACCCCGTGGCCTAGCGGTAGATCGTCTGCCTCTGAACCCAGAGGTCCGGGGTTCGAGCCCCGGGAGTGGGTGCACTTATCCCCCTCGCTATTTGGCCGCGAAAAAAATTCTTTGGAAAAGGTGCCTTTTGGGTTAGGGTTATGGAGCGATTTTTTTCACTATTTTTCTTTTTTCATTTTTTTTCTAATTTTCATTAATTAATCCTAACACTCTTGAGTACTACGAATTACTACGATGCGGCGTGCTTGTGTCACCCGGCTCGGCAGTTTTTCGATGAACCAATGGCCCAGGGTATATACAGGGCGGAATATACTCCGCCATGTATGGTTCCCCCCCACCCCCACCCCGTGGCCTAGCGGTAGATCGTCTGCCTCTGAACCCAGAGGTCCGGGGTTCGAGCCCCGGGAGTGGGTGCACTTATCCCCCTCGCTATTTGGCCGCGAAAAAAAAATATTTGGAAAAGGTGCCTCGGGGTTAGGGTTATTATAAGGTTACGTGACACTTTCTAATTATATTCTAAGATATGATCAAATTTACAGAGCGCCACAATGGCCCACAACAACTTGATTCCATTTATCCGCCCTCTAACAATTCCTGATCAAGGGTGTTAATAAATGGACAATGTGTTGGTATTGAATCATAATCCTTTTCTTCAATTACTATAAGAGTAAAGTATAAACATGTCTTCCATTTTAGATTATCCATAAAACTAACAAATAGGCTACACATTAGTTATATTTAAGTATATTATCTTCATATCCACGTAACATAAAAATATTGTTATTGTTAATATCATTATCATGATTATAGCTAAAGATGTTATTGATATTATTTCATCAGCTTGTGTGGATAGGAATACACCCGCAGCGGACGGCATGGGTCTTCAAGTTCCGTGGGCACCAACTGTTGCACAGAAACTTAATTTTCAGGTTAAGAACAGCGGATCTGCTAGAATTACAGTAATGGGCGATACATGGCCGAAAATAACAGCTTTTGTTGGTATCGACGCAGAGAATAGCGGGAAAAACGGCATAAAAGGCAAGGTTTTATTTATTTATTTGCATATAAATACAAATACTAACCTTTTAATGATCTCAGTGACCCGGCATATAAAACAAAAAGGAAAAAAGGAAAACACAAATTATTAAAATTACTTTAATGCCTGCATTGAAGCTTGATATTAGGTATATTATGTACAACAAGTGCAAATCGCCAGTACATAATCAGAGAGCATACCACTAGAATAATCATAAAACAACAATAACAGCAACATCAACAACAATAACAACAACATCAGCAACAACAATAATAACATCAGCAACAACAACAGCAACCACAAAAGGGCATCAACAACGTTAACAGCAACAATTAAAATAGCAACAACAATATGATGACAACAAAACACTAACAACAGCAACAATAACAACAACAATAATACATAACAAAAGTGTACTTTAGGATTAGATTCTGGACTGTACTACATTAGTATCTTCCTATACTGGAACACCCAGTCTCGTTCAATACTTGTACAAAGTTAGTTAGCGATATCGGAACACAAATGATGCAACAGTATCGTCCAATACTGGGACAAACACTACTGCAGGTAGTATGTCATGAGAAATAAATTAACAATGTAATCACATACAAATTATTCAACTATAAATTACATCCGAAACAGTCTGTGTACACACACGTTATTATAGATTCTTGTCTCCTAATACACAAGTGTATCTAAAGATCTTGAAGAAAAAAAAGGTTATTAACATTTGGCATTCTTCCAAACAAACAAAATCATGATCAGAATTGTCTACTCCATTGTTGAAATTAAAAGGGGGAAAATAGTACTAATGCAAATAAAAGATCAAATCATCTTTGTAATTGCTTTTGAACAAAATCTTGATTTTGCTGGTTTAATTGTAGTTCTTTTACCATTTACCATTAAATGAGAAATAAAGTTCACACCAATATCAACATGCTAAAAATATTAACCTATATTAAAATCTGCCATTTCTACACTTGAGCCATATAAAATGTTGCAACCCTTTATTGTATTAGAGAAACACATTTTATGAAAATCATAACCAAAAACTTTGCAATTCTAGCATAATTCACAGAATGCATGAATTAGTCAATTTCCACCATACAAATGTTATGTTTGAAAAGACATGTCTCATATCATATTATGATCAAACCATTACGGTTCTGAATACATGGATGAATTTCTGTGTAACCACATGCCTTGGCAAAATGTGTTCTACTTTGTAGTCTTATAATGTCATTCAAAATTTGAACAATACACACGATTTATTTGTTATCAAATGTCAACATGCTACTTTCAAAGTTAATAAGACACTCGTCTTATTTTCTGTACTTGATTTTCCCTTTCGAGTAGGTGGGAATAGCATCATGAGTCTGTTCAACTAGTCTTTGACAAGCTGGGCTCAGTTCCTCAAAGGACACAATAAGAGTTACAACTTGCCGGAAACGAGACCCATTTAAACCGTAGAGCCATTTCCTTCGGACTTTCCTTTTATAGAGAAATTTCTCTATTTCATAGAATATGTCACCTTCATTTGTAGAACTGTCGTGGGTGTCTATCATGTCTATGGCAACCATTTGTTAATTTTGAATGTCCACATTAACTGCCATTGGCTGCGATGCTGGAGCTGGCTGATCTACATTGTCATCTGTTTTATTGGCTCTCTGAGCAATGTCTGGCACAGTGTCTGGCACAGTGTCTGGCACAGTGTCTGGCACAGTGTCTGGCACAGTGTCTGGCACAGTGTCTGACACAGTGTCTGGCACAGTGTCTGGCACAGTGTCTGGCACAGTGTATGGCACAGTGTCTGGCAGAGTGTCTGGCACAGTGTCTGGCACAGTGTGTGTGACGTGTTGGTCTTTGTTATCACTAAATGTCATTTGATCAGTACATACAGGATATGCCACGCTTGCATCATGACTAGGAAATGATTTTCTACACCTGGCATGTTTTTAATATGTACCCTATGTGCATACAATTGATTGTCTTGAACTGCACGCAACCTTACATGAACATCTGATTGTTTTTCTACTACATAGTACGGAACGTGCCATGGTGTGGCAAGTTTCTTAGATTGTTCCCTATCATTTCCTGTCATGAATAAACCTGATCCAGATAGACACTCTTCTTTGTAATGTCCAATTTTTTCCACGATTGTAGCATTGGATATTTGCTCTTGGCGTGCGAGGTCTGCGATAGTTCTGTTGGGTCCTTGCGATACTGGATACCTTGACTGATACTGCTGCTGATCATCATTACGCCATTGTCCTCTGTAATCAGTGCTCTGTAACAACGAATATGGAAGAGGTGGTTGTGGCATTGGTGATAAGTTATGACCGGTAGTAAGACGAGGGCAATACTGTGCCGTGTGACCTATCTGATCACATAATTGACACAGGGGAGAATCCGGCTTAGCACTTGCATGACTGGGGCAATGCGATGCAGTGTGACCAGTCTGTTCACATAAATGACAACTGGGATCCGGCTTAGGAGATTTGGCGATTGCCAGTTTAGCAGCAACCAAGTTCGCTATTTCATCTGCTTTCACCACTATCATCCTCAATTCTTTCTGCTGTTTCTTTTTCTTTGGGCATTCCAATTTGCAAAGTCACAATATCGTTCGTACGTATCTATCCATTCATCAATGTCCTGTTGGTCACGACCCGTAAATGGTGCAGGTCTGAAATGGTTATTAGCCATGATTAGGATACTCTCAATCTAACTACTTGAACTTTGTCTACTTATCTTCAACGTTCGACTCGCGTTATTTACTCTCTAAATGTAAAAGAGTGAAATTCCACTCTAATGGAGTGAATATTCACTCTTCAAAGGAGTGCCTACAGTGATCACTCTAATAGAGTGAAAGATCACTCTAATAGAGTGAAAGTCACTCCTTGAAAGAGTGGAACCATTTTCACTCCAATTTTGTTCACTCCAGGAACGAGTGAATTTTCACTCTTTGAAGAGTGCCTACAGTGATCACTCCCCTGGAGTGAAAAAGAGTGAATATAATTATAAGGGGTGAATTTCACTCATTTAGAGTGAACTTCACCCTCATTGAGAGTGAACAATAATGGAACATTTTAAATACTTAATCACATTCACATGAATAACTTGCAATTCAATAGAAAATTTGAATAACAAACAAAGAGTCATTATCCAAACTATACTTACCGAACAACTGCTGTCATTTGCTTATGTTACATTATCACTTCCTTTCGGTAGTGAAACGATATCATATATCAACATGATATTTCTCTATGTAAAGTATCTAAATCTACTTTCTATGGTGTTTTTTATCGATGATGTTTTTACGCGTTTCATTAATATAATTTATATTTAATCATTATTTGGACTTTAAAATTATTGCAGAAACAATTAACATTGATATCATCATTAATCATCACTTCAATAATGTTTAAATTTAATAAAATAAAGAATATTTGGAGTTTTTGAATATTTTTCTATTTGATTGTGTTCCGGCTCTCAAATTATTTAAATCTGGTACAACTGATCACTCGCACAGAGTGAAAAGTCACTCGACACAGAGTGAAAATCACTCTTTTTGAGTGACAATAATTTCACTCTAAACTCATCAACCGCACAGAGTGAAAAGTCACTCGACACAGAGTGAAAAATCACTCTTTACGAGTGACAATGACTTCACTCTGAACAACGAGTGACATTGTCACTCTTTTACATTAAGAGAGTACATGTACGTTTATAAACAGTTTCATTGTTATCCAGGTTTTATGCCCGGATTTTCTCACCATATGTGGCGTTGCTGACCACGGGAAATTAGCTGCAATGACGACAAACACTCCATGATACAATGAAAGTCAGGATTCTTCAGATTTAAGATGATTTCACACCATTTTATTATCCTCATCGTAATACAGGGTGACCCAGAAAATGTTGAACCCAAAAATCACAAACTTAAAGAAAATAATCAAAAATGAAAATAAATAAATATAGCATTCTGTTTTCATCAGTTATGTAAACAATTTATTCAGCTTTCTGGAGAACGTTAGATCATGTAAATTGGCCTTACCAAACTAAAGATACACTTGATTGTGTGACAGGGGGTGTTTTCGCCCTTTTGTAAAAAAAGTGAACAAATTGGTTCAGATATGAAACTTAATTCTGTTCTAAGTACGGTGAGTTAAGTAATCTTTTCTTTTGATCTGTATTTATCAAATTAACATTTTCAAATGAAGTCAAGGGGACTTCAGTTTTTGTTTTCCAAGTCTCTTATATAATAATAATATTGATTTACATAATAAATGAATATTGATGAGATACTGTGCAGAAATGGTTTCAAACAGGCACTTGTTCTGCTCATGTAGCATGAAACTATTTTTTTGCGCTTCACTTACACTACAAAACAACACTTCTTACAAAATTACACGTAATTTAAGTTTCGTGTGGCCTATTTTTATGATCTAAAATGTTTCAGAAAGTTAAATGTATGGTGCACATAGCTGGTGAACGAGTTATGCAATATTTTGTTATATTATTGAATTTTGTGATTTTTGGGTTCAACATTTTCTGGGTCACCCTGTACATGTAAAATGCAGCATCATTAACAAGCGTTCATCATAATTCGCACTAAGGTCAAAAGTCAAACTCGATCAATCTGGCCTGGGGTTTGAGTGATGGCGCTCGTCTACTTTAAGAGACGGACTTACTCGCAACATATGCAGATATGTGTACCACTATCGCCCGATACTGGAACATGAAAACGTTCCAGTATCGCTCGATGATCGGACGGTACTGAAACAATAAAACAACAACAACATCAACAACAACAACATAACAACAACAACAACAACAACAACAACAACAATAATAATAAAAATAACAACAACAACAATAACAACAGCATCAACAAAAACGCCGGTAAAAATGTCGTGATCACTTGTTAATGAGAACGTAACGTACCTCCAGCTATGCCTATCTTCCATTTCAATTATTCGACGTATAACACGCCTTCTAACATTGGTTTAGTAGTATCAAAAAGGAACACGGGATCAAAAAGGAACACGATTATCAGTTGTAATTTATAAATAAATAGTGTTCTCATACTAACTTAACTGAAATGTATATTCTCTAAGAGGGTGCTTACAGTTAGTGTTACTTAAACTTTGAGCTTCAAAAATGTTACCCGCCAGTCGGAAGGGTACCTTCAGGGCCGTAAGACACTTTTTTCAAAGGGGGGGGCGTTTTAAAAAAAAAAACACCGGAAGATTTTTGTGAGTCAAATATGCGCGCGTAGCATTCGAAAATTTTCGAATTTGCACCTATTTTGTGCACGATCGAGGTACATTATGGCTCTAAACAAGCTTGTAGCAAAGAATATTGCATTTTGGGAAGACAAATGCGCGCGTAGCGCGCGAAATTTTTTCATCTGTGTACAAATTTTCCGGGGAAGATTTTCAAAGGGGGGGCGATCGCCACCATCGCCCCCCCTTCTTACGGGCCTGACCTTTGCATCTTCACCCGCCCGACACGAAAGTTACCCGCTATGGGTCTTATTTCCACCCCGGTGACCACTCATTATATGGACAGGGAAGAAATCAATTAAATATCCGTAAAGATTGCGTCAAACATGTTTTTAATATGTTACAGATGTTTATCTTTGTGAACAAATATTCAAAGCTAGAAAAAAAATTGAAATTTAAAACCGAGTTTCTAGAAACTCGAAATGTAACATTTACTGAAGAATGACCCTGATATGGCATGGCTCGATACCTTTTGAGCCATTGGTGTTTTTTTTGTCTATCAACAGAAGCTTGTGCTTGTAGTGGATATACCATTTCAATGTCCTGTTCATCTGGTACTATAACGGTAGTATCAGAATTGTATGGCCGTCGAGTTTCAGGATCAGTATTTTGTGATCACGCCTCGTCTTCAGTAACCAGCTGTGGTACTACTCCCGTAGCCGATCAAGACGTAGTAAAAGACATGTGCGATGGGCAGTCAACATGTAGTTTTACGGCATCGTGCTGTAGTGGCAATCCGTTTACTATGGACTCTTGTCCGGGCACTTTTAAATACTTGGTGGTGACTTACAAATGCGATATGAGCAGTAGCCCTATTGATCAGCCCGGAATACCTATAGGTAGGTTATTATGAACTCCTTAAAACAAGTTCGGATTTGTTTTCACTCGCCATTCTTTTGGATATTTCAAAAAATATGTAGGCCTATTCATAATGAAAAGCTTTCCAGCGATACTCAATTCATGGCTTGTATTAGTATTAATCACATACAATGTGCCAACTTCACTACTATTTTGTAATCAAAATGAACAACTCTGTAGTCGGTTCAATGAACTATTACTATTGAATCGGGTCAAATTCGGGTGGGGGGGGGGGGGATATATCGTCGCCAGCGCCGGATATCGAACCGGGCCGCCGACGTAGAAGTCAGACAACTAACTCATTTATTGCGCCAACGGGGAAATCGGAAAAGTTAACGTTTTCGAGACCATTTGATAGCTCGCCGGATCATGCCACGACTACACCCATCAAGGACGCGGTATCTGCAGCCATAGCAGTTGTAGCGATTTGTAGCATTGACGAAGGTTAGGTTAACGGACCCGGTTAACGAAGCATGACAAAGGATTAGCCCTAACTCGATCCTGGGCGTGTTTTTGACAATTAGACTATCAGGGGAGAAAAACTGGTCGAATTTTGTGTGGAAAATCACTTTTCGCCAGCGCTGGGGGATCGAACCCGGGCTTCCGGTGTGGAGTCGGACACCTAATTGATTGCACCAATGGGGGTGGGGGGGGGGGGGGGGGAGGCTTGAAAAAGTTATTTTTTTCGAGACCATGTATTAGCTCGCGGGACCGTGCCACGAGATAGCTCCGCATGAACGCAATCACGCTGGCAGTTGTAGCGATTTGTGGCCTTGAGGATGATTCGGGTTGAGTATTACTACAGTCATGACAGTGTAGAGTTAGCTCTATTAACTATTGAGCACCAGAGGTTGCTTCAATGTAATCCCAGCATGCAGTAGAAAAGCACTGTGCACTGAGATAATTCAACGCCTGATTTCCATTGTAATGTACAGAAATATCATGGTCCAATATTGTTGAAAAGATTCATCAGGATTGGTGATAAACATGAGAAGAAGGTTCATTGTATCTAATCCAATTTCCACTTACTTTTTATTGTGGACGTTTCGGCAAACACTGTTGCCTTTATCAACACATGGTAGGTAGTGAGTGATTAAATACTGCTACTATCGACGCTAGTTGGTTGCTTAGCGACGACTCTGGAGTTTCTAGAAGTTTTTTCTCCAGATAGCAATAGTTCATCAAAACATGTGAGAGATGATACTGCCCCTCGTCACGATTCATGGTGGTGGGCCCCTTCTTTCTGATCTCCACTGCCTCCTTAATCCATCTCTTGTATTAATCCTGCTCTGTGCCTAAGACCTTTGCCTCTCCCCACCCGATGACATGGTTCTTCTCCGCTACGTGGTCCGTGATGGCCGATTTATGGACTACCGATTGTGATGCCTTTCTGGACGCTCTCGTGGACACCGACTTGCTTACTTTTTCCGCTTCTGTTTTGTGTTCTTCTGAGCGGGTACCACATTTTCTCCCTGTCTCGCCGATATAGCTGAGTTTACAATTTTTGCAAGGGATGTCGTAGATGGCATGCGTCGTGTTCAGCGGATCGCGTTTGTCTTTAGGATGTACCAGCTGGCTGCGAAGGGTGCAATGTGGCTTCATAGCTGTAGAAATGTGATATCTTTGGATAACCGCAATTTGCGAGAGCCTGTTGAACATGGGTTTCCTCTGCTTTTTTTTGTCTGCCTCTTCTGGTACGATCTTATTCATGCGATCATAAAGTGTCCGTATGACCCCTAATTTCTGGTGTAATGGATGATGTGACTCGTAATTGAGATACTGGTCTGTGTGAGTCGGCTTCCTGTATATCAGCAGTTTGACTGTGCCATCTCCTTTCTTCACGATTAAGGTGTCGAGGAAAGGGATCCGTCCGTTTGTTTCTTTTTTCATACGTGAATTTGATGGATCCTGACTTGTCAATTTGGTTTAGGTGGTCCGTCAACTCATCCACACACTCCTTCTGTACTACTTTTGGGTTTTACACTCCATGGGTGCAGTAGCTATGGCCTGTTGTTCCAGGGCTTCCATGAAAATGTTGGCTGCTATCGGTGACACTGGGCTGCCCAGAGCTGTCCCAAATAGTTGACTGTAGATTTTCCCTTTGAAGGTGGAATATATAGTAAGGATGAATTTGAGTAGTTGAACAACGTCGTCGCTTGATAGGTTGTAGTCATGTTCTTTGTTGTAGACTCTCAATACATCTTCTGTTTCAAGGCGGCGTTTTACAATGACCAAAACCTGATCTATAGGAGTGTTTGTAAATAAACTCACTACATCGTGGGAGTTGAGTATGTCGTCTTCCTCTATGATTAGTTCTGCTACTTCAGCGGCTAGATGTTGTGAGTTCTTAACATGCTGATCCGTATTGCCCACCAGACCGCTTAGTATATCTGCCAACCATCGCGATGTACTGTAGCCAATAGAATTAGTGTAATCAACTATGGGGCGTAGTGGCGTATTTGGTTTGTGGATTTTAGGCGTGCAATACAATCGAGGAATATTCTCTGCGGTAGGATATAAGGATTTATATTTAGATTCCGAGATCTTACCTTCCTTTTTGAGGTTTGAAAGGATGGCTACCAGTTTGCGTTTGTATTTCGGTGTCGGGTCATCCTTTATCTCACCGTACGTCTTCTTATCTGATAGCAGAAGAAAACCCATACTTTGCCCATTACACTTGTTAGTGAGATGTGTCCTCTGGGTGTTAATACATACGGCAAATAGTGAATTATCACTTATTGAAATGCATAGCGACCAATTTATGGTCCCAAAATTGCACAGCTTATAATTTTGAAAAAATGTGAGTTACTGTTTATTTTATAGAATAGAAAGTGTTCTTGTCCTAGCATTGTATGAAATGTGATACAATCTTTGAGATACATGGTATTGAAGTGAGTGAGTCATGTCAAAAACCGTTTGGCATCATCTACTTTTGTAACCCGTGATATTTTACTTTGCAGAATAAAGTTGTGTGTTACACACAAGCTGTGGATTAAGCTTAAAGCATATTTCTTTCGTTGGGGCATGAAAGCAGACATTGCTAAACATTTTTCCGATATAAAAAGAATCGGATTTTACTTTAATGATAACGATAGCTATAGATGAGGAGCCTAATCTCGAACATTGTATTTTGTAGCCGTCTCATCATCGTAAGAATAATCATCCTTGAAGCGGCCTTTCAAGACAAGTGTTTTTTCTTTAACAGAATTACGTATTCAATAATTTGTAACTTTCCGAAAAGACGGCCGATTTCGTGGTAGAATTTCGCTGAATTTCGTTTCTCTGAGATCTCTTTCGGTGGTGTACATTTTTCATACGCATTTTTCCATTTTCTTAAAATCAAGGGGGCCGATTGCGGATACCTACATGTCTTCAAAGGCCACTTCAAGGAGGATTAAAAGGGTGATAAATGATAATGATAAAAGGGAATAGCACTAGAAATTAGGCTTGTCTACAATTTAGCTCCTCGTCTACTACCATGACTATGTTCCATGCTATTAACCATTTTAATTCTAAACCTATAGGCCTAGACCATATATATATAATTGGCGCCTTCCCGGCCGTTGATGGAATTTCGTACATCGATATCGCGTAACGAAAGCGAGGCTAAAACGTAATGTTAATATTCTTCACCTCGGTTTCGTAACGCGATATCGATGTTTACCGGTGTTTACCCCATCAACGACAGGAAGCAATTATAAATAAGGTATATTTGCCCCGTTATATTTAATGAGTAGCACCCGGAAATGACGTCACAATTGCCTTGCAAGAGAGCACCGGTGGTACCCCGAAGGAAGCTACATCCAAGAACGTCGTTGGAATATCCTCATCACAGTACACCAAATTATACTTAATGATTAACAATGATGGATTTCACATCGGTAATTACGGGCAACAGCCATTCATATCATTACAAAGTAACCGGGATGATCTTTCTTCGATTAGTTCAGTATTATTCGAAGGACTTGGTGAACAGTGCTCATGTGAAGACGGTGCTACCTGTACGACGGATATAATTACCAGTGATTGGAGAATATGCGATAATGGTAAGTACCTTATACGACCTATAACGACAGGCCTGAATTCAGTTATGTAATTGTTTTCATTATATTCATGAACTACTCATGTAATTCCTTGGTTAATTTGTACATTTAGGTACGGAGCCTTTCTATAGGAAATAATTGTTAGAACCGTTGCGTCTCCATACCGGCGTGAAAAACTGCAATTTCCAACTGAATTGCCTGTCTTCCTTTCTCCTTTCTGTCCGTTCCTTTCTCTTTTCATTCTCTTTTTGTCTCCTCTTCTCCCTTTCCCGGTCAAAACAATTTCAAGTGGGGCGCACTCTGTCCCCTTGCCCCCTGGCTACGCTACTGGAGCACCGCATAACCGCTCTCGCAGAATACCTACACATTGAATGTTAGTGTCAAAATGGAAAGCCTGAAGGCGTATGTGTTAAATATCGATGGTCATGACAAAAGGGATATGACAACTTATTTTGACCGATCAACCTTCACTACCCTATGGAAATTAAGCGAAATGCGATGAAGTCATTGGTTTACTCCTTCCAGTGATTGTTTCGATGGGTTGAGGTGTTAAGGTTGGGGTGTTAATTTCTGAACGGCGCGATCATTAATTTCTTTTGTGGCTAACGTGTTTGTCTTCTGCATAATACAGTTTTACAGTCAATCGCCGAAGGAAAATCGACAAGCCAAAGTACTTGCGATTCTGGGACTAATTGTGGCGACCTTGCTGTAGACGGTAACACGAATACTATACACGCCAATAGTCCGTTTTGTTATTTGAGCGGTAAGAACTTACTTGATTATAATCATGATAATTATGATCAACATGATCAATGTAGGTGATATCACTAAATGTCCAGATTTACATTTCATTTCAATACCATGGTTTGGATGACAACAAAGCAATCTGATAAGCCCCACGTGGCGTGCCATATTGTAGGCCTACCATAATTAGTTTATGTCGTGTACATGGTGTATGGCCACCTGCAACACATTTACTACCGCAATGGTGTATACCAGCAGAAAAGCTACGATGAACTGCATTTCACTGTCTAAGTGAGTGCCGTTTCGTTGACATGCGGCGATAACTACGCTTGTGGTTACAAGAACACTCTTCACAACTTCAATCTATTTGGTTAAATGAGATCATAAGAAAATTGATTGCATCATAATTTATAACGTTGAATTGCCGTCAGTCGAATAGCAGAAATTGATTTAATTTGTCTTCAATAAGAGCGAACGGGGAATAAGCTCTGTGTGTCACTTAGGAGATAGCTTTTGATGAATCGGCTTAAATGGTTGAATTTTCCCTTAACGCAGGTACCGAGGCTTATCCGTGGTGGAGAGTTGATTTAGATGACGAGTACCATGTCTTCGCAGTGGAAATAATAAAGCGAACGGACGATAGTAAGATTATCTAATTCTTGCGACATTAAATTTTTAAATTTGTTTAGTTTTTGTTTTTAAATCAGAAATGAAAATTGGTAAATAAATGGGAGTGGGGGTAATAAGCCCCGCTCGGTGCTGGGAATTAAACCCGGTGTGAAAGGAGCAACAGTCCCACTGGAGCTATAGTCCGGTGTCCATATAGACATACAGTCTAAGGGAAATGAAGCGTGATACTAATAGTCAGCGCCATAATGCTATGGACATGATTCCTACAATGCGTGTGTATGTGGGTGCGTGCGTACATGCGTAAACACGGAAGTGCGTACCGGTCGCTTTCAAAATGATCGCGCGCGTCCTGATTGGTCAAACGCGAAATCATTACCCGCATAGTTCACGCATTGCATGCATCTGGACGCAGCTCCGCGTTCAACGACAAAACACGCTCGCGTGAATGAAATAGCTTGAAATACGTCCATAGCATTAAGACAGTGACTATATTGTTAGGTGTAGAGACGAATGCCATATACTTTACTGTGTAGGCCGGACTATTGATCCAGGGGACTATATCTCCTTCTTCACCTGGTTTCCTGTTGTAGTTTACAACACCAGATGCAGATACAGAGGTATCTTTTAAAGAGCAAACACTTATGATTCGAAATCGTTTTAGTTTCAGATGTTTGTGTAGATCCTCTTGGTTTGAAGGATGGAACAATACTAGATGAGCAAATAACAGCTATCAGTCAATTTGGTGCCTCCACTGGACCAAGTAACGCGAGATTAGATCGACCTGCGGGAGGTGGTACAGCAGGAGCATGGAGCGCTCGGAACCCCCCTACCCTCGATGACTATATAGAGGTGAAACTAGACACCTTGACAACGGTTTCGGGGATAATCATGCAAGGAAGGCAAGATGCTGATCAGTGGGTGACAAAATATAAGATTTCTTACAGTGACGATGATACAACCACCTGGAAGTTCATAGAAATGGTGAGATAAACAAATAATTAAAAGTTTGTTTGAAAAAAACAGACCTTACATTTTGTGAATACCCTGGTGAAAAAAACCACAAAACAATTATGTTGCTTTTTATCTCGTCAATGTGTATCAAAATGTTAAGTATATAATGTCCTAATATTAAAGGACATTTTTCACAGTGGAAAGAGGTGCTCTTAATTTATTATTTATACATTAATACAATTTTCTGAACCACCGCGTGTGTGGACAAACATCCATGCTGTTTAGGCTATACGAACACTGTTATCGATGTTTCTGTAAGTTCTTTCAACAATTTATTTTTTAGTTCTTGCATTTTTTCATCTGAAACCTTGATCTTTGAATAAAACTCCAAAAATAAGATGAATGGGAATATCAGGTTACCAACTAGTTTTTATTTTTAATGTCAAATCATAAGTTTGACACAATATAAAGAATCAATGTACTTTCTCTAGTGTAATACAAGCTGTTTACTCGTATTTCTATGGCGAGCTTTCGAGCTGAGATCAGCTTGACTAGCTGATCATACGTCATGAATTTCGCGATATCCCGGATGTAACTCCCAAGTGTACTTGCGAAAAAATGTATGCTACATGTACGTACGTCTGAACGTGAGCTCGTAAATTGATTCTTATTTCAATTCCCGAGATAATGAAACTGAAATATGGTGGATAACATGTGAATTGATAACACCCTTCAAATAACTAAAACCCATCTCATTGGAAATTTTCTCCTTTAACCCTTACCCTACTACGCCCCCCAAAAAATGTTGCCGTGTGGTGTTATAGAGTTATGGTTATACAGCTCTTTTTTTTTCATTCCAAAATTTTGTAATTTTCATCACTATAATACAGCATTTTTTTCTTATTTTTTTCATACCAAAATTTTGTAATTGTTATCACTATAATAAAGTCCGAATGAAAAGGCCTTTGTGATCTGGTGAAGGATGGAACTATGAAAGGTTCTAATTTTCATTATTTGTCTAAAATGCAATAATTCTGGCGATATGTGCATGAGGATCATTTTTAGCAATTCGTCATGGTGTGTTCTTAGGTAACCATCCCATGTGCACATATACTTGGGTGGGTGTCATTTCAGATTAAATAATTGTAATGCAAATAAGTGGATAATATCATGCGCTTACTCAAAAAATGAGGTCGTGCTACAGATAATCAGGTTGAATTATATTTATTTGATGCACAATTTACCACGTTTGCTCAAGAATCATTTCAGAATTTGCATTATTAAAATAACACAGTGCTCAATATGTACATGCCGCCATGTAACAAATATGCCCATACACCAAAAGTGTTGGCTCTAACATGTTAGTAATAAAACAATAATATTGTTGAGTAATTTGTTAGGAAACATCGACAAACTAGTACGCATGGCTCATACGTATAAGTGACTTGTACATAAAACTTGTACGTTAGACGCCAAAGTAACACTTTGCATCGCCATACGTACACGCAATCTTAACTACCTGAGCACTACCTGCCTATGATATAACAGTGACTATAATTGGTTAATCGAGCCAGCGCGTCAGTTACAGGCAAAAAACCTTAAAGCATCATGAAAGTACAAGAAAGAAAAGGCTGTATTGCCCGAGGCCACAACGGGCGCAACCGACTAGGAAAAAGAGGTTGCAAATTGTCCAGTCCGACCTCCATAGGAAACAAAAATCCTTTGAATGACGTTCTGCAGTCAAAGCCGAAAGGAAGCTGCAAGACTGATAAGGAGGCAAAGGGTGGACAAACATATATAAACATCTGCACATACAATACAAGGACTATAAGAACTGCTGATGAATCTCTAGAATCGCTCTTGGACGAACTAAATGACTTCAAGTGGGACATAATAGGTCTTGCAGAAACCAAGAGAGAAGGAGAGAGTACTATAATAGAACTACCATGAGGGATCTGGCTTTACAATCATGGAAAACAGAAGATAACAAAAAAGCCAAAGGTATTGGCAGGGTCAGGTCAACAGGGTAATCGCACTGAAAGTAAGACTTACAGGGGGACAATTTCTCTGCATGGTACAAATATACGCACCTACAGGAGATTATGATGATGAAGCTGTAGAAGAGGTATATGAAGACGTGAGTAAGGCATTTTCAGAAAGCAAAGCAAAATACCGAATAGTGATGGGCGACTTTAATGCCAAAATAGGAAAACGTCAAGCAGGAGAGGAATCCCTCGTAGGGAAACATGGAATTGGAGTAAGAAATAAAAGGGGCGAAATGCTACTAGAATTTGCTTCACAACAGAAACTAGTTGTTGCCAATACTTTCTTCAAAAAGAAAGAAAGCAGGTACTGGACATGGAAAAGTCCAAATGGAAAACCCAGAAACCAAATCGACTTTATATTGAGTAGCCAACGTGGTATACTAAGGAACTGTGATGTGATCACGAAAGTAGATATTGGGAGTGACCATAGAATGGTTAGAGCCAATATAGTACTAAATAAGAAACTGGCAAGGCTGAAATTCATCAACAATAAGAGAAAGAGCAAGCGGAATGCGGTGAAACTGGCAGAAAGAAAACAAGAATTTCAAATAGAGCTGAAAAACTGATTTGCAGCATTAAGCATTGAAGACTCTGATGTGGATACCAAGTATTCACTCATCTCCGACACAGTAAAGGAGGTTGCTGAGAAAATAGCACCAAAAGAAAAACAAGCCAAACAGAAATCAGAAGAAGACAAGGAAATTGATGAGCTTGATACCAAAAGGAAGAAACTCAAGATAACCGCCAACAAGACAACACAACAAAACAAAGACTACCAGGACACAGTAAAATTGGTAAGGAAGAAGAGAAGGCAGAGGAGCAGAAGAAAGGAAAGAGAACAAATTGAATCCATCTTAGAAAGCGGTAGAGGACCAAAACAGATACTAAAACTAAATAGCAAGAAAACCAGAATAAGACAGATGAAAAAGAAAGATGGATCATCAACAACAAATAGGGGAGAAGTGCTCAACGTCTGCGCAGAGTTCTACCAGGAACTGTACAGCTCCAGGTCAAATCAAGTTAAAGAAAACTTCTTGTCACCCGACCAAATGGACATACCTACCATCACAGTTGAAGAAACAATCAGATACTTACTGAAAGGAAAATCCCCAAGGAATGGAAGGAAGCAAAGGTCATACTTCTACACAAGAAGGGAGACAAAGAGGACATCAAAAACTACAGGCCAATAAGTCTGCTCTCCCACCCATACAAAATATTTACAAGAATCCTTCAAACCAGAATGAAGAGAGTGCTTGATAAAAGCCAACCAAGGGAACAAGCAGGATTCAGGCAAGGCTTCTCAACTACTGACCATCTTCAGGCTTTAAGCCAGCTAATTGAAAAAGCCAATGAGTACCAAATAAAGCTCTGTGTCGGATTCATCGACTATCAAAAGGCGTTCAACTCAGTTGAGCATAGTGACCCCTTCCTGGCATTAAGGAAAATAGGAATAAATGAAGGATATGTTCAAATCCTAGAGGATATTATACACTGACGCTACATCGAGGATCCATATCGACGAGGACATCTCAAAACCTATCAAAATCAGCAGAGGTGTGCGACAAGGCGACACAATCTCTCCAAAGATTTTCACTGCTGCAATGGAAGAGGTGTTCAAGAAGGTAGACATGAAAGAAAGAGGGATACGCATCGATGGAGAGCGGCTAACAGACCTCAGGTTTGCAGATGATGTGGCTTTGCTAGCTAACTCAGTGAAGGAATTGGAGGCCCAACTAAACTCTCTGAATACGGAAAGCAGAAAAGTTGGTCTGAAAATGCACAAGGGAAAAACAAAATTCATGACAAATTTCCAAACAAAGGAGTCCATCGAAATTGACAAGGAACCGATAGAAAAGGTAGAAAGTTACAAATATCTTGGCAAGGAAATAAAAATGGAGAACAATACGAGAGAGGAAGTCTTGATAAAAATCAAGCCAGGCTGGAGCTGCTTCGGCAGAAACAAAACCATTCTCTGCGATAAAACCATACCAATAACATTAAGGACAAGGGTTTTCAATCAATGTGTGCTACCTACCATTACATACGGTGCCGAAATTTGGTCAACAACCAAAGAAACTGAACAGAAACTTCTAGCAGCGCAGCGAGCCATGGAAAGGAGGATGTTAAACATAACAATACGAGACAAACAAAAGAACACTACCATTCGTAATAAAACCAAAGTAAAAGACATCATTAAACAAAATCAAGGAAATGAAATGGAGATGGGCAGGGCATATCGCGAGACAAAACGATAATCGGTGGACAATAAGAACAACCGAGTGGCAACCCCGTACAGGCAAAAGGAGAAGAGGCAGGCAGAAACAAAGATGGAGAGACGAGCTAACTGAATACAGAGGAACAACATGGACAAGAGAAGCACAAGATAGACACAGATGGAAGATGATGAAAGAGGGCTTCAGCCTACAGAGGCTGAAAAAGCCTAGGTAAAAAAGGTAAACATTATTGGTTAATTACAGGTTATACTAATTTGAATAACCAATTAAAATACTATACTTTGAAAATATTTCACTCCAATCAGGGATACACTTTTTATAACGACATCTCTGAGTGTGCAACTAATGATGGACTCCATCGTTGTGACCAATCAGCAGGTAGTTCTCATCGGTTAAAATTGAATGCAGACCAATGCAAATATTTGTATATCATTATGGACATATTTGCAGTGGTTTACTTCACTTTTCATTGGTGCTTGTACTTACAGGGATGCATAGTAGTACTTTGGCGACTATCGTCTTACGTACGGGTCACTGTATGTTTGAGCCATACGTAATAGTTGGCCAGTATGACCTTATGATATTACTTATTTGACGAGTTTATATTTTATTTGATATTACACAAGGTCTTTGATGGAAATTCAGATAGGGACACTCATGTAGAGAGTATGTTTCCCTCTGTGGTCCTTGTTTTCATTGGTGCTTGTATTTACAGGGATGCATAGTAGTACATTGGCGACTATCGTCTTACGTACGGGTCACTGTATGTATGAGCCATACGTAATAGTTGGCCAGTATGACCTAATGATATTACTTATTTGACGAGTTTATATTTTATTTGATATAACACTAGGTCTTTGATGGAAATTCAGATAGGGACACTCATGTAGAGAGTCTGTTTCCCTCTGTGGTCCTTGCAACCAACCTTAGAGTGCATCCTACGACGTGGTCAGGGTATATGAGCTTGCGATTTGAAATACTTGGCTGTGGAGGTGAGATAATACACATACCTATCACTGACAATGATACATTTATATCACTGATAATTATATATTATACGATTGACCAAGTGACTGAATGACTGAGTGACCGGTGGGCTGGGTGACTGGGTGACTGGGTGACTGAGTGACTGAGTGACTGAGTGACTGAGTGACTGAGTGACTGAGTGACTGAGTGACTGAGTGACTGAGTGATTGAGTGATTGAGTGACTGAGTGACTGAGTGACTGAGTGACTGAGTGACTGAGTGACTGAGTGACTGAGTGACTGAGTGACTGAGTGACTGAGTGACTGGGTGACTGGGTGACTGGGTGACTGGGTGACTGAGTGACTGAGTGACTGAGTGACTGAGTGACTGAGTGACTGAGTGACTGAGTGACTGAGTGACTGAGTGACTGAGTGACTGGGTGACTGGGTGACTGGGTGACTGAGTGATTGAGTGACCGGTGGGCTGGGTGACTGGGTGACTGAGTGACCGGTGGGCTGGGTGACTGGGTGACTGAGTGACTGAGTGACTGAGTGACTGAGTGACTGAGTGACTGAGTGACTGAGTGACTGAGTGACTGAGTGACTGAGTTAAATAATTGAAAAACTTTCCTTCCCCTTAACTTTTATTGGTATTCATTCATAAAACATTGGTGATTTTATGAACTTTCCCGAAGTAAACCAATTTACGAACGTTATTTAAGGGGTGCTAACCCACAAAATATGAAATGTATCAAGCGGTATAACTATTAATATGATATATGCACAAGTATACATTTTGGAAAGGAAATGAGTCTGAGAATCCAAAAATGTGAACATTGACACTTTTTTGTTGCTCAAACATTTCCGGACAACGTAACAAAATCAGTTTTAGTAAAAAATGCCGAAATTGCACCAAAATCATGTCAAAACTCATAAACACTCAAACTCTTGATCACACACAACCCTTCACAAGTAATCCCACAACTCACCCGACCATGATCCGACAACTCCCCACACATCAACTCGTCCATTCACAACTTGCCGTTTAGCCATCATATCTGTTGTGCAGTGACCATCATCTAATATAAATATCGATTTTTAAGCCTATTCTCAATTGTTTTGTTATCAAGCAACTCCTCATAACATTGAAATAAACTATACCACATTAAAATGGATTTAAATATTGACTGACTGACCGGACTGACTGACCTGACCTGACCTGACCTGACCTGACCTGACCTGACCTGACCTGACCTGACCTGGCCTGGCCTGACCTGACCTGACCTGACCTGACCTGACCTGACCTGACCTGACCCGACCCGACCCGACCCGACCCGACCCGACCCGACCCGACCCGACCCGACCCGACCCGACCCGACCCGACCCGACCCGACCCGACCCGACATGACATGACATGACATGACATGACATGACATGGCATGACCTGACCTGACTTGACCTGCACTGACCTCTGATTGACCTACCGACTTAAACATGTTAAAGCTACATCATTGACTGAGAAATGTACTATCTATTGAAGAACTACCTTTAATTATTAACTATTTTAGCTACTGGTGGTCGCCTAGAAGATTATGTGATAAGAGTTGGTTCCTGCAAAGAAACCACAGACTACACGAGCAACACCCAGTGTGGGGATCCCGTTACAGCAGCGGAAGCTGCAGTACTGGCAAACACAGTGCCCATTTTCAGAGCTTGTTCCGCACATACCTACGGCCATTTTGTCTACATCAGCAACAGCAATGGCAACCGATTACAATTTTGCGAAGTTAAAGTTTACGGTCAACTGGGTATGTTCTTACAAATAATATATATATACTACTCAACAAAATTAAAGGAATATGTGTGTGTTATGACTTATAGGCACCAGTACTTCAAAATCTATGTTTGTGTTTTGAAACCGGGGGGAAGGTGACAAAGTATGGATATTTTACCCCAAAAATCGCCGTGAAACCCCCACGATTCTACCCCGGACCCTCCGATCACCACCGCCGCGTCCCTAACCACTCAGCTAAGCTGCCAACGCTACCCGGGCAGCGATTTTGTACCTACATATCAGCTCGGACGATGACCTCATCGAATCAGTCCTGTAGCATGAGCGTAGACATTGTTTTGGCCATAGTGAGTCTAGGAAGGTTAGGTTTAATGAATTCATTTATTTCTATGTTTATGTTTTTTCTTGGTAAGCGTCAAATCCCACTGAGCTGAACTTCGTCCAAACTTCTCCAACCGTGTCTGAGTCGTCTGGAAGTTTAACACTTAATGTTGCTAGGACCGACGGTGGAAACTTATACCCTACATGCACCTATTTTGGTGAGTGTTTTTCATTAAGTCATATGACTAAAATCGAGTGTGACCAGCGAGTCAAAAGCCCTACAGAAAGGTCCAAAGATCGGTACACTTTTTCAGAGGCAGATTTGTGAGAATTAAGGAGACATCATAAGAGAATATTTATATATTCTGAAACTGCGATATCTTGACCATATATGATTAGAATGGTATTGGAATTGAAGCTCGAATTAAAAAATAGTGACCATATAAAGAAAAATTATTAATAAATTCCTCTATTTCATCCCATAATGAATAATGTTTCCAACAACTCCATCATGTTGGGTTCGTTTTTTTAACCAATCAATTGTGAAATGATGTGTTTTTGGTTGGGGATACGATCCTAGTATGATTAAACATGACGAGTCCCGTACTTTATTTTGTAAGGAAGTCCCACTAATGCGCAGTTAAAATATAACATTTAATTTTAAAATGGTAGACTAATTGAAAAACTCTTGTGTTATCACCCTGAAACCACGAAAGCCTGTATACAGTCGGGGTCTTTTAAATAAGAGCGCAGCTACGACTTTACCGATCAATTCATTAATGAACATGGCGAATTTTATTTTTACATGTACAGTTTTTACAAACACCTTCTTCAAGTATTTACATTAAAGAAGCAAATCACACCTAATTGACAATGGACTAATACATTTGAAATCCATACAAGTAGTAGTTGTGAAATCCCGCCTTATAATAGGCGCACCCCTGCTATTAAACAATGTAGGATTCGGGGGGCAATTTGGTTAAAAAGAAAACATCAAAATCTATCTAAATGTCTACATCTAAAATCTATCTATCAACACGACGAAAACGTAAAGTCACTTGAAAATATGACATCCAACAAAGTGTGAAATTAAGGATAACCCCATTTGAGTGTGAATTTCAAATGGGGTTACCCGCATGGGTGACTCCATATGAAAAATGGACTCCGCTTGGAAAATGGTCAGATCATGGATTAAAATTGGAATAGCCCAATACTTAAAATATACCAAATAATTTGACAACATTTGTCAAACATACATATAATATCCATTTGGTTTTATATCGAGATTTAGTGAACAGGAATTGTGTTCTTTGTGTGAGTCTACACAGTATATAACATCCAGCGACAAGTTATTGAACTATTGTTGAATTGGTAACCAGTCAAGGATCCCGGTCAAGGATTAATAATTTGTATCTTGCCTTCATATTTAGATGTCGTCATTGACTCGCAATGCAGTGGTATAACTACTACAGCTGATTCCGCTTCCCCTAATGGTGACATATGGCTCGATCCTAATGATTCAGCATACACAGCCATTAAATTAGGACCTGGAGCAACAACAACTCAGGTTACTCTGCTCATCAACAATGATGAAACAGTGGAGAGTACGGAGTACCTTGGATTATGCCTGGATTCGATAAGTGGTGCTAATAGTGGGTCTTCGTCGTCCGTACGCGTTGCCGTCACAGATGAAGACAGTAAGGCTCTAGCTATTTTCTCCGATTCACCACTCCCACTCACCAATATCATTCTTCGATAATAAATAAATAAATACGCGTTTTAGTTAAAATTGTATGGACCATTTATAACTGGCGCATTGCTGGCGTTGATGGGGTAAACATCTATATCGTGTAACGAAAACGCGGCGAAGATTATAGTGCTTACATTCTTCAACTAGCTTTCGTTATCTGATATTATTTGTTTACATTCTTCGCCTCGCTTTCGTTACGCGACATCTGTACTGATGTTTACCCCACCAACGATAGGAAGCGTCCAATTATTATCTATACATGTAAAAATTATGTTAGAAGCGTTGATTCAAGATTTTGGAGAATAATCCCAGATACTGGTATACCAGTATCGTTCAATACTGGAACATAAATGCTGCCAGTATCGCTCGATACTGGTACGAATACTGGTTCTAGTCTCGGTCGATAATGGAACACCAAATCGTGTTCCAGTATCGAGCGATACTGGAACGTTTTTTATGTTCCAGTATCGGGCGATACTGGAACGTTTTTATGTTCCAGTATCGGGCGATACTGGTACATATATTACCAGTAGTGATTTGTCCCAGTATTGAACGATATTGGTACATAATTGTGTTCCAGAATCGCCCGATACTGGAACATTTTATTGGTGCCAGTATCGTTCGATACTGGAAAACACTTACTTTGTACCAGTATCGAACGTTATCGTTTAGTAGGTGTAAATACAGCAATTTCATTGGTTAACACGCATGAAATCTGATCCATATCATGTAAACATGAAAGTCAAACCACACGATATATTGCATATCGTCGATTAACCGCGTTACTAGCATTTACGCGGTATGATTAGATCATTATGGCCTCATGTGATATGACATGCCAAACCATAGGTATTTTTCCGTATTGTGTGAACATGCAGGGGATAACTAATAATGCTGTGTTCCAGTATCGGACGATACTAGAACAATCCAGAATCTTGGTTGGACCTTAGCCAAAGTACATATTATCCGGCCTATCAGAGAAATCAATACGCTAGGTCACAGAGAAAATTTCGCAGCTTTCAGAGCTGCGAAATTTAAAAAAAGCCTAACACTTGATACAATCACGTCCACCGACACTAGTTTGTTACTGAGGTGATTCCCAACAATGGACCTATGGCACATATCCTCGTGGGCACAGTCAGACATACGCGGGCGCATTCCCATAACCTCACTGCGCATGCTTGACAACTCACAAAATGTCGGGAACCAATCAGAGCGTTAAGACGAACTCACGTATTGCGCACCACGGATGCCCATTTCACAATTTATTTTTTGGGTGAGGCTGACTTCGCGTCCTTTTCAATACAACTTGATAATCACACACGCAACCAATGTATACATTCATACATCAAATCTTCTGAATCATTGCATTGTATAGGTGACCTCTGAACAAACACAGCTCAGTCGACAAAGAAGATTGTACCATCAAAAAATACACATCTTTTTTCAAATCATCGACAAGGATCACTGCACAAAATACTGTATTTTTGAGGTGCAATGTCTGTAAATCGGCCGATTCTGCAAGTTTTACCATTTTTGCAAATGTAAATAAAAGTCGCTTTACACACACGACTCCATGCGATCATTTGGAACCTTCTAAGGTTGCACACCACCAAATACATCTCCCATAGGGTTACACGTGAAATGCACAATTTTAAAATGGATATTTTTCGACGTTATAAGAAACTGGTAACTTGAAATTTGGTTTCAACTTAAAGATGAAAGCCATGACTACTAACTCAACAACTCATATATGGGGGTAACCGGCATAATTTGGAGCTAGAGTCTTTTCAAAAAGTACGAGTTGAGTTTTCCTGGTCACACGCAATTGTTGATTAAGATTATTGCGTCAGATACCGGAAATGACCTGAACACAAATGTCTCTGTTAAAATATAAGAAAATCATCATTGCATCAATTTTTTGGACCTGAAGAACGCTGATGTGTCTGTCAAAATTCACACTATAATAATTTCGCCATAACATGTAGTAAATACCTTAATTTTAAACTGTAATTTACAATAGGTCTCCCGTTTCGGCATAGAAACGGGCCGGTTTTGGACTTTTGCCTCAAAGGGGGTAGGGCCAGACGTTATTTAGTGGTGTGAAACCCTAATGGTTGAGTGGAGCGTACAAACTGATTTGGTTGAAACGTTTTGCTTTGTCAACGGCAAAGGGAATCTCCGGGGTCACCTGTAAGAGAAAATGAATGTCCAAACGAGTACGTATCAAACAATACAGGTTGTTTAAAACGTTAAACCCTTGACCGCAATGTTGACTTAATTACTAATAAACTTTAAATAAATTGTATTTGATTAAAAAACGGTGCGTAGTATGTTGGCATTTTACATGTATTAAATGTCATTGGTATGGTACGGCTTTCACTATTAAAGGCATATTATGTGATCTTTTCCAGGGAGCGCCCTCTATTCATGATATTTTTTAGAAAGTAGATTTTCTTGCAGATTTACATTTCTGATCATAAATCGTACATACATTCCAAGTTACAGAGCGATACCATTCCTAATTACCTCAAAATCATGGATTTGGGGGAATTTAGACTAGAGTAAAATAAGTTGTCGGACAAAAATCGACATCCGACAGTTTATTTTTACTCTCAAACCATGATTTTGAAGTAATTAAGAATCGTATCGCCCTGTAACTTGGAATGTATGTACAATTTATGATCAGAAATGTAAATCTGCAGGAAAATCTGCTTTCAATTTTTTTTGATGTTGAGGGCGTTCCCTGGCTAAGATCACATAATATACCTTTAAGAGGTATGGATCGGATTTCTAAATAAAAGCAAAATTGTTGCAATAGTTTATCAAACAAAATTGTATTTAAAATATATTGAACAAAGTCAATTTGTGCAATAAACAGTTTCATACTCTTTTTCAATTATCACAGCGCACCATTACTTACCGACAGACGTCCAATATTCAGTGGGTGAATCCACGGGAACCACTATTCCAATTACCATTCGTAGAAGTGGTTACATAGATAAGCCATCTTACGTCGGTGAGTAAAGGTAACCAGGTGTGTGTGAGCATTATAACTTTTTTTTTAGTGGGTGTGGTTTTGGATGTCAACAGGTAATTTGATTGGTTTTCTGTTGTGAAAACGCCGATGTCGTAATATGAAGTACTCTTAAAATATATTAAACCACACATTTTGAATAACTAACGACCGAGTGCACCAAACTGTCGTAACTTACGAGCGATGTAAGCTATCTCGCTAGTACTTATGACCTAACTAAAGTATATAGATTTAGACGGGGCTCAATTCACACCTTCAGTGCGAATGGAGGGTGGGGAGGGGGGGGGGGGGGGGGGGGGGGGAGGGGGGGGGGGTGCATGTGCGAGAGTCTTAGTAATATATACAGGCACATCTCAATCGTTCAGTAAACGGACATTTGTGGAATGTTTCATTGATACTTGTCTCACATTCTACAGTTATCTCCACCGATCCGTTGACTGGGATTATAAACAGCGGCAACACTGATTTTGTTGGTCTGAATGGGAAGACCGTGTATTTTAATGCAGGAGATGTTGAGAAAACCGTAGATATCACCATCCGAGATGACAAAATATATGAAGGTGATGAAATGTTTACAGTTCAGATAACTTCAGAATCAACCGGAGAGTCTGATCCTGCAACAATTTCCGTCACGATAACAGATGATGACCGTGAGTTGAATTTTGTATGTTTTTCATATTAGTATTAGTCTTGAAAATTGTAGAGGTATGTGTTGGTGTCGAACACAAATTTTAAGCGAAGAAGAAAAAAGAAGTGGTATTTTTTAACTATTTTTCTTTTGAATATTTCCGACTTCTTCGGAGTGTATAAAAACAATTTTACGAATAAAGTAAAAGAAGAAATACCCTCAAGTCAATGTTCGATATTTACTATTTCGGACACTTGAGACTCTCGATGAAGACTGTATTAGTAATTACGTTAGCGCTCGTTTTTTCTTCGGTGCTTACGTAAACACAGCTACTGTGGCCGCGATAGTGGAAAGGACTGAGTTTTGGGACTGTATTTTTACGGCTTTTGTTAATTTAATTCAAGCCACAATCAAGGAAAAAAGGTTGGCACACTTTGTCCTAATTACGGAAAAACCGCCCCTCTCCCCGAATGCAATGTTCATCCGAGTCATATTATCAGAAGCTTTGGTAGTTCCCCCAACATTGATTGATGGGGGAGGGGGGGGGGGGGGGGGGGGGGGCGTGGGTGGGAGGATAAAAGAAACAGTGCTATGTCCCAAGTCTGATCTCAATTGCGAGCACAGGAATAGTTGTAATAAGTTGTGTCAAGTGTGCCAACTATTATTTTCCTTGATTGCAGTTTGTTCAAATTTTCATATCATTTTAAGATACCACACTAGAAATTCAATTCCCGATTGAATTACATGTAAAAGGGGGTAACAAAAAGCCAATTTTTTGCTTATAAAGACGCTGGATTTTTCAATTTGATATTTACCTGAAAGCTTATGACATATATCATTTAATCACAAAAATGATATACGATGACCCTGAAAGTTCCGAGAAATAAGCTCCTGAATTAGGAGAGCTAGTGTACCGCCCTCAATCAACAGAAGAATTTTAGAAATGAGGTAATTCAAAATATACCTACAAAATCTACAAAATGCATTGAAAATGTGTTTTTTGCACTGCTGTATTAGGTACTAGTTCTTAGATCAGGATTCAATTACGAATTTAATCATTTGGGAGCGATAAGTACCTTTCCTGATTCCATTTTATTATCAGTATACCGTATGAGAAAACGCTGATGTCGTAATATGAATTACTGGTGTGGTATCTTAAAATATATCAAACCACACATTTTGAATCACAAACGGCCGAGTGCACCAAAACAGGTGTAACTTACGAGCGATGTAAGCTATCTCGCTAGTACTTATGCCCTAACTACAGCGTAAATTACTAGCGATGTAATTTTGAGAGCAAAACTGGAGAATAACAACGGAATAGTGACTAGAAAGGTAAATATCCAAATAAATTAACATCGTCCCAATTCAAACAAGTTGTCGCAAGCGTCAAACGTGTGTACATGTATCGAACAGCAATTATAATGACACGAATGTTGTTCCGTATAATTATAAAAGTGTGTCGTCACTCGCTACGTCAAACGTTCATTTAAATAACATGAATAATGCAACACATCACACCACGTCTAGTCGAGCAATGAAGTCTGTGAAAATGACGCCATATTTTGTTTTCGAGAATTTTACTCAATCGTTCTTTCAAAAATAAGGACTATAATTACATTACAACCACACTTTGTGCGAGAGTAACATACAAATATAGTATAAAATGGCAAAAATGTCACGATAAAAACCTGTAAATGGATCCATGTATAGATACTAAAACTATCACCCTAATACTCATCAATCTCTGTGGCGTGCTTACTTATGTTGCCCACGTTATTTGCGATCGACAAACCGACGGGTTCGATCCCGGTGTAGTCCTAAATGGGTTTTAAAAAAAAAAATTAAAACTTGATGATGGATTAATGAAACATTTTTTTTTTTTTTTTTTTATTTATTCATTTTTTATTAATTTTTTTAAATTGATTTATGATGGCTCAGTCAACTCTGAAAAGGAGCCAGAAAAAACCTCATCAAAATGTTCAAAGAACTCGGCCTACAAATTATGGTACAAACAAACCTAAAAATTATGAACTACCTTGACATCACCCTGAATCCTGTTTGTCTTACAATTGTCTCTTTTAAATTATCATTTCATACCATGGATTGCCAGAAATCTCAAATGGCGACATTTTGAAAAATAAAAAATAAAAAGCCCCCTCTTACTATTATTTTTGAAAAACCCCGGACGTGAAACATCTTTGTTTTTTATTTGGCCTAATTTGAATTTATTCTTGCAGTTAGCTCTGCTGGCATCGCCTAGAATGCCCATAATTCCCATTAATAGTACTGTATTTTAATCCAATTTCTAGAAACACTTCAGCAGGTCAATTATCTACCAACACTGTCTCTATGCAGTTCACCAGATGGTCTATACTGCTGTGTGTGATGTGTTTTGATTACGACGTTACCAAGTCATGCCACATTATTAATTAAATCATGTATTACATTAACAAATGTTATTTTATGTTTATGCAGCTGAAATAGGATTCTCTTTGACTACATATGAACAATCGGAAACAGGACCTCTAGCATCAGTTCAGATAGTGAAGACTTATTACGACAGAGAAGTCATATTTCGTAAGTACATTGTTATAGTTTACTCCGATTAAAATCTAAAAGTGAAAACAAGCTTTTTTCTTTTCAAGAATTTTTTAAAGTGTTTTGAAAACTCTCACGGCTGTTTCAGTCATTCATTGCCTGTGTGGCATGTCACGATATCACACAACAAAGCTTCGATCTCGCTTCACAACATGAAAAAGATAGTCAATCGTCATTCAATTGTTAGCGCGAGGTATGTATGCCACGCGTTTACGCACTGCGCAACGTAAAACACAACAAGCAGACATGATACACTATTTAAGATGACTGCGATATAATTGGTCGTACCTAAACCATGACACGGATGTTTACAATTGGTGCACGCGTAAAAAAACCCCAACACGTTATATTGATAATTCTTTTAATTGTTTCGGATTATTTTGTAACACTCGTTATTGTTGTTTACTGCAATGAATATTTCACAATATCAGATGAAATTATTTCGCGCAGGTAATTCTGAAAATTGATTGACCATTCTTACACATTAGCTATGTTCACACTAGCCGAGTTCACACTAGCATTCTTGACTAAGGAGAGTAAGGGCGGCGTAAGGAAGGGTAGCGGTGGTTTGAAGTAGCGATCGCGTAACTGATGGAGTAGTGTCAGTGTGAACTGTCGCTGGCGTAAGTTACTCCGCCAAAATCCGGTCGATTTACTCCTACTTTTTAGCACAAGTAGCGAGCTCTACGTAGCTCCACTGTGGAGTAACTACTATTATTACACCTCATAAATATAACTAAAATATAACTAATCATGGCAATTCATTGGCCAATTCCTATCACAATTACTATTTCCCTAGGCAAATAGTTTTAACTATTTCCCTACAACCTCATCCCCAGAGTCACAGTGAGGTGTAATAAAACAAATACTACAAGGTATGATCGGGGCAATAGGGCACACTATTTCCCCTCGGGACTGGCTACGGGCCTATCACCCCTCACCCTTCGGGTTCGGGGTGATAGGCCCGTAGCCAGTACCTCGGGAAAATAGTGTGCTCTATTTCCCCTCTACCATGTAGTATTTGTATACTACTACTACCACCTGACATTTATACCGCGCCAAAAAACCAATAACATTGTACTAAGGCGCATAAAAACACAAACAATGGATGAAAATAAATACATAAGTCAAATAGAACAGCAGAAAAGTAAATGCAAACATGATAAATAAAGTTATTGATTGTAAGCATTATAGAATGTTGCTTAAGCAGTTTCTTGAAGATGTCAATTGAGGAAGCACATTCAACATGATTTGGAAATGCATTCCAAAGCTTAGGTCCATAGCTTGAAAATGATCTGTCAGCGAACGTTGAACGCCGTGTCCTGTTCTCAGTGAGAATATAAGAGGCAGTTGAGGTCGAGCGAAGATTGCGTTGAGATGTTGAAACATGAAGTAGTTCAGAAAGGTAGTCAGGAGCTATCTGGTGAAGGCATTTGAACACAATACAAGAATCTTGAATTCTATACGCTGCTTAATTGTAGCCAGTGTAACTCGTCAAGATCAGTAGAAATGGAGTCATATTTCCGTTTTCTAGTTACACTGCGAGCTGCAGTACGTTGGATGTTTACCAAACGTTTAAGGAGCGATTTACTGATACCAGCCAGCAGACTATTACAGTAGTCGATTCGTGATGTTACGAGGGAGTGAACAGCCATTTTGGTTGATTCAGTTGTTAACATCTTGCGAGCACGGCCGATGTTTATAGATGGAAATTGGCCGCTGTCACAACCTTCGTCACTTGAGCGGACATACTCATGTTGCAGTCGAACATCACACCAAGATTTCTAACCGCGTTCACCTGCACTGGGACATTAACACCAGCGATATTCACCGAGGGGATATGGAATTTATTCAACTGGTCTGTCAAACTGGACACGAAATCCACACACAATGACCTCAGTTTTCTTAGCGTTCAGTTTCAGAAAATGTCGCGACATCTAGTTTTGTATATCGCTAACACAGTTCTCAATAGTGGATAAAGCAAGATTCACACCATCAGCGGAAATTGGACAAATAGATGCAGACATCTGCGTATCGTCAGCGTAAATATATAGAGCTAAACCGTAATCGCGAATGATGCGACCAATCGGAAGAGTGTAGACCAAAAATAGCAAGGGCCCTAACACGGACCCTTGAGGAACACCATAACGCAGAAACTGAGTACTGGAGAGTTTTCCGTCGATGCATACTCGCTGTGATCTACCAGCTAAGTAAGATGTGAACGACTGTGACACCAGTAAGGTCTTGCAATCTTGAGAGCAGCACCTTATGATCAATGGTATCAAATGCGCTACTCAGGTCTAACAGTACAAGAATGGTGATGCCTTGTTTCTCCATTTCCACAAAATATCGTTGTGGACTCTGATCAACACAGTTTCAGTACTGTGAACCTGTTTGTTAGCAGACTGGAAAGGTTCATGTAGATGGTGCTGCGACTTGTGATTAGTGAGTTGCTTGGCTACGACTCTCTCAAGAACTTTTGATATGAAAGGGAGATTGCTCACAGGACGAAAATTCTTAAGAATGTTGCTGAATGTTGGCCTTCTTGAGCAATGGCATGATGATGACAGTCTTAAGAGCCTCTGGAACGATACCTTGGATACAATTGATGTAATGGTTGAAAGAAGCACGTCAAGGTGTTGTTTGACCATGGTGATTATCTCCTGAACATCAGCTTCCGAGTCAGCATTAAGTTCATTCCATACAGTGGTACACTGAGACTCTGAATATCAGGTGGAGCATATCAGGGGGCATAACCGACTATAGAAGGCCATTTTTTCTTCCTTAATTAGATTGTTATATAATAAGTAGATAAATATATAAAAAATATAAAATACGCCTCGAGTTGGCGCACACGTTATGTGCTGCAATTAGTAGAGTACGCAGTTACGTCACACTCTTGTGATGGCCAAATAAACTATAGATGGGCCTTAGCAAACACAATAAAAAACACCCAACCCCCCACCCAAAAAAACCACCACCACTCAAACAAACAAACAAACAAACACACACCATGTCCAGATTTATAATAATATTCGAAAACTCGATAGATCCATGTTGATATCGACTGATTGTTATAGATTAAGATTTCGCGCAGTGTGAATACAAAGGTCAAAGCGGCGCTACCTACTGAATTTCCCCCGGCAGAGCGAGTGATCGTGTAAATTACACGGCGTAGCGATGGTGTACCGACGGGGTAGTGTTAGTTTGGACACACGGCCGAGTAACGAAATTATTCGGGGAATTGTTATTACTCTCGGCGTAATTTACGCTGAGAGTAATGTAAATTTCCACGAATAATGTTCCTTACTCTGGCCGGTGTCCACACTAACGCTACGCTATCGCTACGCCGTCGGGGAATTGTTATTACTCTCAGCGTAACTTACGCCGGCGAGTAACAGTGTGAACATAGCTACGTCGCTACTCGCCGGCGTTGCCTACCCATCGTTGCGCATCAGCCGACGTTGATGGATAAAAGTTGACATTCCTTCAACTCGCGCGCCGATATCCGTCGATGTCGGCCGATGTGCAACAACTGGAGTATGAACGTGCCTTTAACATTACGTAACAATTCGATTACCTAGAAAGTGTTTTTTAGCAGTGCATACATTATGAACTATATTAATGCCGCACGTATGTTTCATTCAATTACTTCACACTAGAATTGAAATCCGAGTTATCCGGAACTACAGCAACAGCAGGCATTGATTACGACGTTGTGAATAGAGAATTGGTCTTTCCAGATGGTGAGACCGTACTAGCAATAGATAACATTCCGATTGACGATGACGATGAGAGCGAGGGAGATGAGACATTCAGACTTGTGCTTGCAACTACTGATGCTTCATTGACAGACGGAAAAGATACCGCTACCGTTACCATCAGGGACAACGATTGTAAGTATTCAAATACTACATGGTTAGAGGGGAAATAGTGCAATTTATTTTCCCGAGGTACTGGCTACAGGCCTACCACCCCTCACCCGGTGCAATTTATTTTACCGAGGTACTGGCTACAGGCCTACCACCCCGAACCCGGAGGGTGAGGGGTGGTAGGCCTGTAGCCAGTACCGAGGGAAAATAGTGTGCCCTATTGCCCCGATCATACCATGTAGTTTTTGCTTTATTACACCTCACTATGACTCTGGGGATGAGGTTGTAGGGAAGTAGCCAAAACTACCACACGGGAAATAGCTCAATTTCTTCAATAGCTCAATTTATTATCACTGTGGCCAGCTCAATTGACCAATGAAATTGCAGTATTTATGCCTATTATCTCATGAATATTTATGAGGTGTCATAATGTGTATTACACTAGCAACCAAAAGTATTAGGACACTTTGCAAGTTGCAAATTGAGAGAAAACACTGGGAGTCTATTGAACTACTGTGTTAGCTTTTTGGTATTCTAGGGTTATAAAATTAATGGAAAGTTCTTAAAAAGTTTGTTACAATAAATTTGGGATGATATTCCTACTTAAGACATTATTATTTAAAAGGAAAACATCTATATTTAGTTAATTTGAGTCAAATAGCTTGACAAAAATTCCTAAGTCATGATGAAATGATAGCCATGTGTAGTGGGCCCAGGTTATGTGGGTCCTATGAACAAGTACAGAGAATTTGGTTGGTTTCCATTTAAAGTATGAAAGTAAAGGTGTCAAAATGAAACTAAATTTCCCTCCCAAATATCTTATTATGAAGATGAATAAAGAGATCAGGTGTTAATATGTGACAATATTGGGATTAGTTTTACCTGAGTGAATCCATTGACAAACAATTGAGAAAGGTTTTTTGAAAGGAAGTCCAAATTTTCAAACTACCCACCATAGGATTACATTGGCTATAATGAGGTTAATGAATTGTTCATGAGCTATTTCCAACGGGAAATTTGTATGGGGGTTTGAAGAAGGCACAATGTTTTCTTCAATTCAATGGAATTGAATTAGCAGATGTTGTAGGAAACATGAATTTATTAATGAGAAGAGATTCAACAACACATTTGTTCAACTCGTAGTGAAATATTACACTCTAAATTGAATACCGTTTATGGGATGATTTTGACACCATAACCAAGTGTCCTAACCAAAGCATTCGCTTTCCCCGCTGTATAAAGTAGAACTTAAATCGGTCGCTCGCGGCTCATTCTACGTCACTGTTATAGTGAGCCGCAGCGAGCGATTCAAGTAGTAGTATAAAGTTAACACATTCGTTCGTACATTCGCATGATCAAATAATGTGTAACATACGGAATTCAGTTTTAAAGTCAGTCATTTATTTAATTTGATATCTGAGACGAAGTTCTTATATGATTACATGTAAAATCATTATTTGCGTTATTTTGGTTCTAGTAGTCTAATTGAAATCCCGATTATTATACTTGTGGTGGCATTGTAGTTAAAGTCATATCAGGAGGTACGCAAAAATGTAAAAAAATCTTGGACTGTGACGCAGATGACAGAGTGGTAAAAAAATTGATTACAGATTATATATTTTTCGTAAATGGCATTACGTGGTATTAAATGGCATTTGCGTGGTTACGTGTCCAAATACTTACACAATTATAACGATCTTCAATACAGCAACTTACTCAGTTGAATCGACTGTCTTGTCAATACTGGAGTCTGCTGGAAGTGTTGACGTTAACTTTGTCAGAGAAGTAGGCGATCTTATGGAGCAAACAATAGGTAGGTGAAGTACAGAGTACAAAATAAATCTATACAAACCGACGACGTTAATCTTTAAACTTGACCTTAATCTTAACCTCAATCCAGGGCTTCCGAACAATGTAAACGCTCGGTCAACTAGAGCCGGTTACAACAAAGTATTAAATCCCCAACCTAAACGTTTATACATGTGGTTTTACTGATAGAAGAGTAAACCAACGTTGCCACAGTAACATTGATCCTTTACCGCAATAGGAACCATAGAACTGATATCGGTCCCCGCAGCGACCTGAGAGATCCACCAAACCTGGCCAAGCAAACGGAAGGGGCGGTCCCCATTTACCATTCAGATAATTTTTACATTTTAGTACAAGGGTCCAACCGTTGACTATTCCGCGCCCGTCTTATACCAACCTAACAATTCTAACAGTTTGTGTCTGGGCGGCGCCCTTAGATATGCCGACACAGATAGATCGATACTAACGCGTGCTATCGGCAATGGTGTTCCTTGCTGGAAAACTTGTGCACAAATATTCGCGGTAATACTATTTTAAGTACAATAGAAGTTTTGAAATAATTTAGCTATGAATATTTATTTACCAGAAAATATTAATTAAGAGGACACTTTTTATAAACGTCAGAACAGTATTACAATTTATTATACGAAGAGTATTTGTATGTATAGCATTAGATTTCTTCGTTAGGCAAATTTTTCTTTGCATCGCCGTTCGAAATCAGTGTACTTACGACCGTGAGTGACCGATTCCAGTTCTATAGGAACCAATGACTCACTCTGCGGTTTATCATACTTGTTAAGGGATCACGTCAAAACTCGACCGCCCGGCAACCGCCGGTTACGGCCGGTTCCGTTCGGTTCTCACAAAACGTGTCGTCTGTTATAATATACACACATAATGAGGTCAAATAGTAACACTCTGGTGAACACGACCGGTTGAAAGTGCCTCGTCACACACGTGAGCAATAACATCTTGAAGTAATGGGCTCTTTTAAGACTTAAAAGTCTCAGTTGACAATCAGTACAATACAGCTATTGATTTTTGCTGGGGTTGGCTTTTTCAATCTGTTTATAGCTCAATTAACTTTTTAAAATCAATACCGAAAGTCTATGAATGTTTTTTTTTATAGAACGATTATAGAGAGAGCTATTATGACCGCAAAGTAACAGATTGATAGTGTAAATTGGTCAGATTACAGCATTAAGTCAACCGGCGGTTGTTCAGTGTTGCATGCGCGAATATTCATATACCAGTAAAACATTTGACCTGAAAGAACCGGGCGGAACCGCCCGTAACCGGCAGTCAACGGGCGGTCGAGTTTTGACGTCTCCCCTAACGCCCTATAGCAGCCTATCCGGCTAAACTGGAAGCCCTCTGAAACCAAGAGGTTGTGATTTTTGTACAGGTAACAGACCCGGGATGATCCCCTACTCTTTACGCCAATGACGTAATGCTTCCGAAATGCAAAACCCAAGGGTTTATCAGAAACTAACGGCATGATAGGTGAGGGCCGAACCTCAACCGCACAATGAGCGTGTTTCTACCGGGGTACTGCAAAAAGTAAACGCTAATAAACGCTAAGTTTCAATCGGTCACTTTTTAATCCCCCTGTTTCTACTCGCGGAAAGTTACCGCTAAGTTTATCGATCCTAGTCGATGGGCCACGACATTTGACCTTTTGTAATACCAAACAATGCTACCGCACCTGAAAAAAGATTGCTTCACAATAATGTGTATAACCCAGCGTGACACGGTTCACGGCGCAAACCGCTAATAATCGCCTTTCTGTTACTATTGAGCTTATTGCCTGCAGATTATTGCCGGTTCCAAACCTGGTTTGTGAAGGTTTTTGGGATTACCAAAAATACCGATTATTGCCGGGTTCTGCCTGTTTCTACTGGGCAAACTTAGCGTTTAGTTAGGGGGGGGGGGGGGGGGGGGGGGGGGGGGTACCGCGCCATTTTGTCTCGAAGCAATCATGGTTATGACGTCATATTTTTGTCGATTTTTAGAACTCTTGTATTGGATTTACGTGCAAAAAATATGCCCTTGGCATCATACTTTCCCAGGTGGGCAGTTCATTTTAAATTTCAGATGTTCTAAAATGGATGGTTTTCTAAACAATTCGAGAAAGAAAATCGAACTGCCCACCTCTGAATTGCCAAAAAAATGCTTTAAACAAGTCCACTTTTTGTGCCTTTGAACAGAGTGTCTGTCGGGAATGTAGAATTACTAGCGAATTAACCCATGACCCAGGTGCATGTTCGCTGTGTATAACAGATCGTAACATGAATAATGCAACGCGTTTCAGTCGAGCAATGATTGGGTAAGGGTCTGGGTATAAGGGTATGGACTTACTGGGTTGATGTGTCGTAGAGCATGAAATTGTATTCAGTGAGATCATTTGCATACTTGGGACATTATACACCATACCGCTACCATAGTTTTTGGACCGTATGATAAATGACGGCATTTCTTGTGTTCGAAAATATCAACGTTTTTTACCTTTCTTTCAAAAAAAAGGAGTATAATCACATTACAAACACATTTTGTGCGAGAGAAACACACAAATTTGGCAAAAATGGCACAATAAAAATCCGTTCGTTATAAATAAATGGATGGATATGGCTAAATAATAAAACTATCACAATTATACTCATCGGTCTCTGTGGCGTGCGTACGTTGGACATGTCGTTGGCAATTCGCAATCACGGGTTCGATTCCCGGAAATTGCTTGTTGTCCTTTTATTTTTCTATCTTTTAAACTTGATGGTGGATTAATGTAACATCATTGTTTTGTCAATTTTTATAAATTATAAAGACCGCCCATGCGTTTATAGTTGTCTTTTTATTTATTTATCTATCATTTAACTCTTGATTTATTTAACTTTGTATCTAAACAATTAAAATGCGTAAACAATTATATTATTGCTCGATAAATAAGTGATTTAAATTGAGTTCAGTTTGATAATGATAGCAAAACTTGTTGTAAAATCATTTTACCAGTGTGCCCAACAATTTCTCCTTTGCACACTTTGTTTATACATTCAAAGATGTCACTTTTAGCTTGTTATAGCTAGGCCGCGTAATATACAATTGTAAGCAAGTTTGCGACCTCTTTGATTTTAGGCTGGTAATACAATCCCATAGTGCATTTCGTTAAAACAGTGTAAATATTTTTTTCAACTGTACGTATCACGTGACAACCACGATCGTTTTCGCAAAATATCGCAAAATGGCGCGCAACCCCAACCCCCCTAGCGTTTAGTAGCGGTTTCTTCCCAGCAGAAACACGCTCTATGTATCACGAATCAGTCAGTTGTTAGCGCGCTTATGAGGGAGATAAGCTCTTTCTGTTATTTTTGTACTCGTAGTTAATTCTGTTGCATTAGATGCTCGATCATTTTGAGATTGTTGGGTCCGTTGACGTTTAAGTGAATGATGACCGAAATCAGAAACCAGAAAACTTACCGAAAATGTTGTCTACCTCTAGCTCGTCTTACTTTATACGGGGCACAGATGGTCTAACAGTTCTGACAGGTTTCGACAATATTGCTTTGATTGGATAGCTTTCAGTGTGTGTGATGTGTATATTTCAATTAAAAAATGCATGCCAAAAATCCCCTAAAACGACTAATGTTTGGTCGAAAAACTCGATAGATCACCACTCATTCAATCCATTATTAGTGAACACGAACGATATTCCATTTAATGACTAAGCGTATGGCCTAGCACTGGGCCGGGCTCGCTAAATTGTTCTCCCGTACTGACATGACGGTCTACACTATACCACAATTTCTCCCGTCTGTACCCCACCAGTCACGCCGAAGGCGAGACCAGGTGACATACCCGTAGTAGTTTCCCGTGTAATTTTACCTTTTCACTGACAATACCGGTCGCGCCGTCGGCAGAGTCACTGTACAGAGCCACTGAGACGGGATTAGCCCGCGGGTTGGAATAGCTTGGTCATCGGCAATATATAGTCGGGGATATGCCGCGGATAAGAACAGCTTTGGTTGGCCATTTGAGCTGGTATTTGTACTTGGTTGATAATACTAACCCTTACAGCCCTGAACTTCCATGAAATCCCATTTGAAAACTATGCTGGAGGCACGTGTCGCCTCAGTCTATCTCGCCGGGCACTGACACCAGGTGATAAATGCGCACGGAATTGTTAATTGCGGGCGCGTAACCCCCTGGCCGAGTGGACTAAGACCCCGTCATCCATGATGGAGGACCCGGGATCGAATCCTGTCGTCGGCAAGTCCGGTTTTTCTCGGTAAATTTCGCCCATTTCCACCCTCGGATTTATTAAAAGTGTTAGGGATTTATTATACACTTGTTTCTAGTATTACCATAACCCTTACAGTCCTGAACCCCATGAAATCCTAGTTGAAAACTATGCTGGAGGCACGTGTCACCTCAGTCTATCTCGCCGGGCACTGACACCAAGTGATAAATGAAATGCGCACGGAATTGTTAATTGCGGGCGCCTGACCCCCTGGCCGAGTGGACTAAGACCCCGTCATCCATGCTGGAGGACCCGGGATCGAATCCTGTCGTCGTCAAGTCCGGTTTTTCTCGGTAAATTTCGCCCATTTCTACCCTCGGATATTTTTTTCAACATTTCCATTCCAAAAGTGTTAGGCTAATGTACGTGTTGGGTCGGAGGGGGACAGGCGAGGGCGTATATTACGTCTAGGCATGGCTGACTATAGGGGGGGGGGGGGGGGGGGGTACCGCGCCATTTTGTCCCGAAGCAATGGTCATGACGTCATATTTTGGTCGATTTTCTGAACTTTTGTAAAGCATCATACTTTCCCAGTTGTGCGGGTCCACTTTAAATTTCAGATGTTCTAAAATGGATGGATTTCTAACCAATTTGATAAAGAAACACGATCCGCACATCTCAGAATTGCAAAAAAAAAAAGCTTAAACAAATCCACACGAGTGTTTGCCGAGAATGTAGAATTACAAAGTGTATTAACCCATGACCCCTGTGCATGTTCGCTGTGTATAACAGATCGTGACATGAATAATGCAACACGACACGTCACGACATGAAGCTAAGCTTAGATTCATGGTTCAGTCGCACACTGATTGTGTACCGTATAAATGACGCAATTTTTCGTGTTGGAAAATATCAACGTTTTTTTCCGTCCTTTCAAAAATAAGGAGTATAATCACATTACAAACACATTTTGTGCGAGAGAAACACACACATTTTTAATGGCACAATAAAAATCCGTTCGTTATAAATAAATGGATATGGCTAAATAATAAAACTATCACAATTATACTCATCGGTCTCTGTGGCTTTGGACATGTCGTTGGAAATCGGCAATCACGGGTTCGATTCCCGTAAATTGCTTGTTATCCTTTTATTTTTCTATCTTTTAAACTTGATGGTGGATTAATGTAACATCATTGTTATGTATATTTTGCACATTCAGAGATGTCACTTTTAGCTTGTTATAGCTAGGCTAATATACAATTGTAAGCAAGTTTGCGACCTCTTTGATTTTAGGCTGGTAACACAATCCCATAGTGCATTTCGTTAAAACAATGTAAATATTTTTTTCAACTGTACGTATCACGTGATAACCACGATCGTTTTCGCAAAATATCGCAAAATGGCGCGGTACCCCCACCCCCCTAGGCTGACTATAAATCTGTTGGATTATTTCCGCGTCGGTTCGAATCATGCTGACATCCTTTTGTTATAAAAAGCGAATAAGTCTCGTCAGGGATTATAAAATTATGGGATAGGTCACTCCTCAGACAAAATTTCGCCTACTAAAACCAAATTCACGGGTGAAGGTTTTATAGGGGGGCGCACTATCATGGTCGTAGCAAACCAGACAACATGAGGCGTGGTGGTTTTATCGGCTCAAAACATGATTTGTGGCACAGAAATAGTACATCAATGGTAACAAAAGCTGATTGTGATTTAGAGTAGAACTGATTTGCTTTGATGATGGCAGAATTTAGTTCTTATATGACACGAAACATTCAGAATTGGTTATTTGAAATTAATTTACGTAGAACAAAATAAGAATTTTAAATTGGGGATGGCTTCGTCTGGCAGTGACAGAGGAAGGGCGTCGTGGCGTTTATTGGCATTTTATGAATATTGTAATCAGATCAGGTCGGGGGATTCATTGTAATCAGGTCGGGGGATTCATTGGATCAATGTTGATATGGGGTGCTTCTCCACTGGAAGTGACATGTCGGGCGGGTCACTGGGGGTCGTTGAGCAATGCGGGTGTGGAGCTGAAGACGTGCTCTGATTTTGACCGGACTGCTTTTTTTCTTCTTGTGCGCATTGATTATTATGGGGTCTTTTGGGGTCGGGGGGATTGGGGGGGGGGTCATTTGGGTTCAGGATGTATTTTTTCAACTACTTCAGGGCTGAAATTTATAAAAACAATTATCAAATATAGTACAATTTAAGATATTATAAGGTTATTGTCCTTTGACAACATATACCAAGGTCACAGGTCACAGCCCTCGACTAATATCCGTGATCTGAGATCACAATTATCTCTTGTTGCTTCTGTGTGTCTTTGTCAAGTGTATTGTTTTTGTGCTGTTCTGTTTGATCTTGTTTCGTGTTTTCTGTTCTCCCGTCATTTAATATGCTCTATTTGCTATCATTCTATTTTATGTGTCAAGGGTCCCCATTATATAAGCCCGTCTATCAGGGTTTCCACTGGGGTTCCTAGCCTCTACTTCATATTGTATTATTATTTGTTTGTATTACTTTTGCTGAATAAATTGAATTGAATTGAAAAAAATAAATTGAATTGAATCAATTGGGAAGGACGCCGGATCGCGACGATCACATCGTGTGAGGTCATGAATAGTCATGGCTGAATATTCATTCACAACGAATGGTTGACAGTTTACGCTTAACTTCCGGGTGAAGGACTGATAGAGTGAACTATACTGTGAACCAAATCTCAACAATGGGCTTATATGAGAGTCATAGCCCTGGTCTCGTGTGTTGCAAAATGTCGTATTTTTTACTCCGCACATTTTCATCAACGGATGTTATCGTCTACCAGAATGTCTCCCTGCCTTATTTCCAAGATGCTTCACATTTTTATTTTGCAGTCAAATAAATGTGATATATTTTCCTTGGAAGAATTTTGCACGATGATCGTGGAAGTTTTTCGATGACATAATGGACCTAGCCTATATAGGCCTACTTGGTGTACTTCTTAACCCATTTGGTCTAATACCCATTTAGTCTAATACGTTTTGGGCTAAATGTCAGTTGGTCTAACATCCTATTGGTCTAATAACCATTGTATCTAAAACTATTTTGCCCAACCCCATATCAAATCCGGGGGGGGGGGGGGGGGGGGGGGGGGGTCGTGGCTATTATTTGGGTCCGTTTCGCCCCGCGGAAAATAATTCTGAAAAAAAGATGGGGTAGTGTTAGGGTTAATATGCACAGCCAACTGACAGGACTGGATCCCCTGGACGACTGCACGCATATTTACTTTTATAGTGAACGCTTTTTTTTCAATAAAATTGAAAGTTTTATAAAAATGTTCCTCAGGGGTTTTATCCGCATTGCTGGCTTTACTTCTCTTCCAACCTTGCAGTCATAGTATTAACATGGTATTGCTTTGGTCTTTCGTCTCCTATTTGATGGTACCAATACATATATAATCATCTTAATCATTAACTTGGGATTTGAAAAAAAACACACCAAATATCAGGGATATAAGATTGTAAACGAGCATACAGAACAGTGATTAGTACCCGCCCTCTGAAGAAGAGATCCAGCGATTTTATAATAGATGATGTTTCAGGACTATAAACAATATAAACATAATCTTCTTTCGTAAGTCAAAACAAGCTATTTGCGGAATATAGAAGAAAAATTTGATTAAACATTTTATATTTACAGATGTCCTTGTATCTGGTAGTGCAGACAGCGGCTCTTTCCTGGCTACAAACGAGGTCGATTTCTTGAAGTCTGGTACCAACAAAGTGACATTTCCGTCAGGATCTGTTAACGCCAAGTTGACTATACCGATTGTGGACGACAGATATGTGGAATACAATGAAGAATTTTACGTGGACATCATCACCGTAAACGGAGAGATTAATGGTGGAAGAAAAAGGGTTACGATTTCGATCAAGAATGACGATGGTAATTGTGAATATTTTCTGAATTTCTGTGTAAATCCTTTGAGAATTGCATTTCGAATATAATTAATTAGAAGAGTTCTCAGATAATTACCTATTGGTAAATACATAATTGTACGTTACGTTACTTCTTGCCTGCGTCTTCTCAAATTGTTAGAGGTGTTTCTAGATGGATTTCTAAAAATAAATATTTTTCTGTGCATTTATCGGCCTAGAACTAATCCTTCCTCTTCACTATTTACACATGAGGGCGCGATTGGTCTGCTTTGTTTAAAGATGGTGGCATGATAGGGGGGGGGGGGCTGGGGTACCGCGCCATTTTGCAATATTTTGCAAAATCGATCGTGGTTATCACGTGATACGTATCGTGGAAAAATAATTTACACTGTTTTAACGAAGTGCACTGTGGGATTGTGTTACCAGCCTAAAATCATAGAGGTCGCAAACCCGGTCGCAAACTTGCTTATAATTGAGCCTAGCTATAACAAGCTAAAAGTGACATCTCTGAATGTAACCAAAGTGTGCAAAGGAGAAATTGTTGGACACACTGGTAAAATGGTTTTACAACAAGTTTTGCTATCATATTATCAAACTGAACTCAAGTTAAATCACTCTATTTATCGAGCAATAATATAATTGTTTACGCATTTTAATTGTTTAGATACAAAGTTAAATAAATCAAGGATACATTTATGATAGATAAATAAATAAAAAGAAAACTATAAACGCATGGGCGGCATTTATAATTGATAAAAATTGACATAACAATAATGTTACATTAATCTACCATCAAGTTTAAAAATAGAAAAATAAAAGGAACAATCGAACTCATGATTTCCGATTGGCAACGACATGGCCAACCTACGCACGCCACAGAGATCCACGACTGTAATTGTGATAGTTTTATTATTTAACCATGTCCATTTATTTATAACGAACGGATTTTTATTGTGCCATTTTTGCCAAATGTGTGTGTTGCTCTCGCACAAAATGTGTTTGTAATTTGATTATAATTCTTATTTTTAAAAGAACGGTAATTTTTTTTGACATTTTCGAGAAAAAAAATGGCGTAACTGGATACGGTAAACGCCAGCAGTGTGGTGTCCACGTGGGCAAGCATACAGATGATGCTAAGCAAATCCAGCATATAAAACAAAAAGTGCTCCTAATGGGGCTCGAACCCACAACCTTTCGCTTCAAAGTCGAATTCCTTTCCACTACACTAACCGTGCTAATTAAAAAACTTCATCGCAAATAATTTATTTATATCATTGGTCATGGGTTAATGCACGTGTTAAATTCTACAATCCCGGCCGCCACTCTGTTCAAAGGCATAAAAAAGTGGACTTATTTTATGCTTTTTTTTGCAATTCTGGGGTGTGTGGATCATGTTTTTTTTATCAAATTGGTTAGATATCCGTCCATTTTAGAACATCTGAAATTTAAAGTGCACCCACACACCCGGGAAAGTATGCTGCCAAGGGCATATATTTTGCACGTAAATCCAATACAAAAGTTCAGAAAATCGACCAAAATATGACGTCATGACCATTGCTTCGGGACAAAATGGCGCGGTACCCCACCCCCCTAGTGGCATAAGCTGAATAGAGACACACTGTCCATGCACTGTCCTGTATAGTTTATTTTCTACGATGACTACATTTCTCCCTTAGGCGTTGAACATGTTGAAAAGGCCGTTTGTGATTTTAAAATTTTATTTCGTTAGGCCTGTACTGATTTATTTAAAATAGGAATACTAATAACAATAATATGAATACTTCAACAGCTCTATATTCACTGCAAATGGCCGAGTACAACGTTCTTGAATCCGGCTCTATATTTCAAGTTCTGTTAACAAGAGGTCCTTTCGGTAACATTCCTGGTTATTTGGACAAAGAAGTATCGATCTGTAAGTATGCTGTGTCATTTTTCTCCGCACGCACAGTAACAATTGAAATAGTTGGTCATTATAAGTTGCCATCACGTAAACTACCATGAAAGATATCGCCAACAATAATGTTTAACGAGTTAAATATCTTGGAACTTATATATTTCCACCAAGCATTATGGAACAACCTCTAAAAATAAATAAAGAAACCGGGAATTAAAATTCACAAAAGTGTATAAATATGATTCATATTACGAAAGTCTTTATATCAAATGACGTCACACACGAAGATCGTAGCCCACAATAAAAATGTTTAGCAAGCAAGGGCTGTCAAAATTGATATTCTAAACCGGATTTACTCAATATCACAATATCGGTTGCCATTATTAGACGTAACTGAAATAGTCCACATTTCCTCTTGTCTACACTTTCCAGATCTGAGCACTGATGCCATCGGGGAAACAACTGTCGAAGATTTCCAGAGTGAATCAAATAATGAAATAACATTTCGCCCCGGTGAGAGTGTGAAAGCATTCCAGATTGCCGTTTTTGATGACGAAATTCCCGAAGATGAGAAACGTTTTTATGTGTCGATTTCTAATGGTTTTGTAGCTTTTGATCCGAACGGGAATCGATCTGTCGTGAACATCCTGGACGATGATGGTAGGTGATCAAAAACCTTCACATAAATGAATAACACTAATGTTAATATTGTCATGCATTTGATCGAATAATAGTAAGACGAAGCCACACAAGTGATATGATAAGAAATAACATATCATGTGTTAGAAAACAGCAAAAAACATGATTAAAAATGCTGTACTTATAAAACAAATGGTAAACGATACCACATGAATTACCTAGGTCATCTGACCCCCCAAGAAAAATGAAACTATAAAACCTCAACACTTTCGCACATGAAATGTCAGTCATTATTGTCATCAATTGGATAAAAGACCTGGCAAGGTATTGTACATGTAGTATAATAAATTAAAATGACCGAGCACAAAGAAGAAGAAAAAATTATCGAGATTATTTTTTGTTTATTTTGTGTATTGACTTGTAGGATTTATATCGTTATCTCTGGAAGACAGTGAGAAGATCGTCAGTGAAGACAAAGGATACGTCACTTTTACGGTCACGAGGACGGGCCTTCTTGGTGGCGATGGAGAAGACCAGTGTTTGAATCGTGTGGCTACAGCAAGTAAGTTGTACAAAGTCTGAAACTCTTTAAGGGTGACTTTCAGATGGATATCAAATGGATAAACAACAACAACAACATAACATAACAATGAGCATTTATACAGGGTGGTTCAATAAAACGTTGACAGTTTTTTGAAGCCATTTTTTTAAAAATTCTGTAGATTTAAAAACAATCTTTTTCAATATTCATCAACTATATGATCTTGACCATCTATGATGAAAATATCGTTACTAATAACCTTACGGTTGCAAAATAACAGCTATTTGAACAAAGTCTGTCCCATTTATATACAATAGTCATGATCTTGAAGTCAATGCGCGTTTTAACAGGCAGCCAATGTAACTTGTGGAGAAGAGGAGTTGCATGATCACATCTTTTAGCATTATAAATGAGTTTGGCTGCTCGATTTCGGAGACGTTGTAGCAGAAGATCCCTGCAAGAGAGAGTTGGAATAGTCGAGCCGCGATGTAACAAGTGCGCGTATGGCGTGATGAAATGTTATTTCATCAATGAACATCCGAATACGAGAAAGATCTTGTGAAAAAGCATTATGATCGAGGTGAAAATTCAAACTGCGACAAATGTTAGTAACATGATGAGACATGTTTAAATGGCAGTCAAATTCAACACCAATATTGCGGACATGGGGGGGGGGGGGGGGGGGGGGACGGTCTGATCTCAATATTACTGACACGAAGTGAGATGTTTCATAGTGACTTGAAGGCTCTTGCGCTGGCTGCAATGAAAATACTGTTATATCACTATTCAAGCAAAGCATATTTTACGACATCCAAGATTTTATATCCTCAATGCACGCAGATAACATAACAAGAGCATGGTCAGCATCCCCCGACTTATTTGGGTCTAATGAGATATAAAGTTGTGTATCATCAGCTTAAAAATTGAACTTTATGTGTTTGTAACGTGTGATTATATCAGCAATCGGATGTGTGTAGAAAGAGAACATTTGTGGGCCAACACAAGATCCTTGAGGCAAACCGAAGTCAGAAAACTCATCGGCAATTTTAACCTTGCATGTGCGTCGATAGAGATACGAACGAAACACAACATTTCCTCTAAATCAAAAATCATTGGACAATCTGTTAGTTAGGATAGCATGATCAATCGTGTCAAAAGCTGCTGATAGGTCTAACAAAACCAGAAGAATAGCTCGCCGATTGTCAATTTCACTCACAATATCACTTTTGACTTTTAACAATGCTGTCTCCGTGCTTGGGCCTATAAGCTGACTGCATCTTCTGGCGTAAATCATTCTCACTAACATGTTTGTTTACACGTGACGAAGCAGCTTTTTCAATAATTTTGCTTAAAAATGCTCTGTTGGATACTGGACGGTAGTTCTTTAGCATGTTCTTGTCTAATGATGGTTTCTTTAAGAGTGGTGTGACAATGGCATCCTTAATTGCCGTAGGAAAATTACCTGTGGATAGTGAGGTATTAATAATGGAAACAAATGCAGGAAGAAGAGTTTGAATATTATCTTTAAGGAGCCAGGTAGGGATTGGATCAAGTCCACAAGATTTGTTCCGGGATCTTTTAATGAGCGTCAAGATTTCATCCTCATCAGCCGGGGTAAACTCAATCATTTCCGGAACAAGCGTGTTGATCGTGGGTAATGAAGCAAGTTGGCGGGGTAACTGTGAGTTTTATGCCGTATCTTTACAATTTTCTCACTGAAGAATCTACTGAAGTTAGCACTCATGGTTTTCATAGATTCAGCAAAGGGAAGTGATGTTGTATTCCGGTTGAGAAGGGTGCTGATGGTGCGTTCTGAAGATTGTTTTTGTTTCAGCTGTAGCAAGCTTATCCGTATAGTACTTAGCCTTTTCTGATCTGAACATTTTAGAGAATAAGTGAACGTAATCCAGATAAAATTTGTGATCATTCGGATCACCTGATCTCCTCCACTTATGCTCTAGTTTCCGTCGCTGTCTGCTCGGATCACTACATGGTCAACTGTGTTATCATAATTTATTATCGTTGCATTGTCTCAAGGCCAACAAATTTGGTATAAAAATGTGCCTAACAATTGGGTGCATCTGTCTAGTTGAAAATTATTTAAATCCATCAAATATTTTTGGAAATATTCTAGTATATGCTAGGGGGAAACTAACATATTTGGTTCTGTGTATATATTGTTCCAGACTTGTTTAGATAAATATGATGATCCCAGTTTTGTGTGCTTTAAGGTGTTCAATGACATTCAGGACTATAATCTGACTTGGTGTTTTCTACATAGTTATCATGGTTATTGCATGCAGGGATGAATATTTTGTAGAGTTGGACCAGGATTAGGATTTATGTCTCCAGACATCAGTATATCTAATTGAAATGCTGTAGATGAATTGCCATAGTAGATATTTAAATTGTTGAATCTGATGGTGATGATTTTTACACTGATCCATATAAAGCTCGGCCAGTCAACAGGCTTGTGGTTAATTTTACCAGTTGATCCATATAAAAGCAAGAAGATGGTGATGAAGATTTGCTGAGCCTCCGTTATGCAATCAGTTAGGCATTGTTTCAGTCAATAACAACTTACCTGATTACAAGCTGTTAGTGTTAGCCCAATACATGTATAGTCACAGTCAAGGTTGTCTGAATACAATCACAAGGCACAAGACTCAAGATTGTCTGAATTGAAGATTGAAGATAGGAAATATTCTAATGTATTTTCCTAAAAGCAGGCAAAAAACTCAAGATAGAGATGCAAAAACTAGTCCAGTAGTATCCTGGTGTTTACTAGTTTAGTTGTATCACTGGTGCAAATTATGATGAGAACCTTCATCAAAAACAAATAATTTTATATGGCAAAGGTAGAGCTGTATTGAGGTGCTGCCATCAAGTGGGGCGCCCTCCTTCCTCAACAACAACAACAACAACAACGACAACAACAACAACAACAACAACAACAATAACAATAACAACAAAATAGCAACAACAGCTACAGCTACAGTGTCGTTTATGTTGATTACACGCGGCGTACTGATCTGAAGTATGATTTGATTTGATTTAAACTTTGTGAAATTGGCAAAGGTATACCAATTTGGTGTAGGGAACATGCAATAACAAGAGATGATTAAAAGCGTAAAAAACAGTAAAATTTACTATGTAATGAGAATTATTATGCACTAAAAACAAAACACAAATATGTTATAAGAAGTTGTGCACTAAAACCACAAAAATAACAAGAAAAAAGACCTATGTTAAACCACCCTTCATCAGGGACAAAATATAAACACAGAAGTAGAAAAACTATAAAAGATAGTGAATAGACGAGTACACCACTATAATTATAGTACAATGTCAGTATTGTGAAGTTGCTTTTATACTGAACATCCAAGTTACTACTGATTAAAATAAAGCACAAAACCACGTTGCTTGTGAAATTAACTAAACATGTGAAAGGAATCAATAGACAACTCATGCATATGCATACTAAGTGAAGTTTAAATAAACGAACAAAATCCAAAAACTGGTCACAGGAAGTTGCCAGACATTAAAAAGATGTATAGATGGAGAGAATAGAGATGAATAGGTGACGGAATAAAATAATAATAATAGGCCTGAAATAGATTAAGGGACTCAACGGGGTGGGCTTACAAAGTGAGTAGAAACAATTGGGCAAATATAAAAATGTTATTATCGCTTGTTTATATTGCTTGTTTCCCCACAATAAGTTGGTATATCTTTTATTCTTATGCATTTAACATTTTCATAAATATCCTCTAGTATCAGTTTTTCTGATCTTTTGGTATGCTTTGTTCCTGTGTCCGTTGGATTCATTTTTTAAACATTTTATTCATGAAATTTGTTTTCAATTTTGTTTTCTGAAGTTGTTACCGCTCTTGGGGACTCAGCAATTCCCAGCGCAGATTTTCAAGCGTTTAGTGCAACGGTGACATTCGGCATTGGCGAAGCCTCTGTCACCGACACGATCAATATCAAAGATGACGACGTATCAGAATCTACAGAAACGTTCCGAATCGTGCTTACCGATGCTGATGGAGAGATTGACGAAGGCAATGATGAAGTCACTGTGACTATCATCGACAATGACGGTATTTCTAAATGCATTAGCCTAAATATAGTGTTGTCATGGGGTTTTCTATGTATTTTGTATATTATTAATTGTTCATCACCCTGAATAAATGTTTTAACATCCTATTATTGGTGCGTTGAAATAACGGGGGAATTTAATACGAGAAGGGGTAAAGGTGTTAAGTTAGTACTTGTAAGTATGGAACATTCAGTATACAGTGAGAGGGAATGTACTTGTATCATAACATTATTATATACTTTAAGATCTGATTATGAAAAACATCCACCTTTTTCTTGATTTCTATTAGTGGAAACATTCGAATTTGAGAACACTGCTTACGAAACTGGTGAATCATGTGGGCAATTACGAGTCTATATCATGCGAACCGGAAGTAGTGGTCAAGGATCAGCATTACGTAAGTTTTCAAGAACTTTAGGGGTTCGAGCACTTGGTAAATATTTATTCTTATGGAATGTGGACTTGTCTAGTTCATTATCTTCTTTATAGTTCTTACCACTTTTGTTTTTATATTTTGTCCCTGATGAAGGGTGGTTTATCCACTTGAAACGTCGGTCTTTATTTGTTACGTGATATTTGTGTTGTTTTATTGCACCGCAATTATTATTGCTTGTCCCAGTGCATTTTCTATCGCGTTATTCTCTCTTGTTATCTTGCTTTTACTCATTACAGTATACATGTTATCAAAACCATAGGATGAAATTAAATAAAACATCTATTGTTAAATATAATGCAAGTTGCCAAGTAAAATAGGTGTCTACTGTCAAAATAATCAAGAATCGTTTTCCTAAACCCGCAAGCGTTGCTGCGAACAACTATTTTGTCTTATGTATATAGCATTTTATTGTATGATTAGATTACGAAATCAGGTCTACATAGGTTTGTGGGAGGTTTTGTGGTGTTCAAAGGGTTAATTCAAATATCGATCAAATTTGCTGTTAACTCGTAATAAATTCCTATATCTAAATCTTTATCCGACACCGATTTTGTTTGTAATATAATTATTAAGGACTATCAACCACTGATGGAGGGGCAACATTTCCATCGGATTACTCACCCAGTGACACAACAGTATATTTTACAGGCAACCAGAACACGCAATCAGTGACCTTTGACATTGAATTAGATGGTGACGAAGAAGGGCCCGAGACTTTCACAATGTCTCTCAGTAAACTGAGTGGCTCAGGTGAAATAAGCTCTACTAAAGGCGTTGCAATAGTTACAATTCAGGATCAGGCAGGTGGGTGTCTTTCTTTCTGAAGTAATACATACCATATATCGCCATTCGCCTGGTCTTGGCATTATAACATCGTAGTAACGTCCTCAAATCAAAGGCCTTTTGCAAATGTAATTTTCTCTTCGTCTGTTTGTAAGCCATTGGAGTTCGGTGAACATGCATTTTCTTTAAATATTCTTATTTGTTGATTCGGATTGATTCGTGGTTTTACTTATGTCTCTTCATGATGAGATACGTTAACGCGGCAGGCGTCTTCAAAAGTTCACAATTATTGAAATGCATCACCATATTTGAAATCACCATGAGAAATGCATTAACATAAGGCGTAGTATTGATTCAGTGATTCATGAGATAAGACTTGGGCCAAGGTTTCTGAAAAATCTGTTTTGTATAATATGGCTAAACTAATAGCCGCGTAAAAAGTGCTAAATTGACGAAGTGGTCTGCGCAAAGGCCCTCGCGTCTTCGGCGCTCTATCTCATGCCTCCGGCATTCGGCTGTCGCGGTTGGCAAAGAACAATCAGATAGTCTTTGACAAGGACTACGTGTTACAATATTGGTTCCTCTAATAATACAATAATAACAATACCTCCAATTATAAAAACAGCTACATTTGTATACCGAGAGGTATCATTTCACTCTAATAATCAATAATTTTGCGTTTTATTCACTTATGAATGAATCTCAGGTGCATTTTCATTTGAAAATGACCGGATCGATGTTTCGGAATCAATCGGAACGATTCGTATACCTCTAGTTCGTACTGGAGACCCGTGTGCAGCCGCTAACATATGTAAGTTTAAGCCTAAGAACCCTGGTTCTGTGTAAAAACATAATGTTTTAGAGTTTCCTTGACCATTACGACGAAAAGGCTAGTTTCAGCTCAGAGTGTAAACCAATTACAGCCAGACCCTAGAATTGACTGACAAGACCGGAGATTTAAATTTGTGGACGTCACCATGCCATGCACAAAAGCACAAAGCCATGAATAATAAAACTGTTTTCAACCATTCGCCGGATCGGTTACATGACCCACCCCTCCGCTCCCACGTAAACACGTATGGAGCCGTAGGGAAAACCTATATGGCTCTAATAAGTTTACCTTTTTTCAATCGAACCGTCTGATTTAAAATATAGCCAATCCCCTCGCACACCCTAGAGAGCGGGAGTGTGGGGATTTTTTACCAACTCCAGCAGATCAACATCTCGACCTCTTGCACTCTTGGCATGAAACGAAATGGCAACAGTCGGAAACGCCACGTACCGGCCCGCGAATCCAAATGGGGGATTCGCAATCACGGAGAAGCCAACCACGCATGCGCAAGCAACGGGACAAAGGCCCGTAAGGATGCAAGACTATTTCAAGGGCTGGCAGTAAATAAGAAATTTAATTCGGAAATTGACGATTATTTTGAGATGTGTTCAAGTCATCAGAACGCTATAGTAGGCATATGATGTATCTATATACGCACTGTTACTACGTATGTTTTCTTTTGGAGAAAAATAAATAATAAATAAGTATTGCTTTGAATTGACTGATGATATTTTACTAGTTATGGAGATACGCATCGAATACATATTATTTACATTAGAAATAAGAGCGTATTCTTATTATTGATGACACTAGCTATTGAGTGATGTAACTTCTTTTACTCGCCGACAATGAAGTCTACTTAGATGGTACCGATGGATAAAATATATCACACTCTGTGCAGCTGTCAAAATAGGATGGATTCCTTACCATTCGTTAACTGAGTTGAACTTACATACAATTCATGAACTTTAATTTATAAAGATCTCTGTCAACTTGATAACATAAAGTAATTTTAAGCACCCTGTCACAATATAACAGTTTCATGTTGTAAACTAAATAGTAATAGTGTAATACGGTATATGATTAGAATGCAAGCGTGCATAATTGCAACTATAACAACTATAAACCATATCGCATGTTATTGTCCCCCAAAAGAGTTTAAAAATGTGCCGCGAATCTTTTTATCATTTGGATATTTTTAACGCAATTTTCAAATATTTCACACATTTTACACAATTTCAAAATTTTCTAAAACAAAAAATAATAGAAAAAAAAGAAGAAATATACATCGGTCGTGCCCGTAGAACAGGGTATTTTATTCGTGGTTTAAGGGATTATTTTAGAAATGATAGTCTGTATGATATCACAGATTGCTTCAATTAAGCTAATATACTAAAGCATGCTTTAAGTTGCCATAGTATGATTATTAGTAAAGGTATTTCGGCTTCACAATTATATTCAAGCATTAGGAAATTTAGAGGTGTATATTATAGGTTCACAAAAAAATACCCCACTTATTGTCATTGTGTTCAACAAAGTAACTTTCCAGGTAATAAACAGATGCTCATAACTCTGGAATTACTTAAAAACATCTAATCATAAAATACCCTTTTTGAGATATGCATGCGTTGACTTTTAAGAGATTAAAAATAAATGAAATAAATATGAATGTTGTATGAAATTATGACAAAGAATTTCATTTTAGATGTGTGATATGAGCTATACATTTTAAATAATAGAATAATAGCGCCTTGGTCAGAGACTCTCTGGGTAAGCTGTATATTTATTATTGTTTAGATTTGCAGGTGTAATTGAAAGTATAAATTAAGAGCAACTTTTTCCACTGATGATTCTAGTTACATTGCACAGTGTTGCAGCTGAATCAACATTTTAAACGGGTTTTGTATTGAAATCTACATTACAATCTTATGGTGCTGTCACAAAGAGCCGTTGAGCTAAGCGGTCCTTTACAATCTAAAAACAAAATCGAAAAACAACAGAGTCCAATACGGCAAATTAGCAAAAAATCCGCATTGATATTTTAATTGTCACCGGGTCCATACATTTCTATACCGGGTCCTCATCGGCCTGGTACCGGGCACCGTCCTTATACAATTCTAACTTACCGTTATTACCGTGTCCTCACCGCGTGCATACCACCTCCTCACCGGGTCCTCACAGGCTGGAACGCCTGGGTACCGGCCGAACCGCCTTGAAGACGTCGCCAAACCGCCCTTTATAAGCTGAGCGCTCAAGCTCGTCGCTTCACTCGCATTCCGGACTTCATACGAGCAACATCTACGTCTCTGTATTTTTTATTATTCAAGTCATCAGAACGCTATAGTAGGCATATGATGTATCTATATACGCACTGTTACTACGTATGTTTTCTTTTGGAGAAAAATAAATAATAAATAAGTATTGCTTTGAATTGACTGATGATATTTTAATGGTAATTAACAGTGGTTTCTACTCGAGATGACAAGGCTAGGTCAATTCAAGACTACACCAGCTTTACCGGGCGTCAGGTTTCCTTTAAAAGAGGATCCTCCAGTACATTTGTTGACGTAAACATAGTCAATGATAACACTTATGAAGATGATGAAGCATTCATTGTGAAAATTACCAGCTATGACATCCCGGTTGGGACGGCGGAAGTAAGAGTGAATATTCAAGATAATGACAGTAAGATCGAGTTAATATTAATCTTGCAATGTGAGGCACGATTCTCAAAGTATCTTACCGTATAAATCATGCACGCACACATCGTTATCAGAGGCAGTGCCTAGAAATGTTTCACCCGGGTTTGGAAACATCTCTGGCGACTGCTTTGTTTACATTTACGAGAATGCGTTGGGTGTGGTGGGTATACACCTGAGGGGAGAAAGGGGAAAGGGACTTGATCTTGTATATTCAGTGGCATTCACCTCAGTCTGCAATGAATATCGAACCAATAAGATCTTGTTATAGTCTAGTTTGACAATAACGGATACACGTCATCATATCGATAAAATATTAACTACTGGATATGTCGAAGAGAATAAATACATTTCTTACAGTTGGGATGACTTTCTCTACACTAAGTCCCGGGGTGCGCGTCACTCTGTACACCTTATGGTATTTCTGATGGCAGTTTCAGTTAGGACCATTCTCGTCTATAATATGTCAAAGTATATTGCTCACTTCGAGCACTTGATCTGTGATCCGAGTTTGGTCGTTCTTACCTAGTTGGAGAACGCGTCACGTACAAATCACTTGGTCAATTAGTAGTTACATTTCCTATTTGTTTGTTTAGGTTTTGGTTTTGTAGGTGATACAAATAAATTGTCAACATAAAAAAGAACAAGAATGACATTACTAATACAGTATTATGATTTGTATAATGGTAGGTGAATTCAAATTTCGTTCTGATGAGTATACAGTATCTGAATCTGACGGTAGTGCGACTATTACGATTGACAGAGTAGGAAATACCATGGAATCTGCCGTTGCCCGTAAGCATACTAAGTGACTGTTCTTTTAAAGCCATTGGACTATTATTTTGTATTTTCATTTTCAAGTCTTGTACATATTTTGTCGGATCAAATCCCCCACCCAGTCAATAGTTTGGGTTCCAAATCACCCATGCAATTAGTTAACCTTCCGACAAAATTATACTCAAAATACCAGATTACATGTATGTAACCTTTTGAGTTTTGAGGTCTTGAATTGGAAGGAATTAGGGCTTATATTGCTTGATGAGGCCACAGCGTAATAGGTTCCCAATACCGTAAGTTAGAAGTATTTTACGAAAAGGCAATTTTTGCGCTTATAAAACCACTGTATTATTCAAAATCATGGGTTTTTTCGATTGAAGTACAAAATATATATAAAATAACTCTAAAAATGGGTAACTGATGTAACACCTTTATTTATCATTACAAAACTTGAGCAGATAATTCATAAGCAATCAAAACCACAAACCTACCAAATGAATTGAAAATATTTCCTTTTCGAACAGTTGTATTACGTAAAAATCTGACTCACACCGGCAAATAACTCAATTCATTTAAGTGTTTAGAATCTGTAAACTTGAACTACATGCGTGCATAGGGCAACATCACCGGCTGAGGTGCTATTTTTCTCTGAGACTCCCAACATTCTTATATATAACTTGTTTCATTGTTTTGGTGGTTTTTTCAGGTGTTGAATTAGTACCTAATAGAGGAGACGCTATTGCTATTCGAGACTTCACTTACTTTTCTACAATGTTAGTGAACTTCGACCCTTCTGACAATTCAAAGAGTTTTTCTATCAGCATACACAATGATGACATATCGGAACCTGATGAAACGTTCTACGTTATGATTGCAAGTGTTACTGATGGAATTGTTTCAATACCTGGTGACACCGCTGCTGTTGTGATAATTGACGACGATGGACCGGCAGAAGGCAGTAATAGTAAGCAAATCAATTTAACATGTTTAATGTACTGGTACATAATGGACTGGTACAGTTGGTAGTTTTATGGATCGGAAACGTTTCCGACTGAATATAATGCTCATCTATCAAAATGACTTAGTTATTACTGGGTGAACGTGGTTGAGGGAGTATCCTTGGATTGGTTTAAACTATCGTCATGTGATTATGCGCGGATGAGAGGAAACATAATGCGCATGAAAGGCAACATAAATATAAATCCTTCAGGATCAGGCAGGTGGGAGTCTTTCTTTCGAAACGAAAACATATTTGAAAATAAATCAAATTATCCTTATATAAAAAGATTTTTTTGCTGTGTGTGATTTGTTCGCATTGTTTCATGCATTTGAAAAAAAAGTTAGGTTACATATAAAAATTCCACCAATTAAGATTTTTCATTCTCATAAACATATTTTGTGTTTTGCACATCTGATTTGAATGAAACACAAAACGGCACGGTCAGAATCGGTTACAGGCATGAACACGAGGTCTTGCAAATATAGGTTCAGAAAATGTGATTTGGTGAGCCATCTGGTTCTGTCACTGATCCACTTGCCTGCCATATCGTCGGTGGTATTTCATAGTGACGTATAAGTATGTACGTCATTATGTTAAAACAAGATCTTTATTAGCTTTTTTGGTACATAAATGTTTTGATTACTAATTAACTAATCAATTGTTGGCTTTGGGACTAAATAAGAAAACGCTATTACTAAAGAATAGATTTTACAGCACAAAAACGATAAAAGTTTGCCATACTTCACTTTGTAATACCATTAACCATACGTCACTTTGTAATACCATTGACCATACGTCACTATGTGATACCATTGGCCATACGTCACTATGTAATACCACCGACGACAACGAACAGCGGACCGGTTATCAAAAATTCACTGTACCCCGAATGTTTATTATTTTAATAGTTTTCGTAATGGGTCACCAATAACATCCAACTCAAAAATCGTTTACATGATCTATTTGTATTTTCAACCTAAAATGCAATAATGTAACATTATTGACGGTTCTCTTTTTGTACAATCTACAGGTCTTTCATCTACAGCTGTCATTGCAATAGCATCGGCAGTTGGGGGCGTTCTTCTATTGCTAATCGTCATTGGTATTATGGTCTGCCTAGTCGCCATGTCAAATTCATCTGGAGCAGCTAGCGTTCCCAGTGCATTTGCACTACAACAAATGGCACCGTATGACTATGGCCAACGGCAGGTAAGACTTAAGAGTGTCAAGCTCTCATGAAGTACGTTTAATTTAACCCAACTTTTTAATAACTGAAGAGGTTCGAATTCTGGGTTAGAACTTCTTGGTAGTACGACAAGGTAGGAAAATTCCATGTTTTTAAAACTGTTAGAAACTTGAACAATTAGCATTATTTTCAAGGATATTTTGAAGGAAGCAAAAAAACAAAAAAACACCCCAGATATAAAAGGAACAGGAACAGGGTGTTTTTCTTGTCACCCAAGCTTCACTAGTAAACAATAGCTTAATAGTAATAGGCTTTTTTAGTCGATTGAAATACGATACAGTGGTGGTAGTACCTTGGGACATAGATAAAATCATAGAGCTAAAAACAAAGTTCAATTGCATTGCATTCAGGTATACGATCCTCTGGGTAGGAGGAGCATCTTCAATCATAACATCTTAGAAAAAGGTTGAATATTTTAACCGCTCCAGTCAATCAATATTTACCAACTTGACTTTCTTGGAAATTATTTTGCAGGGTCCTTACAGATACTGAGTAGATCAGAAGACTAGTTATGGAGATACGCATCGAATACATATTATTTACATTAGAAATAAGAGCGTATTCTTATTATTGATGACACTAGCTATTGAGTGATGTAACTTCTTTTACTCGCCGACAATGAAGTCTACTTAGATGGTACCGATGGATAAAATATATCACACTCTGTGCAGCTGTCAAAATAGGATGGATTCCTTACCATTCGTTAACTGAGTTGAACTTACAGACAATTCATGAACTTTAATTTATAAAGATCTCTGTCAACTTGATAACATAAAGTAATTTTAAGCACCCTGTCACAATATAACAGTTTCATGTTGTAAACTAAATAGTAATAGTGTAATACGGTATATGATTAGAATGCAAGCGTGCATAATTGCAACTATAACAACTATAAACCATATCGCATGTTATTGTCCCCCAAAAGAGTTTAAAAATGTGCCGCGAATCTTTTTATCATTTGGATATTTTTAACGCAATTTTCAAATATTTCACACATTTTACACAATTTCAAAATTTTCTAAAACAAAAAATAATAGAAAAAAAAGAAGAAATATACATCGGTCGTGCCCGTAGAACAGGGTATTTTATTCGTGGTTTAAGGGATTATTTTAGAAATGATAGTCTGTATGATATCACAGATTGCTTCAATTAAGCTAATATACTAAAGCATGCTTTAAGTTGCCATAGTATGATTATTAGTAAAGGTATTTCGGCTTCACAATTATATTCAAGCATTAGGAAATTTAGAGGTGTATATTATAGGTTCACAAAAAAATACCCCACTTATTGTCATTGTGTTCAACAAAGTAACTTTCCAGGTAATAAACAGATGCTCATAACTCTGGAATTACTTAAAAACATCTAATCATAAAATACCCTTTTTGAGATATGCATGCGTTGACTTTTAAGAGATTAAAAATAAATGAAATAAATATGAATGTTGTATGAAATTATGACAAAGAATTTCATTTTAGATGTGTGATATGAGCTATACATTTTAAATAATAGAATAATAGCGCCTTGGTCAGAGACTCTCTGGGTAAGCTGTATATTTATTATTGTTTAGATTTGCAGGTGTAATTGAAAGTATAAATTAAGAGCAACTTTTTCCACTGATGATTCTAGTTACATTGCACAGTGTTGCAGCTGAATCAACATTTTAAACGGGTTTTGTATTGAAATCTACATTACAATCTTATGGTGCTGTCACAAAGAGCCGTTGAGCTAAGCGGTCCTTTACAATCTAAAAACAAAATCGAAAAACAACAGAGTCCAATACGGCAAATAAGCAAAAAATCCGCATTGATATTTTAATTGTCATCGGGTCCATACATTTCTATACCGGGTCCTCATCGGCCTGGTACCGGGCACCGTCCTTATACAATTCTAACTTACCGTTATTACCGTGTCCTCACCGCGTGCATACCACCTCCTCACCGGGTCCTCACAGGCTGGAACGCCTGGGTACCGGCCGAACCGCCTTGAAGACGTCGCCAAACCGCCCTTTATAAGCTGAGCGCTCAAGCTCGTCGCTTCACTCGCATTCCGGACTTCATACGAGCAACATCTACGTCTCTGTATTTTTTATTATTCTGTGTTATTCCAGGCGGCATGCGCCCGTTCGCAACCCATCGCTGAGATAGTCGACGTCCATCACTGTCCATCACCGCCCGGCGAACGGGCGCGAAACGGGCGCGCCGTCTTTATACCGTCCTCATACCGGGCTCTCACCATTCGCTACCGCTTTTAGTCACCCGGCAAGATTCTTGAGCCAGCTCAAAACGTATGGCCAGCAAAGTCCCCTGAACGTGTTCAACGAACGGGAAACGGCCCACCGTGTGCCGCCGTCCGCACCAATTTTTTTCTCCACACAGTTGCGAACGGTGAGCCCACACGGCTCTGTGTGACAGCTACATTAAGAAGAAAAATACAAACGAAGAACTTTTATTGATATCTTATTTCTCGAATAGTTTGAATCACTTTTTAACACTAACAGTTTTGTGTATCAGATAGTGAAAGACCCTAACAGCATGAAACCCCATTTGTAAAATGTCAATAGAGCTTTGGACATCATGATATCCCATATGGCGTTTCATAGTGTTCAGGAGTTTACAGTAACCTTGTACTACATGGCTTTACTCCTATCAGGCACTATAATTTACCACTATTACCATCTTTCACCAGGGAGTTCAGATTTCAAATGGAGTCACCCATGCAGGTAACCCTATTTAGAACAGTTAGCATTAATCAGTACTGTTGATGTCTGTACACCACCAAACGCCAAGAAGGCCAGAAATGGGATCTCATAGAGTTTGAGTTTGATAATAAAATATCCTGAATGCTCATTTATCGACGTTGTATTCTGAATTCTGATTGCGTTTTTTCAGGAAAAGAGTGTATGTCCCGGGGGAGGGCACTTAGTGGATAGGAGGTCACGGGGATGTGCCGCCAAATAGGGTCCCATTTTCACCCGCCTTGTGAATGAATGACCGACCCCCTTTCATATCCATTTTTGGTAAATTCATGGGTCTGATATATTTTTAAACTTAAAGCTGTTTTTTCACGGAAGATTTAGCAAAATCTGTCAAATCTGTTGGAAAATTATGGGTCCCTGGTTAACATAATTATGGGTCCATTTCCCCGAAAATTGGTAAATGTTTGGGTCAATTTTCATTTTGCTGCCGGCACATTCCTACCAAAACAGTACTTGAGTGACCCCCTGGGGTGTATGTCCGGCCTTTTTGTTTCATGTATGATCATGATTATTGGATCTTCATATTATCGCAATATCAAAGCACTTCTAGAGCTCATTCCATTGTTCATTATCCATTGTTGTTAACGTCGATTATATCAACGAATGCACTGCCGGAAGTCTCAATCGTGCAATATCAACATAATCGCTACCCTTTCTAATGTTGACCCGTGCATTATCTAAAAGCTTTGTCATATAATGCACGTTGCGAGGGGCAACGATTATGTTGACCTTGAACGCTTGTGACTTCCGGTAGTGCTTTCGCAGATATCGACGTTAACAAACAATGGACATTGATATGACCATTAAAGCTGTGGAAATAGAAACACGGATTCACATATATAGTTAAGGAGTTAAAACAGTTTAAAATGGATGAATGCTAAGGATTAACGAATCAGTTATTGTTGTCAAGTAGTACTGCACTGGTAGTCGTTCAATTGCATTTTAATCGGTTAACTTATACGATTAAATTACACTGTGAATGATCATGGCATCTAACACCTCAATGGAATGACAGATTATCAATCCCTTTGACAAAAATGTATAAATAACAATGATACGATGTTTTGTGTTCTGTATGATTGTATTCCACACGATTTAAACATATTATAATAGTACATCAAACTCGAACCATGTTATAGTAATTATTATTTAAATACATTTAGTTAGGCCAAGTGAAAAAATAGAGTTGTTTATCGTCCCACCGCGCATCCCTTTTCAGGAATTATGTAATGTTCCTTCATTTTCGGTATTGCATCCATAACTTTAAAAAATAAAAAAAATAAACAGCTGACATCTTGGCAATAGATTTACGTTAATCCAATGAGCATTTTGAAGCAGGTTTTGTGTTAAAGCTATGATTTTTTTTTTTACAAAGGCCTCGTCCTCAAGTTACGCAACCAATCAGGAAATACCATGCCGGTAATGGAGATTTCGCATTGTTTTTGTTGTTGTTTTTGTTACAAAAGTGCCCTCATCCTTCTTATTTTCAAAAGATAGGACGAGAAACTAGGTATTTTTTATTTGGCCTTATACCTTGGGAAAGACATATCTTTCTATTAATTCACAAACCGTGCCAAAATTATCGTCATCTTAACATTCTTAATTTTAACATTTTTAAACAAAGTTAAACAGGTATTCTTTAAACCATCAAAGCAAATGGTATAGGAGTCCAGCAAGCATAATGCTAGAAAAATAATTATCGATCTCAAATCACGTAGTGATACAGGGTGTATCAAAAAATTAGGACTGTTTCATGGCGCTTTTTTACTTTTTCAAAAACCACTGGACCATGACCAATTCACCGTCAGTGCAAAGCCCAATTATTAATAATGATCACATTCTGAAAATCTGAGATAAATCCAATGAAGAATAAGACCGCTAGCATAATTTGCGTAAACCCTGTCATTTACTAGTCTGTACAATGGGATTTACACATACAAACCAAAAATGACATGGTTTACATTTGAATACTTTACATTCAAATATATTGTGAATTATCTATCTATAAACAATAGCATAGATTAGCTTGGTATTCCCCTTAATTCTTGCACAAATCATTAATATCTACATAATTCATTAAGTTGATGCATGAATATTTCTGTGCAATGTTCATGTTGCTTATTGTTCTCATGAAAAATCCTCAGTATGTTTGAAAGTTTGTAGGAAAGCACCAATCATGTCAGTAGTGTGTGTATACCAATCATTGACAGAGAAGGACATTTATACTTGTGGAACTTGTAAAGTCAACTTCAATTTCTACCATATATGTATGATAAAAAAATAATTTAGTATGATAAGAATACGAAAAATGTCCCTTTTAGCCAATTTAAATATGTAATCTTCCACTGTCATGTTACTCTTATTTACTGTGTGAATTAACATTGAACATACTACAAAAATTTGATTGACTTGCCTAGTTGGTCACACTTTCCGTAATTGATGGATTTCACCCCCCCCCCCTTTTTTCAGGATTTTAACTTTATTAGTTGTACTTGACAAGTAAATCAAATTGGTCATGGTTCAGTGGTTTTAATAAGGAATAAATGAATCCATGCTGAAAGAGAGTCCTATTTTTTCTTTGATACACCCTGCATATTCAAATTACATTCCTTTAAATTACACATAAACAGTTACAGACTATACTGATTTCCATCCTTTACTTTCTTGAATTGCATTGAAGAGATCCGACACTAACACTATAGTAGTATGCACCAATTTTAAATGTGGCTATATTTAAAACACAGTCGTGAATTCATTTTCTTTATTAAAATGGTGTGCGTGTGCCTTTAATTATCATGATTATGGGTCTATACTTTATCAGTATTATTACTTTTCCGTTAGGCCTATACGAACGGTGAAATTGTGGAAAGTGTACTTCTGCTGAAGAGGTACTTGCCCTCCTTGCTGCTGCGGAATCACTACGTTCTGTGGTTGTGACAGATCTGCTCTTGGATGCTGTTGTATGTTGGTATTTGGTCATTGATGTGACTTTGGTTCCTGGATTTTACGTCTTGCTGATCATGCTGATGCCGATGACACGTAACTTTGCTGTAGATTGCGTTGCCGATGCGGTTTTCAAACGTTTTGTCGAGCCTGAAATGGAAAGATTTGTGCTATTAAACTACATATCTTATGACAATTGTGGAGTACTTCGTTAAATTTGAATAAAAAATGACACCGGTTTGTTAATGATATACAATTGATATTGCAATTTTGAGAGAAAAATTGAAAATACTAGTTCAAATAAACATAAAGTTAAATGTTTTTGTAAGGTGGCATGCCTATTAGCCGTGTCAACTAAATTAATTTACCTTTTCCCTTTATTAAGTATTAAACACATACTACGGTAATAGTAAGACATCTATCACAGTGAAATCATTCTGTAAATATGCTAATCTAGCATTCAAAATACCCCCCACCCCCAACCAAAAATAAAGAAAGTAAAAAAAGTAAAATAAAATAAAATAAAAAAATAAAAATAATAATAATAAAAAATAAATAAATAAAAATTAAAAAAACCAAATAACCAGTGCACAAACATTAATAATTATACTAACAAACAGACCAATAAACAAAAAAAACCTAACAAACAAACAAACAAACAATTAAATTCATGCTCACCTTGAATTACATTACGTTGGACACATTGGCTTTCTGTTTGGTGCTTGTATTAACCTTATACTGATTGGAGTTACTGCGACAACCCCCGGGCGACAACCGCTAACTTCTTTAATGATCTTCTCTGGTACGTCTTCTCGGAACATTAAAGGTATATTATGTGATCTTTTCCAGAGAGCGCCCTCTATTCATTTTTTGAATTTAGAGTGAAAATATAAACTGTCGGATAATCCGACAGTTTATTTTCACTCTAAAATCATGATTTTGAAGTAATTAAGAATCGTATCGCCCTGTAACTTGGAATGTATGTACGATTTATTTATGATCAGAAATGTAAATCTGCAAGAAAATCGACTTTCAATTTTTTTTTCGATGTTGAGGGCGTTCCCTGGAAAGATCACATAATATACCTTTAAGTTGCGAATTGTGATGGTTGTTCTTCTCAAACTGTGTACGGTATAGTAGCCTGACGCGCCAGCGTCAGCACACAACCTCTTTGACACGTTAGCAATGGTATTCTCTCCAACAGGTCTTTTACTGTACCACACTTGATCGGTAATGTTGTTATTAACTTTTACTACAGTTCGATCTAAAAGCGCACGAGTACTTGTTTTTTACACAAACCTATACTCAATGGATTACATTTATAGGCCCAACTTAATACCAGTTGTATCCGTGGTCATGCATATCCAACTTCCAATTCAAGTTTGTCGATATGTTTTCCACTCGGTCATTGCTCCCAGTTTTGACAGCTCACAACCTAAATCGTATACAGGCTAGTTGAAACCCTTCCATGCGTATTCAACAGTATCTTGTGCTACACATCATAAGCGGTGTTTCTAACAGACGGAAATTTAACTAATATTTTCGTTGGAAATGATTTTTTGTAATCACAATTTTACCATTTTAGAGCAGGTTCTGGTACGCGTCGCGAAGTGTATGATAGATAATTCATTCGCAAACAGTTCATTCGTCTTGATAATCGCTCTCGGCCTTGCATTCGTCCACCCACCCTCTCGCGCCTATCGGCGCTCGAGGGCTGGTGCACTCGTGCAAGGCCTCGAGCGATTATCAAGACGAATGCACAATAGCTCATCAATTATCCTTATCATATTAATTGCCAATAAAATCAATAGGCTTAAAACACAACACGATTTGTTTGCTGTGTTAATTGATATGATCATATAATGTACACAAGACCATCGCTATTTTCTGCCCGCACGATCACCCAGGGATTCTTTTTAATTTTGGAAAAAGAAACTCATAGACTTAACACGAGTATCGGGTTAAATAGCACCATCTATCAGTGTGATTCGTCAACATATGCAAGGAATTTATATAGACTTGCAACAAGACCGTCAATCTATAAAATATATGAAATAAACAACGATGCTACGGTGGACAGTAACAATGGACAGTAACAAAATGAATTTCAGATGTATAAAACAAACAATGAAACATGAATATCTCATATTTCAGGATTGTAAAAACTGTCAAGCACGTAAGATTGATTGTAATTTTCAAAAGCGCACAATTTCCGGGCATTTTACAACAATTCTGTGTACACTTCAATACCAAGTCTATTATACCTAGACGACAAAAAGATACCAATATTCCAACGTCATCTATCAGGCTCACCCCCAGCCCCACGGTTAAATGAAGCTTCCGATCGGCAAACGGGAGTTTCAGCCCCCTGATCGCTCTCTGACCGCCTGGTGTTCATACACGAACTATTTTCCAAGTTGGACATATCTAAAAATTTACATTTGTAAGATATCACTAGTGAAGAATCAAGCGATATAGGTAAACTCAATGTCAATATAGCACGCTGGTCTCAGGCACAAAAATTAATCACAAACTATCAAAATGCAGCTTTTGTTTTTTCAAGGAACTGACTGACTGCAATGGATCAAAACGATTGGGTACTAAAAAGAGTTGACAATTATAATTACTAGCTAAAACCCGTGCTACGTACAGATGAAGCTAGGTTAATAACCCAACTGGGATCTGTCTCGCTAAAAACGACTTCTTTTTTTAAATGAACCTACCGTTTTTCCATGCCTTTTGAAGGCAAACGACATTTTTGTCGTCAAATGTGTTGCGATTTCGCCGAATAGTAACAGCGATATCATACGTAGCTCAAAATGTGATATTATATCCAAAAAAGCAAATATAGGCTCATTTTTAGGCTATTTTTATTTGTTTGGGAAAAGTCGTTTTTCAATCCCATTTAACGGCGAACAACATTTTTTTCGTCATATGTGTTGCGGTTTCATCACCGGTTAGTAACAGCGATATCGTAGCTCAAAATATGATATAATATCCAAAAAAGCATATTAAGGCTCATTTTTAGTTTTTTTTTCTAATTTCGACTTTTGGGTCTGAATCGTGCGAAAAAGTCGTTTTTCCATGCCATTTGAAGGCGAACGACATTGTTGTCATCAAATGGTTTGCGGTTTTAGCGGTAGTCATAATAATGTTATACGTAACACAAAATCTGATATCGCTTCCTCATAAAAAGAATATGAGCACAATTATGGATTTATTTTCAAACCTAGGCCTAAATAGAACCACTTGATGGTAAACCTAGGCGTGTATGAGTAGCCACCATCACAGATAAAATGCTGAATACTGAGTAAATGAACAAAGAATATAAGAAAAATGGATCCAGTAGTGATATAAATGTATTAAACAGTCCCCCTTGATAACTGGTACACAACCCGTAGGCTTTTATTTAGAATCCTTGGTTTCGCTGCGGCAGGGGTAGATCACACTCGACTCGTGTACAATATCCACGCACAGAGAATAGAAAAAAATCGTAGTATGTTTAGGGCTGATATCCAAACTCTCAGCGGTGTTACACCGGTATTACACCGATGTTATACCGGTATTACACCGATATTTGTATAGAATATCGGTGTAATACCGGTATAACATCGGTGTAATACCGGTGTAACACCGCTGAGAGTTTGGATATCAGCCCTTAGTGTTAGGGTTCCTTTTTCTGTTAGTCAAACCAAACAGTTTTAATATTAAAAAAAAAATTAAAAAAATATTGTTCGGCTGATGATCCCACAATTCCGTTCGGGCGTGTTTAAATTAATTGAAAAATCATATTATTTGACACTTTACGTAATGAGGCTACTTAAATCAATGTCGATGCGAACAAAAATAGGAATTACGGATTAAAATGATACAAAGAAAGTTGGTATTCGTAGCGTGGTGTGGAATTGATATACTCGGTACAAAAACCGGAAACTCCGCACAGGGACGTGCTGGTTTCTAATTTTGAATACGATTTATTCCGTCAAAATAAGTAGTCGGGTTCGAAAGCGTCGGCAATTACTATTTTCCTTTCATCTTCGAGCTCCCGATGACCTACGACCTCTAACATTCCACAATTCCTATCGGTCGTGTTTTAATTAATTGAAAAATCATATTATTTGACACTTTACGTGATGAGGCTACTTAAATCAATGTCGATGGGCACAATAATAGGGATTACGGAATAAAATGACACCATGACGTGGCGTGGTGTGGAACAAATATTCGGTACAAACAATCGGAAACAAATTCACCAACTCTGTCTTAATGTATAAGATATTGTCATTTAACACTTATTTTGTTTAGAAATAAGAACGGCAATGTTTTTTTAATGTACAAAATTCAACTCTAGATCGCGAAATAAAACCTTGAACAAACGTTCGTATCAAGCAGCAAATAACAAAGCCTTTCGAAAACATTTCTTTCGAAAGTTGAAATATCGCCCTCTGAAATTGAAAAATAGTACTTTATGTGTAGAACATCGCCCTTAGTGGTGAAAAATATAATAGAAATTGTGACGTATTGTCATCTAAAATTGAAGAAAAAAGTGCTATATTTCAGAAGACATATGAAGATTTTGTATTTAGAATGTACGATATTCCATTCTGACATTCATGACATAAATTGCCCGCTTAGAAACGCTATTAATTCGCTCTGGTAAACCTATTGTTATCAATACTACGAGAGGATTACCCAGTGCATATATTTAAATTCGGGGCTAACTGCATGGGTAAGTTTCCATTATGTTGCAAATTACATCTACGCTCATGCGTGTAAACTACTCAATGGGCGTTGCAATACTGTACAGCCGGTTGGTTGCACACGAGAATTATGTCATGTATAGCAACCAGCTTGGATGGATGGAAGCAAGGCGAATATTTAAATTTGTTGACGGTTTTTAGGGCATCAATTTATAGCGCTGCTAAGCGGGCCTTGTAACCTAATGGGCGCCATTTCACTTCTGTTTACCAAAAAAATAAAGTGTGATTTAAAAACACAGTAACTAACGAAGCGTATTATTTAAAAAAAGAGCAAGACGCCCTTGAATAATTTGATTTTTCTTCTCAAAAATGTCAAGTTAACCCTTGCACTCCTTGGCACTATAATATAGTGCCAAATTATTCAAGGGCGTCTTGCTCTTATATTATAAGTCACTACACTGTTACAATCTCGCCTGCTATAATATTGTTTCCATACTAATATTAGCAATGACCAACGTCGTAGCACCTATATGGTTCACTTTACGTACAACCAAAATATAAACCACCACAAATGTATTTTAAGCTTATTATAATATCAAAATAAGGTTAAGGTTTATTCAGCTAATATATATACAAACTAGAGCGTTTCGCGAGTTTCGCGGTTATCGGATTTGGCAGTTATTGGGTTTCATGGTTTTTGCTCGTGCGGTTTTGGTAGACATGGTTTGAGGTTGGTGCATTAGGATCCCAGCGGAACGAGATTCGATAACTGCCGCATTATTGGTGATATGTTTCGTGTATTTGCTTATTTGCTATTGTAATGTACCCCAGTGGTTTAGCGATATGTGTCTTTTATCATATGTATTCAAATTTGATGTCTTTGGTGTTTCTACTCGTGTTTACTACAAATAGTTGTTACATTGTTGTGGTGACAAATTATAACAGTGTACATGTACCTTATGCGTAGGACTCTCGCAGGGGCGCATCACTGTACTTCGTCTTTGCAGCGTTCATTTTGAGCCCAACTCTGCCCACTGAAGTCTCCACACTGTTGAGTAGTGATTGCGCTTGAGATACTACCTCAGACAACAGTGCAATGTCGTCAGCAAAGTCTAAGTCAGTTAATACGGTTGGTTCTATTCTTCTGCTGCTTCTTTTTTGTTAGGTGGAATCCTAGCTCTTCTTCTCTGCCATCTACGGCCTCTCTTAAGGCATAGTCAAGAACAATGACAAAGCGATATGGAATCAGGGTGTCTCCTTGTAGTACTCCAGCTAGTATGTTTCTCCATCTGGTGATATAACCTTTGCCTTGGTGTCTTTGTATATATCTGCTATCGCATTTGTAAGCTGGTCGGGTACACCATAGGCTTTAACTATTTGCAGCATTCGTCCCCTATGTAATTGTGTCAAACGCTTTCTTGAAGTCGATAAAGGTTATGATGGCAGGCAGGTTAGCTTATCTGATTCCCTCAACAATTCTTCGAAGGGCATGTATATGGCCTACAGTGGTACGTCCTCCTGAAGCCATTTTGATTAGCTCTTATGTGGACGTCGAGCTCCGATCTAATTCTGTTGCATATCATATTGTTCTTTAGATTGACACCAATTGAACTCAGGCTATTCCACGGTAGTTGCCCCCCCCCCCCAAAAAAAAGAAGCTGAGATCAAATGATTTCGGTATTGGTACTATGTTCAGAATGGAACAATGTTCTGGCTTTCCCATTCAACAAGGCATCATTGCAGAAGTCGAGGATGATGTTATCCAAATCACATCTTTTGAGCATATCAGGTGTAATACCACCTTCCCAACAGCTTTCCCCCTCTACATGTACTAGTGCCTTCTTAGCCTTCTCATATTCCTCCAAGTCAAAGGTTCCTACTTTTATGTTGAGATTTGATAGTATTGGAGCAATTTTTTCATCCTCATTACTTATATGTGGTGGGCTCCCGAGTAGATTCTTGAAGTAAGTGTACCAGTTAATTAATCTCTCCATTTGCGTGTATCCTTTGATTTTCCCCTTTCTTGTTGACAATCTTCCTGATATTTGGTTTATCAGTTTCCAAATCTTACCATGCTTGCTGTTTATGTGAGCATTTTCTACCTCTCCTCGCTTATTGGTAAGGTCTTCCTCTTTCACTTCATCATAAGCTTCCCCTAGGCTCTTCTTAGCCTAGTCAGGGGGGGCAAGATTTCTAAAATCTTCGTAAAAGGTTGCCCCAATTTTTTTTCAAGTCACTTACCTCGTGAATTTCACGTAAGTGGGGGTGATGGTGGTGGTGGTGGTGGTGGGGGGGGGGGGGGGGGGGGGGGTTAAGGTCAAAAAAATTCGCACAGTCCAAAACAATTCGCACAGTCAAAAAAAATCGCACAGTAAATGTACTATATGTACAATTTTGCCTTCTTTATGGCTAATAACCTCGGTCTTTTTTCTCATTTTTTCCCTATTTACTTTTTTTCTCACCCCTTTTCTTTTAGGGGGGTGGGGGCGGGCCCAAATTGAGTTTTTCCCGTCAGGGGGGGCATTTGCCCCACTGCCCCCCCCCCCCCTGAGCTAAGCCACTGTTATTAGCATCATTATAATGCCTTCTATTTAGAAGGGGTAATCCAGGAGCTTTTTCATTGGCACACATGTAACGTCATTTCTCTCTTGTTTATAGGTTATTTTGTCAATTATCTTGTGTAAGCCTGTGTTTGCTGAAGAAAATGCCTATAGTTTAGTGGGTCATTTTAATAATTTATCGTGGTTGTCATTTACAGCCATTTAACTTCTTCAACTAGTGTATGCCAATTATATCACAGATACATGCACACACATTTTGCTGCCATGAGTTGGCGTCAGACATACACCGAAAAAGAACTTGCTCTCACAGTAAAGTGGAGAAAACCAAAACCTGCATATTGTTGTAAGGATGCAACTTGTCCTGTGTATTACTTATTGTCTGTTTACAATCATTGTTATAGAAATGATTATCAATAGAATTGGTATCCATTTAAAATAATTCATTATTGATAATGTACAAAAGGAGTTTGTAATCTCTTTTCTGCTATTTTGTTCCTTTCTATCTTAAACTGTTTTTGTTACAATCTTTAATACTTCATTTAGAGTAAATTTGAAGAGTAAAAATGGATCGTCACATACGGTATGAGTGATCACTGGCTTCGATTCTATATGTGCAAGAGTTTTAAGGCTAAACTTGAGGGACATTTAAATAGGTAAAGAAGTGGCCATGGGTAAATTAGCTGTGTCTTACGACTGTTGTCATATTGGGGGTGGAGTCTCTTCCAAAATTGGTACATTTTAACTGCCTTTTACTTTTTAACCTCATCAAAACTTCATCCTATATACAATGTGTTAATGAAATATAAGCCACTGCCATATTCACCCAATACTACTTTATTAGCTATCTAAAAGTCCCTACACTGCAAATTCAAAAGAACACTGGCGTAATAGCGTGTCAGGTGTTCAAATCAGTTGATTTTGAACACCTCGGACGCTTTAAAAAAAATGTAACACCTTTTGAACACCTGGCACGTGATTGAATTTTCTTATTGGAAAAATCTTCTATTACTTTCACCAAGAACACACATTCTTGTCAATAATAATCTTTTCAGAAATTAACAAGGCCAAATTATTAAAATTTACTTTATTTTGGGTAAATTATAGCCTAAATTTGGACATCTTTCGGACGCTAACGTTCTAAATTAACCACCAACATTCAAAACATTTACTCTAATCGAAATCATAGTTCAATGACTGCGTATGTGATGTTTCGAGAGAAAATTGACAAAATCATTATTCAATTCACGAGAGCTAATGTCGATGTGTGAATAATGGTACTACCAAGCGGACCGGGTGGCGATGCGATATTATTTACCGTAACAAACATTTGATACCTTGACGGAGTAAAGTGTATAGTATACACATGCACATATACATTGTACAGCAATACATTTATACAGTGTTTGGCCAAGTGTTTGTTACGGTTAATACATTCGCGGCCGGTTGAGTCCTATGCAATGGACCTACGGCACATATTCTCCAGGTCACAAGTCCGAAATACGCAGACATAATTCGCTTAGCTGCGCGCGTATCCTTGAAAACTCAAAAAATGCCGCCAACCAATCAGAGCCGTGAGGTCGATCGCACAACAGATGTCCGTTGCACCGTTTGTGGGTGTGGGGATGACTTCGTGTACTTTATATCAACCTCATGTGACGTGCGTCCATTGTGAGCATATCAACATTTGCGCAAGTATTATTTTTTTAAATTTTCGAGAAACAAACATACGCATGTATTGACCTAAATCTGATTGACGGTTTCCTCTTTCAGAACACTGCTTAGTGCTTATCATCCCTACTAGTGGGAGTACCGTGGGATGCTGCTGTATATTTATAAGCTCTGTATGGTTTATAATAATAATAATAATAATATTACCGTTCTTATATAGCGCTTTCCACAATGCAAGCACAGTCCCAAAGCGCTTTTTAAATCAATTATTATCGCTGCCAGTTTAAATATCAGAATCCTTTGGTCGCTACACTTAGGCGGCTACCAGTCGACAAGTGTACAAGCCTATCAGCACTACTTAGATTTTGATATCCTATTAACAGCTCCCCAAATATCGCTTGGGTCGACGAAGCAATTGAGACCAAGTACCTTGCCCAAGGATACAAACATGTTGGCCTTAGCGGGGCTCGAACTCACAACCTTTGCATCGTGAGACCGGCGTCTTATCCACTAGACCACACACACGCTACTTTTACAAAGTGAAGAATCCTAACTAATTTACTTCATGAATATATTTTCAACAAAATCATTTAATAGTTTGACGGGTAATACCGACTTTATACGCAGTTCAAAATGTGAAACCGTGTACCAAAAATTCAAACTGGGCACATTTTAGGGTATCCGTCCTTTTTTAGCCTAAATCTGCAGCGAAAAACAAAATATTTGCGTTTTCCATGCGAAAGTCATTTGTTCCGTCGAATGTGTTGCGGTTTTACCGATAGGTTAAACAGACTTTATACGTAATGTCTGAATTAAGGAAGTTTTTTGTTGAATTTTGTTAGTGCTGTAATTATTGAACCATGACTCAAATGTGTATAAAAGTATACCTTTTTGGAAAGGAAATGGATCAGAGAATCCAAATTTGGCGTCAATTTTGACCAAAAAAGTAGATTTTTTGAGAAAATCACAAAATTCACTTTTTTGACCCAATTTTTTTGAACAAAGCTAACAAACATAATTTTGAGTTAAAAATGCCCAAATCACTTGATGATGATGTTAAGACACTACTGGAGGGACGATTTTTTTAATATTAATCTTATCCAATATTTTTTGAAATTTTGACAAAAAAGTGTAAAAAAATATTAAAAATCCATTTGTTCACGTTTTTTGGTCAAAATTTTCAAAAATATTAGATAACGTTTAAAAAAAAAAAATCGTCCCTTCATTAGTGTCTTAACATCATTATAAAGTGATTTGGCCATTTTTTACTCAAAATTATTTTTGTTAGCTTTGTTCAAAAAAATGTGGGTCAAAAAAGTGAATTTTGTGATTTTCTCAAAAAATCTACATTTTTGGTCAAAATTGACGCCAAATTTGGATTCTCTGATCCATTTCCTTTCCAAAAATGTATACTTTTATATACATTTGATTAATAGTTCAATAATTACAATAAGTCCCCCCTTTTAACTTAAAAGTTGAAAAAAAAGCATCTGATTTTACATTTTGGGCTATAACTTTTTATTTTAAGATCTTTTGTAATCAAATTTTACGTAAATGGAGATAGTATGTATCTGCTTATTTACCATTATCAACAAACGTCTACATTTCTGAATTAGGGATTGGTCATTTTAAATACCTAAACTTGAATATTTGCTCCTTTTGTTCAAGGAAGTTTGACTTATTTATCACAAAAAGATAGCAAATACCACTATAAATATGACGGTTCACGCACGGCGCCCGACTTAAGCCCGTGTGTAGCCCCTTGGTTATAGCACGCACTACTACGTTGCAGGGTTGCAGGCCTGTAATATACTGTTTACCGTTCATTAAGAGCTTCAGGAAATAAACAGTTCGAGGAAAAGACACGCCGTGTAAAAGACGGAAGCTGTTGTTGTGTTTTTCACCGAAGATTGTTGTTGCTATACAAGTTATCGTGGAGGCAGCCATGTTTTCCTGCTGCTAATCACAACCTGTCTCCCATTAACACATCATGCCATACAACACTATACAGAACTATAGAGTGCTCCCTTTATCTATTAAAGTCATAAATGATAATATAGGGATCATCACAACACCAACTCAGTAGACCCCGCTCCCTCAATAGCGATCGGACAGCTTATTATTCCGCACGGTTTTCATTCTTTATTTCGTCCATTTTGTTACCATCCTTCTGGAGAGTTTGTAAAAGTAGCTGGTGAAATGTGAAATGTAACTAAAATGTGAGACAGGTGAGAATCGTCATATTTCAAGCAGATATATGTCAGCAAGTGTGGATATCACTTAAATCATTGGGTCCGTCGATCTGTAGCTAAACTCCCACCACCACCACCAAATATTAGGCCTACTATATTATTTAAGATAAACGGTAGTACTATTAGTTCCAAATGACCAATTCCTAGTCAACAGGGCACAACTCTATCGAATTTGTGATTTTCTACCTCTAAAATCACTTTTTTGATACTTTTTGTTCAACATTTTAAAAACTTTAACATTTTTATGTCAAAAAAAAAAAATCATTCCTAGGGAAGTGTCTTTAGATCATTTTGGTGCAATTTCAGCATTGTTAACCAAAAACTGAATTTGCAACGTTTAGCATATTAGCATATTTTGAGTCAAAAAGTTGCTTTTTTGTTCAAATATTTAAAAATCAGCATTTTTAGTGAACAAATTGATACTCCGACTCATTTCCTTTCCAAAAATGTATACCTTTATATACATTTCATAGTTCACAATTTACAGCGCTTGGTAAATGTCATGATTTTAGGGTTGACAACCATAATTTCACGACTCATTTCACACCTTCTCGCCAAACATTTAACTGATAATATGGTGCCTATACCTTTTTCAAGCATCGTTACGAAATACCAAGGTCAAATATGACAACTTTCAATTAACTTCTCTGCTCATGTGCAATTCAAGTTCAATTTTTACCACGCTTTGTAAATTTGTATAAAAGATGTCTCTTTCTAGAACGTGAACACTGTATAATGTAAATGGTTTTTTCCGGGGGAGCGACTCTTCAGCGTCAGTACTGCACAAAACGTAGGTTACTTTTATGCAGTTCCTATAAATTATTGAAATAAATAAACGACCTCTAGAATATCCAAGTATCCCCTGTTCCAGCGGACAGTTGTTATGTGGCAGACAACTTTAGTCGGAGGTCGATTTTTGTTATGGAGAGTTGATATCATTTAACATTTGTCGCAATTGAATAAAATTGTGTGTATTGAGATTTGATCTCATCCCGTACGTACATCGTATCTTTTAAGGATTCAACACCCTGATATTTACGCAGATTTCTGACTAACTCTCGCTAACGATTTGGACTTTTTGCTATTTTGACTAACAAAAGGGCGTAGTCACAGCAGAAAGCAAACAACATACTAGCCATTTGGGCTGATTTGTTTGATTTATGACGAATGAGAGTCGTTTTCAGGTAGTAGTTAATGGTTAAAAGAAGATTTGGGGAAGAGGACGAAACATCCCAATTTAGCTGCAGACGTTCGAAATAATGGGTACCTTAGCCATGTCAAGGGACATTTTCATCGGATTATGCCTCGCTGTTGAGATGATAACCTGGCTTTCTCACAATGTTCAAGCACAGCGTAAGTTAACCATTCATTGATTTAAGTCATATATCTTATATAATTTAATTTAATTCAATTCATTTTAATTTAATTTAATTTAATTTAATTTAATTTAATTTAATTTAATTTAATTTAATTTAATTTAATTTAATTTAATTTAATTTAATTCAATTCAATTCAATTCAATTCAATTCAATTCAATTCAATTCAATTCAATTCAATTCAATTCAATTCAATTCAATTCAATTCAATTTAATTTAATTTAATTTAATTTAATTTAATTTAATTTAATTTAATTTATTTAATTTAATTTAATTTAATTTAATTTAATTTAAATCACTGTAATGTAAATATCCAACCTAAAATCAGTTTCTAACAATAGTCATGATTAATTATGTGACAGGTATAAAAGGAGTGGCTATAGTCACACTTGGATGCACTCTGGTTATGCATGTTTATGGTGTGTAGATCAGTGATATAACATATCAATTACTTTAGCTACACCTAGCACACAAAAGGAGTGGCTATATAGTCGCACTTGGATGCACTCTGGATGCATGTTTTATGGTATATACATGTAGATCAGTGATATACCATATCAATATACACCTAGCACATAAAGTCCCTGACCAGGTGCTTTGAGGTTGACTAATTCAAAATATATAATCGGTACCAAAAATATGAGATATACATTAAATGAGCAAATTTCTTCTCCGCAGTTTGATACCTCATTCAACAAAATCGAATGGATACTTTTAAAGTTATGGCGATTTCAATGACCGCGCATGCAACAGAAAAGTTGCACTAGGTATAGGAATCATTGATTTGTGTGTGATTACTGTCATAACTGTGTGCTATCTGAACGAGACAGATGAATGGGTCTTTAGTGATAACCGCAATGTGCGGGACAAAGGGTGTATCTGGCTGTGAAGAATACAAGTCTTAGCTGATAAGCTGTGAGTTTTTCAGTGCGTAAATCCATAGACGGGTAAAACATTGATTTTACCGTCTATGGTAAATCACACACAAATCAATGATTTCCTATACATAGTGCAACTTTTCTGTTGCATGCGCGGTCATTGTGTACTTTAGCTACACCTAGCACAAAAAGTCCCTGACCAGGTGCTTTTACGTTGGCTAATTCAAAATAGATAATCGGTACCAAAAATCAAAGATATACATTAAATGAACACATTTCTTCTCCGCAGTTTGATATCTCATTCAAAGAAATTGAATGGATACTTTTAAAGTTATGGCGAATTCAATGACCGCGCATAACAACAGCAAAGTTGCACTAGAAATGGTTTGCTATGGGATATCATTGATTTGTGTGTTATTACGCAATGAAAATGTGTGTGTAAAGACTCACAGCTAATCAGCAAAAGGCGTTTAATCTTCACAGCTAACACACCCTTTATACCGCAATCACTCCATACCCAATCATTCAGATACCTAGGTGGCTGGTTCAGATAGCTCACAGTTTTGACACACAAATTACACACAAATCAATGATATCCCATAGAAAACCATTTCTAGTGCAACTTTGCTGTTGTTATGCGCGGTCATTAAAATCGCCATAACTTTAAAAGTATCTATTCGATTTTTATGAATGAGGTATCAAACTGCGGAGAAGAAATTTGCCACAAATTACACACAAATCAATGATATCCCATAGATAACTATTTCTAGTGCAACTTTTGCTGTTGTTATGCGCGGTCATTAAAATCGCCATAACTTTAAAAGGTAACTTTAAAGAGGTATCAAACTGCGGAGAAGAAATTTGCTCATTTGATGTATATCTCAGATTGTTGGTACCGATTATCTATTTTGAATTAGCCAACATCAAAGCACCTGATCAGTGACTTTTTGTGCTAGGTGTACATGTATACTGTATTATACATGTAGTCACATTGGGAAACCAAGGAAATGGCATGAGATTTTATCGTTGGAGTTCTACGATTAGACTTTCTCATAACGGGATCACAGTCGTGCAATAAACATTTCTCCCACCTGGTTAACCAAGGGGAACCTGGTGTTTCACGAATCACTAGGTTGTACTGTTTCATACATACATGTACTTTTCTACTTTTGCACGACTGGGTGGTTAAAGGTAGGTGTTCCGATTTCTGGCCCGATTTTCAACTTAATGTTTTCTATTCTGCATAAACGGTCATCCTTAAAATAGCTGTATTCCAAAATTTGAGTTGCATAATTCCAATGGTCCTTATTTTAGAAGCACAAGGTGACATTCAATTTGCCCATTGAGTGAACAAATTGGCCGGGTGGTTAAACACCTTTAGCAGTAATTCCCTGCCTTTTGGCCTATAACGTCTTTTTAAATGGAACATATCTTGCGCCAAACATTTTACAGAAATTATGAGAAAAATTCTGATATCAAAATATGTTGATGGAAAAAACCCCAAAGTGATCGGAACGGAACATACACCTTTAATATCTTTGGGCTTAGTTTAGACGATTGAATACGTGTACACTATGTACATACATGCGACCCAACTGTGCCTGTACCAGAGCGTGGACTCGATACTATACCGCGTCTACTTATAATTGTTACTAACTAATAGTGGGAACGCGAAATAAGGGATCTCGATGCTGCATCCAGTTTAGGTACATTTCAAAATTTTACTTCAAATGTTTAAAAAATTAAGATTTGAAATAAATGAGTTGGTCATTTTTGTACAACATGTTTTTTTCGTTGCCTTGACGCACCCCCACATGATATCAGTTTATATAATGGTAATCGGGTAGGCCGATAATGATGAGTGTATTTCCGTGTATTTCCGTACTTAAACATTTCAGGAAGAACCTTGTTAAAACAAGATAAATTGTTATACCCTATCTCCTTATACTAGTACAACGTATTGTCCTAGTGGTTTCGACTGACATGACACCGCAGAATCATCTGTCCATACTCCATGGGTTCGAATCTCGGCGCGGCAGTTTAGGTACATTTCAAAATGTTACTTCAAATGTTTAAAAAATTAAGATTTGAAATAAATGAGTTGGTCTGGTTTGTACAACATATTTTGTATTCGTTGCCTTAACGCACCCCACATGATGTCATCATTTGAAACACCCGCCGCTGTAAATTAAATACTTTGAAACTATGACACTGCATCAAAATAACGCCTATTTATGTATATTTATTTAATATTTAGACTATGAAGTTCAACTCGAAATGTTGCTGAAGCAATGTTCATCATTTCTTAAAAAGAATTATTAAAATCGAAGCTGCCGTTTTCGAGATATTCTCAGTTACAGAGCGATACGATTCCTAATAACTTCAAAATCATGGTTTTAGAGTGAATTTAGAGTGGAAAAATAAACTGTCCTGCTAGAAGGACAGTTATTTTCCCTCCGCGCCGTGCTTCTTGAAAAGCCGTAAAGTTAAAACTGATAAAACAACGTCATTTGTTACAAAAATAAAGACAAAAGAAAAAGTGACATTCGAACTCGTAAAAGTGTTCATAGCTAATACAAGTCATTACACTACCGCCTTAAAAACCACTCGGCCCAATGTGACAGTTCCCAATTATGGTGGCAAAGAATTACCAAATACCAAATACTTATTTGAATGTCGTTATTTCCGAGCCGGGGATAGAATATTCTGAAACGACGTTATATTGCACACAGAAAACTGATTTTCTTAATCCTTACAGCTGTAAGTTTGTGTATGTAATACAATTGTAAAAACGGTTTTTATCCTAATTGAGGTCATAGCCTTCTAAACATCTCTTAGTATCCCTTTAATACATGTATTAAAGCATTGGAAAAAAATAGTGTACTCAATTCAGATTAGTCCTTGTAACTCCATTGAAAATGTTCCAGATTATCGCATATTTGGCAATGCTATAGACAGCAATAACGTTCGGTTAGTATCGTTTATTTTAAAAAAAATGGGTTATAGTCGATTCGCAGACATTGGCCGATTTACCATTTCAGTCAGAGGTAACAGAAGCAAAAGAGGGGGAGGCACTCGAATTTAATCGTAATTTGCAAGGTTAATACCGTGTCATCATGTGCATGTACTATTGTGATGCAGTCACCACTATGTACCTAGTGACAGGGAACTTGCGGCTGGATTATCTGCATACCTTTGCCTGCAAACAATTGTTGTCAATTGCCCGCGTATTTTCGATAAAGAAATGTATTGTTATTCAGATAAATTGATAAAGGTATTTAGGTGGTCTCATAGCCAGAAATACTAAAAGTAACGTTTATAATCCGTATCTGGTTGTTGATAGACTGCTTTTCCATTTAATTAGGACAAATGGTTTTGTACCTAGGTTTATACAAAAATGATGATTGAATTATTTCGTTTTTTCTCGCAAATAAATACGTAGAACTGTTATAGTTTCCTTTATTCCACGTGCATAATAAAAATGGAAAATGATCAAAAGTATCCACTAAATTATGAATTGGTAAAATGACATACATAATACTTTTATTTCGAAACCTGTATCCGGTTGATGATGGTCGATTTGTTTTTATTGTTGTGACCGCTTCCAAAGGGATAACACATTTCAAGCTGTTGGATTAAGTATTTGGTTGTCGTGATTGTAAAGCTACATGGTCAGCCCTATTCATAAAGCTAAGCCACCCTATCATGAATAGCATTTGATTATGGAGCGCAAATAATAACATCTATAAAAGTACCGCTGTTTCATCATTGGTCAAAATGGACGAGGTCCAAAATCAAAACGAATACGCCAGAGTTTATGAATCTACTATAGTAATGTGTTCAATTTAAAGGGGCATTTTCTGGATTACGCACCTAAATGATATTTTTAATAAAGGCTTCTCTATAAGATATGGGTAAAATAAATAATGTCATTAAGTAAACTAATGATTTTGTTATAACAAACTTTTAACGTAATATCAGTAGTCCGATAGGCCAGAGTGGGGTGTGTAGTGAAGGGTATGGGGATAGGGTATGGTGGGGTAGGGTTCACGTTACACTGCGTTATGGCGTTATAGACGCCATTTTTGATCTGGACGCCATAAAATTGAAAGGTCCTGTGTAATTGCGTTTTGCTTAGACGCCCTAGCTTGAGCTTGAGGCTATCATTCAACTTACTATAAATACGATCACGAATTCTCGATGCACCGCAGTTACAAAGATCTGAAATTGCATCAAAATTTGCTAAGCTTAATCATCGAATACGTCCCCAACGTGCCCAAATACTTCTCATTTTGCGCAGTGTTTTAGTATCAAAACATAAGTGCATATACACACACACACCACGTAGTTCACATTGGATGCGTACAACCAAACTTGTACGATATCGACCATTTTCGACTCCTCCACAAGCGTAAGATACTTGTTCGTAAACAAATGTATGTATATGGTCATGTGTTTTAAGCTCGCCTCCTTTCGCGTTACACACGGATTTTGGCTTTCACGACATGATTTTAACTTTACACATTTATATTTGCTTGTATACCCCCCTGCGTTAGTAAAAGTATATATTTTCTGAAGGGAAATTTCATGAGGAAACCAAATATGCCATTAAAATTATAGTACGACTAAGAACTAAAATGGTATGATCGGAAATGTTCGGAGAAATATCAGAGTTTTTAATTTTTAATTCGAGATCCATATTTTTTTATACCTACCCCTATCATTATTTACATTACATATTTGAATTCCTCATGAAATTACCCATTAGATGATATATAATTGTTAAAGTTACTAGGTCGGTATGGTAATTATACCGGCTAGTGAATATCTCCAATTTTTATTTTATATATTTTTAGAATTTTCAAAAATATTTGTTTAAGGATGAACCCTTCCCTGATATAAACTGCATTTCTGAATTCCTCTAGTTACAAGCTTTCCAAAAATGTATACTTTTGCTATCATAGGTTGAAAACTTTTTCTGTTATTGTCATTTTTATAAATCCGGTAAATTGAGGCTGATTATTCATGTTTACTGTGTAGCGAATAGGAAGAAAGCTGATGTTCATTGTCTTATCCATAATTAATTAGTTGTTACAAATAGTTGACAAGTCTGTTGAACCACATACTTAAAGACTACTAATTATCCTTTAAAATGGGACCAGAATAGTGTTTGTAACATTAGGAGATGACTAGTTATTGTAAAAAGAACAAAACATGGGATTATCCCCATTGAGTTTGTACAGGCGACACCCCTTCCAGAAACACCCCTTCCAGCACCACCCCTGGTCCCAAATATCAAACAGCTGTATCTCCCATTCTGTATTAGCTATACCAATGCCATTTTGCAGGCAGATAGCTTGTTATTAGGGCTTTAAAATGATACCAAATATGTTGAGATAGCTTTTGTGGTTTTAAAAATATTTGAGGAAAATTACAGCATGAAACAAAAAAATGTAACGACACCACCCTATTGGGAGGCGAGTTCATAACGCGTGACCATATGCACGTGCGGGAATTGCGAGCACTCTACAATTGTTTAAAGAGATGAATGATTGGTATTGTTGACCTGTGACACGGGTGGTAGCGACTAGCGAGTGCACATTTTGTGTTATTGGGAGTCGCTCCCTGGGCGTGGTAAATGACCTCAAAAGTAACGGGTTGCCCAGTTTGAGGTCAATTATACCTTATATAGGCAACGGCGCTAAAACAACTCTTGACAATGATTGGTTATAACCCAATTCATTAACATAATGAACCATATTTGGTAAATTTATTTATACAATGTTTCTTCATATACAAATACAAGGGAATTCCCCGATGACGTCATGGGTGGGGGGGGGGGGGGGGGGGGGGGAGGGGTCACATGGTCCATGGAGGGGGTTGGGAGAATTTTTTTAAAAAGAAAAATGTTTTGAGTCAACTAAACTGAAGGCGTATCATTTTTGTGGTTACAATCTTTAGAGTAAGGGATATATTTGGATTTAAAGTTTCTTTTTTCTATTAAAAGCCTATGTAAAAGGAAATGTTTACAATGCTCATAACTCCTTAAGTATCCACATTTTTTCCTGGCCATCAATGTAAGGGTAAATGAAAAAGATAATCAAAATCTGTATTCGTTCATGTCTTAAAAGTGCCAAAACCCATGGCGGGCACGTCCCATTTTACAACTAACAAAATTAGTGAATTTATCATTTTTATAATATTTTTCCATGGACTCCCAAAAATTCTGTTTGGACTCCAACATTCTGAAAATTGCTAGGATATGTGGTCCAACTGGGCCTCATAATTTTGAAGCTACGGTGAACCCTGGTGGGGGGGTAATGTGGGGTGTGGGTGTGGTTGACCGTTTATTTCGGATTAAAAATACTCTTAATTGAAGCATGTTAATTGACACGTCATAACAATTAAGGTCCGTATCAGATCTTAATTAGATGAAAGAACATTTTTATAGAGGTAGATGTCTACAAACACAAAATATCTAAGACAGGACACACGCCATTGAGCTAACGGGGAAGTCAGTTTTTTGAAGAGACGTTTTGCTTATTAACACTAGCGCCGCATTGGTCAACCATGAACAACCCATCAATTACAGTAGAACAGTATGTACGGTCTACCAGAATGAATAGAAAGGAGGTATTGATCATCCTTTAAAGGGGAACAGAGAGATTTCTCAAAAAATGATTTTTTAAATTTTAATTTACCTTGTTTAGATAGATGATATACATAGAAACCCTCTCATATAAGATTCATTTAAAAAAATCAATAACAATTAAAAATAAAGATATTTTCTCAGCATTTCCGAAGGTATATTAGTGTTTTTCACTTATTTTGTATTTTGGTTAAAAATCACCACCAATTGAATCAGGGAGTCATGAACTTGCATCACGCAACAAGCCATGGGTAATCTTCAATGTTATTTTGAATAAACATGAAACAAATAAGTAAGAAGCCTTTTGTGGCCTTTTAGATGAAAATGGGGAGTTTCGATGTCAAAACTGCAAATTTAGCTCTATAATATTAGGTGGTAGTTAGTACGTATATCAGCATTACGTGTATGTGAAAAACCCAACTGTTGAACAAATTGAGGGCTCCCTCCATTAAGGATCTCTTAGTGCACTTTTAATTTTTATATTGGTTGACCGTGGTTATTCGTATTGAATTCGCAAAAAAAGATTAATTTTTTGAACTGACATGACATCGCAGAATTATCTTTTCATAGGTTCGAATCTCGGCGCGGCAGTTTAGATACTTTCAAAGTTTTACTTCAAATGTTTAAAAAATTAAGATTTGAAATAAATGAGTTGGTCAGGTTTGTACAACATGGTTTTTTCGTTGCCCTTGACTCACCCCACATGATGTCATACATTATGTATGTATTTTATTAAATATGTATACGTAATTTGACTACGAAGTTCAACTGAAGTAATGTTCTTCATTTCTTAAAAAGAATTATTAAAATCGAAGCTGTCGTTTTCGAGATATTGCGATTTTTGTATTTTGTATAGCTAATGTTTCCACTCCCTTAATACAATCATGTTCAAAACTCTTGGGACACTTCTTTGATTGGGGTGGGGGGGGGGGGGGGGGGGGGGGGCAGCTTTAAATAAACTAGTTTTGACTATTATACTTTGAACTGACAGCTTATTACTCATTTTGGAAGATATTGCATGCGCACATGTATAATGTCCCAACAGGTTTTGAACAAGATTGTAGGTACGAGTCGTCCACATAGCTATCATGTTCTACAATCCTCAATATAAGTAACTGACCAGGTAATACATGCTCTAACCTCCAAATCCAAACCTATAGCTCCTACGTAAAAATATTAAATTATAGATTTCCTCTCCTTAATTTGATATATTATACGTGAAGATTGAATGACTATTAACTCAGTTATGTGTCCAATACCAAAACAAAGTCCGTTTTACATTTTAACATTTTGTTCTTCTACACCCAGCCTCGGACTAGCAAAATGCAGATTATTGATTAACTGGTAGCGACAACTCACGGGTCGATAGAAAAGATGAGGATTGGGGATGCTTCAATTAATCGATACATCCAATACAAATACCTGTCATACTGTCCTGCGTGTTCAAAACCCAAGTGTGAAAATGTAAACTGCACTTTGTTCTAATAATAATATAAACAGGCATTTTAAAGACGCATTTCAAACCGCAAGAAACTCAATGCGCCGCACAAAGATAAAATCAATACATTTTAAAAAAAAAAATTAAAAAAAAATCGCACAACCTGTACAATCATAAAATACCATAACAAATTAACAAAATGTATACATGAGTAAAAGGCAAAACACAATTGAAGCGCAGAAGTCAATATAGATACAGATTTGCCAAATTACGAACGAGTGAAAAGGTAGTGCTTCAACCTGCATTTTTAACCACAGTTTCGGGGCAGCCACCGAAAACGCACGTTCGCCATACGTACGGGTATGAATTGCACGTGGTGGATCCAGCAGGTCCATGGATGAAGATCTAAAAATCCTTTTCAATGTAGCGTTCTTAATTATTTACCGATCTTCGTGAGCAATGTCGTAAATTAAAGAGAAGAAACGTCTTTTAAAACATTTTTAAAATTTAATATTTGTACATAGGAGCTATAGTTTGCGTGTTAAGAGTATATTTATTCCCTGGTCAGTTACTTATTTTGAGCACTGTATTATGGGAACATGACCAAAGTTGAAACTACTCTGCCAATAATTGCAATGATGGCACACAACAAAATCAATCGTGCAATACGGCGCTTAATAAAACACCATTTTTCGTATATAATGCGACCGTTTAACTTTAGTTTAACATCTCGGAAGTTGTTCATGGTCTCGGCACTTCTGCAATAATAAAACAGATGTAGTTGATACATCAATGTGGCGTATGGAGAATTCTAACAAGTCTCTAAAGCATACACAATTGGTCAAAAGAAGATAATTGTACAGCGATTATCTGATAGTTGTCATATAGATGGGGTGACATGTGACGTCATGCCCGGAATTTGGTCGGCAGTTGCCATAATTCTTTGCTCGGCTTTGCGCATCCTGTTTTGTTTAGGACCCGTGCTTTTAAAACTCCTGATTTGTAATCATATATTTTTTGTATATTTGATTTGTCATAGCAGATGAAAAAAATAAAAAGAGAAAAAAAAAAAAAAAAAAAAAACCTCGTGCTTTTAAAACTCGCGCTAAAGCATATAAAGGGCAATAAGGCATAGTGGACAGTGTTGTGGTCATATTATGTTCCCTCAAGCATGTATCGACAGTCCAGTCCATTCGAACGTAGCTTTTGTTGATACACATTGCTGTCATCCCATCTATACATATAACATTTCAAATAAACTTTCATTCAAGAATAAAACAATATTTTTATATTTTCTTATATGGGGAATTTCAATATTGTTCAATTTGGAGGATGGAAATCGCCTGGGATTTAACTGAACAATCGTCGTCTGCTTCTTTCACATTTTCCAAACCCAAAGGTCGGCATATTCTATAGTGTTAACTGGTGGGTGGCTTTAAAATGGATATCACAACCATAAGTCATTACGGAAAAGAAAAGGAATTGTCTATGCATAGCCTACATAGGAAAAGGAATAACATCCCTCAATTGCGTGGTAAAAAACTGTTGTTCGAATCTTTAATGCGTAAGAATGTCTTAATTTTGAATATGGTTGTCAGTTCAGTTCAAATGTCACTTTTACTTAAAGGTATATTATGTGATCTTTCCAGGGTACGCCCTCAACATCGAAAAAAAAATAGAAAGCAGATTTTCTTGCAGATTTACATTTCTGATCATAAATCATGCATACATTCCAAGTTACAGGGCGATACGATTCTTAATTACTTCAAAATCATGGTTTTAGAGTGAAAATAAACTGTCAGAATCCTGACACTTTATATTTTTCACTCTAAATTCACTCTAAAACCATGATTTTGAGGTAATTAGGAATCGTATCGCTCTGTAACTTGGAATGTATGTATGATTTATGATCGGAAATGTAAATCTGCAAGAAAATCTACTTTCTAAAAAAAATAATGAATAGAGGGCGCTCTCTGGAAAAGATCACATAATATGCCTTTAAATGACGTAGGTTTCGACGTATATCTAAAATATGTGCATATGATTTGTTTACGTATTGATGGTTCATGAGACATTTAATCAATAAATGTTTATTTGCCCGAACCACCAGAAAGAACAATTCTTTATTTTTTGTTTTCATCTAGTCTACATTCATTTCCTGTTTTAAGGGTTCCCATATTATAAGCCCGCTGTCAAGGTTTCTTTTTGGGCTCCTAATCTCCTTCTCACATTGTGCGCAGGCAGGATCCCTAGGAACATCCTATGATCTTAAATGACAAATTATCTACTGGCAAAGAGACAAATTTGATTATTAATCATTGCCCAAATAATATCTAACTCAATGCAATTATTATTTTGTCAGCTTGCGTGGATAGGAATACACCCGCAGCGGCCGGCATGGGTCTCCAAGTACCGTTGGCACCAACCGTTGTACAGAAACTAAATTTTCAGGTTAAAAATAGTGGAGCCGCAAGAATCACAGTTATGGGTGATACTCGGCCGAAAATAACAGCTTTTGTTGGTGTCGACGCAGGAAATAGTGGAAGGAACGCCGTAAAAGGCAAGTTTTCTTATTCATTTATTATCCTCATACTAATCTTCCATACTCTTTGACATGTGGCCAATGTGGTCCATAAGATGATTTCTTGAGTATCACGAGCATGTTTCACTTTCACCACATCACTACTGATTTCTGTCACTAGTGACTACTGGTTTCCATTGACATTATGTTGACATTAAAAGCTTATAATGTTGTTAAACGAGGGACTTGAAGGAAAATATACGGTAAGTACTACAATATAGTCAATCACACACAAAATTGCATGTTGAGAAAATCGTGTTTGAAAATTGTCCAATTTGTGAATACCCATTGGTCAGAGAGCATTAACATCAAATATCACATTATAAGTTAAAAGTTTAACGGGTTCTCCGTCGGACGAGTTTTAATCTGTCAAGCTTTCGTCAGGATTAGCTCTGACTTCTTCAGGACCAAATTATTATAATATTGAACAAAACATAGAGATTGCCACGTCTCTTATTATCATCATTTGGGCTGCCCCTTGCCCGATGATTTGAGAGTAGGTGCCCTTTCCTACTTGTGAAAGAATTGGTGGCTCTGAAAAGAACCGTTCAGATGGATTGCCGCTTCCACTGAACACGTAGGTTGCCCTTTCCTACTTGTGAAAGAATTGGTGGCTCTGAAAAGAGCCGTTCAGATGGATTGCCGCTTCCACTGAACACGTAGGTTGCCACTGGCCTACTATATATAAATTTGGTTCTAATAGAACCTCCAAAGGACTGCCCCTTGACTAATGGAAATAACGTAGAGACTGCCCCTTGTCTACTACGGACTACAAAAGTCTAATGCACAGTAGTGCGGTCACTGATCTGTAAAGATCGTTTGACGCTGTAACGAACTTGAGCAGGGTATATAATGATTCATTGCGGACCTGGCTGAAAAAATTACAAGACTGTTATCGATTGGCGGGATTGATTGATACTGTAGAAAATAGAGAGCGCCACATGCGGCTGATATCTTTGCCGTCATTTCTATTGATTGTAGATGATTCATTGATTCTGATCTCTAGAGCTTCACGAACAAGCCGCATACTAAGATTGGAAACCTGTGCAATGCTTTTGGATTGGTTCCAGAGTGGTTCATGACCTTCTTCACACGTATGTTCAGCTAGTGCCGAGCTATCTTTCTTGCCTTGTAATGTAGCTCTTTTGTGTTCAGACAATCTGACCTTTAAAGGCCTTTTGGTTTGACCAATATATTGTTCACCACAACTACATGGTATGCTATACACGCAAGGTGAACGACCCTTGGGCATAGGATCTTTAAGTTTGCTGACAATATCTCTGAGTTTGGTCGATTTGGTGAAGTAAGTTTTAACAGCGGCACGATTTAAGAATCGGCAAATTTTGTCAGAGACACCTTTGACAAATGGCATGAACGTGATACCTTTGTAGTCATCTTCCACTATCTTTTCCTGGCTTACATTAGCACTTTGTCTTCTAATAGCTTTGTGTACGAGTTTCGAGGGATAGCCATTCTTATTCAATGCTTTTTCAATGTGTTTTAACTCATTATTGCGATGTTCATTGTCGCATAGATTCAGAGCTCTGTATACCAACGTGTTGGCGACGCTATTTTTTGCCGATAGGTGATGATTGGATGTAAAATTGAGATACTGATCAGTGTGTGTGGGTTTTCTGTAGATCGAGAAGCTCAAACCAGATTCAATTCGCTGAACTTTGACATCTAGAAAAGGAATGTACCCATTTTCTTCCAATTCCATGGTAAATTGTATGCACGGCTGCTGTGCGTTTAGGTGATCTAGGAATTTGACCAATTCATCTTGTCCATGTCTCCAAACTACAAACGTGTCATCCACATATCTGAACCAGTCCACCGGTTTCAAAGGATACGAGTCCAGTGCCTTTGTTTCAAAATGCTCCATAAATATGTTGGCTGTTATGGGTGACAGAGGAGATCCCATAGCTTGACCTTCTTTTTGTTCATAGAATTTGCCTTGCCATTTGAAGTAGGTGGAAGTAAGGCAGAGTTTCATAAGCTCAACAATCTCTTCGCATGACAACTGAGTTCGAGCTTCAAGAGTGCCGTCGTTCTGTAGGAGATCACTAAGGGAGCAGTTCCATTTGTACGCGATAAAAATTGCGAGAATGTTCCGGGCCCCGATGAGTTTTTTATCAGGCCCCGATGAGATTTTTATCGCGAACAGTTGCGAGTAGCAAAGGATTATTTATCGAGTAGCGTATTACCGCTTGTTTAAATATAACGAAAGATAAGTGGTCGGTATGTAAATAGAGCTTCGGGTTATTTATTCTAGTTGTACGGTACAAATTCAGCATTTCATGTTTTTAGAGATAATGTTATTGATTATGGATGTTTAACGTAAATTGTATTATCCTCGTGTATTTGCTAAACAATGTCCCGCTCTATTTGCTAAACATACCCTAGGGTATGGCAGAGGCCTCGTATCGGGCCCCGATGTCTATTTTATCATGGCCTGATGACTATTTTATCGCGAATCAACTTGAAAAACATCGGGTCCAAAACATATCAGGCCCCGATACAGTCGCGATAAATTTATCGCGTACAAATGGAACTGTTCCCTAATGATGCGACAAGCTTCGTCAGGTGCATTCGTAAATAGAGATTTGACATCAAAGCTTACTAGTATATCTTCAGGACGTATAGATATCTGTTTGGCTCTTTCTACAAAGTGTTTAGAGTTTTGATGTATGATGTTCCCCTACCCGCAAGGGGTTCTAATATATTTGCAAGGTGCTTTGCTAAGTTGTAGCACGGTGAGCTAATATGAGCAAATATCACTCTCATTGTCAAAGAACATTAATACAAAAAATACTGTTTTTTTGTGATGTGTCGTTTATGTCTGACCAGCGACGAATGTTTTCCTTAAAGAATCTATATTTTTTGAATAACACGTTGATCGTCAGAAGGCCTTAACTAACACAAATGCTATTTTGGGATAATCAACTTTCAAATACATGGGACTCATTACAAAACACTGTAGCACCCAACTTATACCTTTGATGTTTAGTAAAATTAAGAGTGTTTATGAGTGCACTCTTTATGGTTCTGAAAATGTAGTTTTAATATTATTTTTGTACCAAAATCTAAATTTGCCCAAAAACTGAGCCCGGGAAACTGAGTTACGGCCTTCTGGCGCTCAACCCTCGATATGTAAGTTTTAGTTGGGATTCATTCAACTTCTTTAACGCATATCTATTAAGATTTAGTCACTTATTGACAACAAGTATCTTTTTTCTTATCAACAGAGGCCTGTGCATGTGAAGGAGGCACACTTTCAATATCCTGCCCAGCTGGTAATATCGCAGTAGTATCAGCGTTGTATGGCCGCCGAGTTGTAGGATCAGTATATTGTCTGTATAGGAATGATGCTTCACATACGGCTAATAATCTAAATGCCGCTTGTAATACACCTGGTGCAATGGATTTAACATTGGTAGACGGCATGTGTACTGGAAATCCGTCATGCGATGTTATGGTATCGTCCGGTACTTTTAATGGAGATCCATGTGGTGGCACTTATAAATACTTACGGGTAACTTACACATGCGATATGGCCGATACCACAATCGATCCGACCGGATTTTCCACAGGTATGTTACTATGTTCTACATATTATATCAAATACAGTTTAGGGTAAACTAGATCTAGCGCAAGATCCCAAGCGAGCCGAAGGCGAGCCACCCTCCAAGTGTAACTTGGCCAACCGAGCGAAGCGAGGTTAGAGTGGGGCACTACTATTACGTACGTTCAAATGGTCATCATTTTGGGCCATTGGGAGGCACAAGTCTAGTGCTAGGGTAACAAGTGACTGCGATATCTATTGAAAGGGGAAAGTGATGAACCCCCGCCCCCCCCCCCCCCCCCCCCCGCAAATTCACTCAAATAGAGAAACCTAGGCCTATATTATCTTTTTGATTTGATTGTGTTAGTGGAATCTTTATTTCGCAAAAGTTCGTTAATTTCATCATCGCTTGAGAAGCAATTCTCCTGGGTGTCTGCTTCACCATGTTGCAACTTGTTGTTCGTATTGGTACCCCTCGTAAGCCTGTTTCATTGAGCCGATGACATATATACTAGTCCAACATTATATTCGCGATAAAACATGCTATCAGTAAAAAAATAGTCTCAATGCATGCTGAATAAACGCATAAGTTGCGTGAGGCCCTACTGTGTAGATGAATATTCGTAACAAACAAATTGGACAGCAATATTTTTAGAATATTGGTCACATCCGGGTACTTTGGTTGAACAATATTCAATACACAGTCTCATTGTACCGTTAAAAAGCATGTATACATAGTAATACAGACATATTTGCATTTGTCTTAGTTCAATTCAAAACATTACTTTGACGACTACCGTACGTACAAGTCACTTATACGTAATGAGCCATACGTACTGGTTTAGCAGTGCGGCCTAAAAGGCTTACCTTAATAATTTTGCAAGACCAGCCAGGTTGTAAACAATTAGTTGCTTCATATCATTTGATTAAATTCCCCGGGTTAAATTCACCTGTTTGTGGGCGCGTGGAAACTCTGTTGCTATGACAGTGGAAAAGGTTTATTCATAGGACTTTCATAAGGTTTGTCTACTTCACATAACAGTAGGAAAATACTGGATATAATAAAAAAAGATCACGCATGCTTGGTTTACGTTTTTAGTATCGTATTGTTTTCAAATATCAATTTACAATTTTGAACAAGAAAAACACGTACGCACAAAACAACAACTAAACTAGCAAACAAACAAAACGAAAAACAAAATTAAACAAACCAGTTGATCCCGTATGTTTTATACTCTTTCAAATTAATGTATTTCCATCCAAACACAATTTCTACTACCACGCAAGGTGGTTTGGATTTTCCAAGACATTTCACATATATTCACCAGAAATGCGATTTCATTCTGTAATGTATGATAGAATTAACTAATTTGTGAAATGTTATCTTCTTTTATTTCCAATACGCAGTACCTGGAAATGATGCCGTGATTGCTGTAGAAGAGATCAATGATTACAAAGAAGCTACATCCTATGGTGTCGTTGGACTTTCCTCATCACAGTACACAGATTTGTACTTAATGATAGACAATAGTGGATTTCACATTGGTTATGATGGACAACTCCCATTCATATCAATAGAGAGTGACCAGGATCTCACTTCAGTGACTTCTGTGTTATTCGAAGGACTCGGCGAAGAGTGTTCATGTGAAGACGGTGCTGCCTGTTCGAATGTGATTTCCAGTGACTGGAGAATATGTGATTATCGTAAGTGAAAATATTAAACACAGTTTTTCCAATTTCTCATTGTCATTCACTCCCTTTCCTAGACAAATATAGAACTACTCTATTAAAAGGAACACTTTTGAAAACTGTCAAATCCTCATCATATAGTTATAATCTAGGAATCGATGTTCAAATTCACTGCGAAGTCATTTTGTTTACAAAGAAGAGCCATAATATGACATGTTTGTCGTGCATACTATCAATAAAACTATAGCAGTAACTGTAGTATTTACATTCAATATTATCTTATCATCAATGTTAAATGATGTGCATAAGAACCATTTTAATGGCAATTTTGTCATCCTTATTTTACAAAATTCAATATGTGATGCGATCAAGCAATATTAGTCTAAAGTCAAAATATGACCTGTTTGTTTTCCTCTGAGAAAACCACACCGCCGGGGTTAGAGTTATTGAAGAACATTGTGAAAGTGCCTAACTTCTGGTTAACACAATATTGATGTATTAACCCTAACTCTACCCCACACTTTTTTCAGACAATTTTCCCGCTAGGCCAAAAGTGACCCAAAATATCGCCGCGACCCCAGGGATTTAATCCAGGGACCTCCGGCACACGGGACTTGGTATTGTACAGTACACCACGAATGTCAAGGCTACTTGACATGTTGGAGTAGTATACTGCACCAAGTATATAGGCTGGGTCCATTTTTCAGCGAAAAACTTCCACGCCGGGTGATACGAACAAACTCTGTCGTGGTATATTGTGGTATTTGGTAGGGTTAGGGTTATAGCATTGAGGCACACACATTGATGGTCTTTGAATTGAAAACGAATTCTCCTTTAATATCATGGTTAACGCGTTAAGATACCTTTCCTTTAACCATTAACGCTTAGTGGACTCTGGTCTGGTTATACAGATATTTTGTACGTGGGCGAGACGCTTGATCGTGGGCGAAAAGCGTACGCTTGATCGATCAACTAAACAAAATATATTATCTTTTAAGATAATATATTTTGCTTAAAATCACTGTCAGTAAGGTCACCTGATGTAGAATGTGCGTTTTGGAGTGCAAAGATTTTGTTTTGTTCATATACGAGATATAGCTCCCCAATGACACCAAAAAGGTCCGAAAACTAGAGAGTTTTCGGACCTTTAATTAGGTTATTACGTTAATATGTTAAATATTAAAATGTTTGCGTGTCCCAAACTGTGATATTTACATCGTATCTGTAACATTGTCTGTTCAATCGCCGTAATCTCACGAAAGTTGTTTGACAAACATCCGAGTGCACCAAATTGGCGTAACTTAATAGGGAGGTTTTTTCACAAACACAGGTTGATTAAAATGTAACCAACAATTCGATAATATGCACAAAATATTTTCCCGCCATTGAAATTCTTTGGGAATCTTGTTTTGACCTATTGTTGGTTAAAATTATGATGCCTTTAACCAACGTTGAATAAACCAAAAACGAATTATTTACTCTTTGACCAACGCAGTATTAAGGCTTCACAGGGGGAGGTTTAGTTCACATTCGTCTAAAAGCACCAAATTGGGCCCATATGTACGTTGCTCATACCATACTCTTTTGATTCTTAATGGATGCCAAAATTGGAGCCTTCTGGGACGGCCATATTGGCCAATTCCAATATGGCCGCCATACTGGGGAATCAAAAATTCAAATTGCTTCAATAGCTGAAAATTGTTTGTCTGAGCACCAGGACCACTTCCGATGTGTGGTTACTGAGATATTGAGCAAAACGTGAAAGGTCGTTGACCTTTGCTTTTGGGCGTATATAGGCGTATGATAGGGATTGTGACCTTTTGACCCTGTATAAGGCACAAAAACGACTCCAGGTGGTAACAATTACCATTTCTTGAACCATTGTGATCTGACGAACAATTTGACAAAATCGGAGCATGTTCAAATTTTGACCCCCAAAAGCAAAGGTCGACGAACTTTTCTCGTTTTGTTCACCTCAATTACCACAAATCGGACAAACAATTTGGTATGCTTGTCAGCTTAATTGAAGCAATTTGAATTTTTGATCCCCCAGTATGGAGGCCATATTGGAATTGGCAATATGGCCGTCCCTCCCAGAAGGCTCCAATTTTGGCATCCATCAAAAATAAAAAGAGTATGGTTCGAGCAACATATGGGTCCAATTTGGTGCTTTTAGAAGAATGTGAACCAAATAATCCCTTAGCCCCAAACTATTTGGAAATGATAGCGCGCCACCTATACCAGTTGCGACAAACTATAGTATTAAGGTCAAGAGAATCGGGGTTTTGTCTTGGGAGTTTCTTATCCCTTTATCCCTGGTGTAGTGTCTGCGTCGTATCTTCAAAATTGGGGCAACATCACCGACAACTGAATTTTAAATACTAATGCAATCACCGTATACTCTCCCAAAAATCGTGAGACGATATGGAGATATCGTGTGGCACATAGAGACCTATAACTTTGATGCTATATTTAAGATAGAAACGGTGATATAAAAAAATCAACTTCATTCATAGCAATATTTAGTTTTTTTTCTTAACGTAAGTTACTATGAAATACGTACATTGACCCCAAAAATTGTTTGGTGTGGTGATCTAGAGTTAGGGTTAAGGGAGGTGTGAACTCTCAGTCACAGCCTCCGTAAAACTGCTGTAACTCCTTCATACATTTTCTTGAAGAAAAGGGTTCAATGAATCAAACCATGAACATTAAATTGACCATTTTGGAGAAACTTATAAAAAACACGTAAAATATCAGCATATGGCACGTTATTATCTCTGATATACAGGGCGCCATCTCGCGATCAAAACGTCTTTTAAAAGTTTATTCTTAAAGGCACTTCCGAATCTCAAATGTTTGCCCCGGGCAAAAGTCACATGACTCGCTACATACCCGAGATCCGCGTATACACCATATAAACCCCGATGCCGATGTTGATAGCTCGCGTACCGAAATATTGGCTACAAACAGCAAAATGTACGAACAAAATTCATATCTAGAAATGTTTCGAAAAGTCATTCTATTCATTTGAATAAAATCACAGCTATAATCTGAAACAACATTAAATCATTTATTGGGCGAGAACCTTTGTTAAATACATACAAAAATAGAAATATAAAGCATTTTTTAAAACTTCCTATTTATAGGATAGTGTTCAACTATATTTTGAATTTATGTCTGTCCTATTATCGTCATTCAGTGCTCCGTTAGCGCAATCGGTAGAGTATCAGATTTATAATCTGAAGACCGTGGGTTCGAATCCCACAGAGAATGTTTTGTTTTTCCCGTTCCTATTACATTTAGTAAATGTAGAGATTATTTTATTATCGTTCAATCATAATATTATTTTGATCCCAGATACTTTTCATTTTATTTAATAGAATAATTTTCTTACAGATTCAATGAGGTTTTAATTTGAATGTACTAATGTACTATCACTTCATGGGGGTGCATGTACATGTACATGTATAGGTTTAATATATGCTTAGCGTTGCGTTTATTGAATTATTGCAATACCCCGCCCATTGTTACACCATGATTATTCACGCAATAATCTATCAGGCCAATTATTATTGAAAGAAATCAGTCGTCGTTGAATCGATCAAGGAATATATATAATAGGAGGGGACACTTAGCTCATTTGCATATTTGCTCATTAATATGATTAACCCCGTGAACCCAGTCAAAGGTCGCCTCGAAGAGTCGAGGGGACTTTTCTATTGTTCTCTAACGACAGCGTTGGGACAGCGCATGAAGTTTCTTGTACAGAGTTGGCGATGAGCGATTGAGAAGTATAACAAAAGCATACATAAACAGATCGTAACATGAATAATGCAATGCAACAGGTCACACAACGTTCAGTCGAGCGACCGTATAAACAGTATACAAGATAATAATAATAATAATAATAAAACCATACTTATTGAGCGCATAACACAATTAAGTCCCTATGCGCTATCACAAACAAAAACAAAAACAAAAACAAAAACACACAGTAACATGAGTAACAAAAGACGAAACAAAAAGAAATTAAACATTAACATTAAATAGGTAAGTTTTAAGCAATGATTTGAACTGTTCAAGAGTTTTGGCGGATTTAACATGATATGGTAAATTGTTCCAAAGTTCAGCAGAAGCATCTTGAAAAGAACGGCGACCATATGAAGTAGAAGGTGAAGAAACATGTGCAAGAAGATATTTTGAGCCAGAACGAAGATTGCGAGTGGGCTCGTATTGTTGAATAAGATCTTGTAGATACATAGGAGCTAAAGTACGAGTACATTTAAATGTTATTAGAAGAATCTTGTAAATGATGCGGGATCTGATCGGTAGCCAATGTAAGTCACGAAGGACTGGAGAAATGTGACAGCGAATCTTAGACAGAGTAACAAGTCGAGCAGCTGAGTTTTGAATCCGTTGAAGTTTTGAGATTTGCGTATCAGGGAGGGCATATAGTAAACTATTGCAGTTATCAAGTCGGCAAGTCACAAAAGCATGAATAAGCCTCTCAGTTGTTGGCTGATCGAGATAACGCCGGATTTGACCTATCTTATAAAGAGCATGAGAAGCCGCACGACAAATGTTGTTGACATGAACATCCATCATAAGATCGTTTTGAAGGATAATGCCAAGGTTGCGGGCATTGGAAGCTGGCTCAATATGAGAATCATTGATTTTTACTGATGAAATCGTAGAATTGTTCCTAAAACGGGATGAAATATGAAGAACTTCAGTCTTGTCATCATTTAATTTAAGGTTATTAGCTGTGGACCAGGTTTTGATATCTGTTATACAAGCTTCCAGTCGCGAGATTGCACCTAGTCATCATCACTTTTTAATACAATATATATCTGAGTGTCATCAGCATAAGTCATTTTGGAGATGCCATGTGAATCAATGATATCTTCTAATGGAGATGAGTACATTGTGAAGCCTAAAGGGCCAAGTACTGACCCCTGAGGAACACCCTCTTTCGGAACATGAACCGATGACTCGCGACCATTTATAATGACAGATTGTGAACGGTTGGTGAAATATGATTTAATCCATGAAAGTGCAGAACCTGTGAATCCATATTTATTTGAGAAACGCTCTAACAGTATTTGGTGATTTATGGTGTCAAAAGCAGCCGAGTAGTCCAATAGAATGAGAATGACTTCATGACCCTTGTCAGCAGATGCCATTTATTGTGTTCGAAATGTCAACGTTTTTACCATTCTTTCCAAAATAAGGAGTATAATCACATTACAAACACATTTTGTGCGAGAGTAACATATAAATATGGTTTAAAATGTCCAAAATGGCACGATAAAAATCCGTTCGTTATAAATAAAAGAATCAATGGTTAAATAATAAAACTGACACAACTCGTCGATCTCTGTGGCGTGCATACGTTGGCCATATCGTTTGCAATCGGCAATCACGAGTTCGAATCTCCGTGTATTCGTTGTTTTCTATTTTCTTGGTTTTTTTAAACAAAATTTAAACTTGATTGTGGATGTATGTAACATCATTTTTATGTCCATTTTTATAATTTATAAAGGCCGCCAATGCTTTTATAGTTTTTTTCTATTCTTTTTTCAATCTATTTTTCTATCTATCATTTATCTCTGGATTTATTTAACTTTACAATCTAAACAAATTAAAATGCGTAAAACAATATATTATTGCTCGATAAGTTATTGAAGTTGAGTTCACTTTGATAATGATAGCAACACTTGTTGTAAAACCATTTTACCAGTGTGCCCAACCATTTCTCCTTTGCACACTTTGTTTAAAATACATTTAGAGATGTCATTTTTATAGCTTGTTATAGCTAGGCTAATATACAACTGTAAGCTATTTGGATACACAAAGCAAACACATTTCCAAAACAGGCCATAGCCAATCGTACAACATGAGAAAGGAGACCGTTTATACCAATGTTAAATCTACCATGATTACCATTTTTTTAAAATCTGTACAACCGATGAATTTCTAGAAAATCTTTGGTACAACTTCATTTCAAGAAAGTTAGTTCTTGTACCAAATTTAGCTAGCTTTAATAAACGAATTGGGAGACGCAATATTCATGTCGAAATATATGTGGAAAGGCAATCAGACAACTATTGATAGACGCGATCAAGTCTTGTACCTTTGAAGGGTGATTACGGGCACGTATGAGTAAAGTGGATTCCCTCTATAATGAACCAAAATTTTAATTTCAGTGCCAAAGATCTTGAAAAAGGTTACAGGGGACATTCTCGCTTCGACGATGCTCCTATGCGTAGGTCAACTGAAAGCCCGGTCCGATGGTAGACTCCGAATCTCCAGAATCTTAGGAGATATGTACACATTTTCTCATAATACTTTATGCTGCTACGCTTCCAATCATTAGATGGTTATAGCATATGCACGGCGCAAAGTGCACGGTGTCTCATTTAGGCCCACAGGCCGGGCGGGCTAGAGAAGTGCTCAGAACCGGGACTATTAACAATACACTCAATTTAAAAAAAAATTAAACACCGGATTCTACTGTCGCTCTGTTACGGTCGTATAATCGGCCCCCGGATTCCAAGTGTAGGCCCTATATTCGCCACAACATGTGGGCACTGCCGTATAGTTTTATTGACTGTACATCATGCCTTTCGTCGGTATACAACTCGGACCGTACTGTTTGATAAGTCCACCCCCTCCCCCTCCCTATGGCCCTGTTTAAAGCTGGCTACGCCACTGATTCGCGCATGTTGGATGTGCCGGCCCGCCGCGCGCCAGTGGTCCGCGCATTGCGGCGCGTTATTGGTCACTCTCGATCATAGTTCGGCGTGGCCCCTCGCTACACGGCTCGATCCTCATGGCGGCATTATTATCACATCAAACCACTTCTGGATGTTATCATCAATCAATGCATTGTCCGCTGCTTTAGTCAAAATTAAATATTATATACCAAGGGATATACAACTGTCACTGGATATACCCACTTTGCCATTGAACCGTCAACGCCTGAATCTTTTCCGTGAACTTTTCCTGATTGGGCTTTTCCACCCCAAACTGGCCGGAGTCCGGGATTAGATCTACGGTTGACTAGCGCATTACAAGAAGTTGTGTCACTTGCCATGCAGCACATACTCATTAGGCATTTGTCCAAAATTTTAGTGGACAAATCCAAAGCGATCGGACGCATGCGTAGAAAAAAATGTTGTCCCCTTGACTCTCCAGAGGGCCTTTTCGATATTCAGACGATGGCGGACATAGGTTCGTGTGACGAATATTCTAGGTGAAATTCGATGTGGGAACGCTCGGACTGTAGGGAACGATGATATTTCTGACTTCAACAGCGCCAGGGCATCGTTCGGGGACCGTTTGATTATCACTCAGGTCGTGTCAGTATGAAATTAGGTAAAACACTCCGACATAACATTGAAATCAACGGAGATTCAAAGATTACGGCCGTTCGTGTCCACTATGGTCTGGTACTTTTCATTTTCGACTTCACAAATGACGTATATTCATTGATATGATTATTCATTGTATATTCATGACCGTCTATGCTTTCGGCGATTCGAACAATACAGTGTCAGGCGCCTGAATAGATTCTTATTTCCCATCTGATCTGTTTGAACAGTCAGAAGTCAAGGCATGAAAATACCGTCTATTTTGTTCGCCCCGGCCGCCAGTAAAGCGAGATTTCAAGAAAACAAATAGAAATTGGGTCATTTACAACTCGCGATTGTGACGGATTGCCTCCATCAATTATGATCATCTTAGGCTCATTTTGAAGGGGAAGTCCTATTTATTTAGGACATTATTTCCGATTTAACAATGTTACTTTTTTGGAGTCGATAAAGATGCATTTTCAATGCAATCGTAAACATCGTAATTTTGATGATTTTTAGACGTCGTAGCAAAAACTTTGTGCACAAGAAATGTTCCTAACGTATTACACTTAATAAAAATATGTTTATTTGTAATACATTTTTGGACAGGGGTCAGGGCCACGACTTTTATTAATCTACAGTAAAAATATACGCCATTTTCCAACACACAAAGACTAAACCGTTTTTCTAACAAAAGGTATTCATCAGGATTCGAACCGAGGAGGGGAGAATCCATTAGATTACTAGTCCATAGTCGTAACCGCTCGACCATAACTACTCATTGACGTGTTCTCTACATAATGAACTAGTGGTAAACTATTGAGTATTCGACGAAATTTTAGCCAAATTGAACCCAGTTTCTAAATTGTATTTTAAATGTGAAAACGGTGTCGCTGCAAGCTAGGTTTGGATTCAATGTAAAGAGCAATACATCGATGATAATAAAAGGTTATGAATTTAAAGCTTTTAATGAGACAGGGGTTAGGGCCACGGGAAATATACCTTATTTCTTTTAGTAACGACAAAATCATCTTCTCCAGAAAATGGTATTTTCAAGAAGAAGCGTCCCTGCAAACATGACTTAAACATATCAAAATAATGGAGTAATATTTTATTGCTCCCCTTAGTAAAAATCCCCCTAGTCACATGGCGTTGAACCACATTTAAATGCCTTGATGTTGGCATTGTATAAGGCTGACATTTTGGCATATTGAATTGCACAAGATCGACATCCTCTTTTCAAGGGAAAACAAAATTGCGTCGTATACAATAGACTCACTCAACGTTGGCATCTGACTGGGTCTATTTCAACGAAGCTACAAACATGACAAACAGATAATATGTTGGTACATGTACATGCACATGACCGTACAATCATGTAGGCCTAAACATGGGAAATCAGAATATCGATTCAATGACGAAACGATTGACTCTTTTCATAATGGCACAATTGGCCTTTTCCAGATTATTTGGGTAACAATGGGCTATAGGGTCTCAATAATTCAATTTACGCAACGCTGACCATGAACAAGTAAAAGTTGAACTGCATTCAAATGATTGAATTTAGACAATCATTCAAATTAAAAGTATCTTGTCCGTGGATTCACAAATATTATGGGGAACGATAAACAATCCCATCATAAAATTACTAAATTTAATATGATACTAACGAAGACAAAAAAGCATTCTGGGTGGGATTCGAACCACCGGCCTTTCGATCATTGACCCAATGCTCTACCGATTGAGCCAACGGCGCACTGTACTGTTGTTACAACATAAATATATTCAAATATCGTTTGTGAACACGATTACTATCCCATAAATTGGAAGTTTTTAATGCTTTTAAAATTTATAGTTTTGTATGTTTTTAACAAAGGGTTCTCGCTTAAAAATTGATTTGATGCTGCTTCAGATTGTAACTCTGGTTTAATTGAAATAAATAGAATGACTGTTAGAAACATTTCTAGACACGGATTTCGTTCACATTTGATGTTTGTAGCCACTCTTCAGTATTGCATCATGGGTTTCATGATACCTGTACGCGGATCTCGGGTATGTAGCGAATCATGTGACTTTTGCCGGGGCAAACATTTGAGATTCGGAAGTGCCTTTAAGAATAAACTTTTAAAAGACGTTTTGATCGCGAGATGGCGCCCTGTATATCAGAGATAATAACGTGCCATATGCTGATATTTTACGGTATTTTAGGTTTTGTCAAGATAACTAAAAATAAATGTTGTCACATTTTGTCGTTCTAGTTTTATTATAATCCTAATAAAATTCTCTAGGAGGTTTTGTTGGTTGTTTTTAAAATCTGATTCATTTTTTGAATTATTGACCAAAAGGTGCCAATTTTTTGTCAAAAATTCAATAAATAGATCAGATATTCAAACAAAAACAAAAAAACTCTCAGAGAATTTGATTAAAGGTATATTATGTGATCTTTCCAGAGAACGCCCTCAACATCGAAAAAAATTTGAAAGCAGATTTTCTTGCAGATTTACATTTCTGATCATATATAAATCGTACATACATTCCAAGTTACAGGGCGATACGATTCTTAATTACTTCAAAATCACGGTTTTAGAGTGAAAATAAACTGTCGGGTTAACACGACAGTTTATATTTTCACTCTAAATTCACTCTAAAACCATGATTTTGAGGTAATTAGGAATCGTATCGCTCAGTAACTTGGAATGTATGTACGATTTTTGATCAGAAATGTAAATCTGCAAGAAAATCTACTTTCTAAAAAAATCATGAATAGAGGGCGCTCTCTGGAAAAGATCACATAATATGCCTTTAAGATGAATTTTCAATCCGTTCACTTGAAAATAAAAAAACCACGTTTTTTTATATATACATCAAATTAAAAGTTCAAAAGTTACAGCGCTTGATACATTTCATGATGTGAGGGTTAACAGCCCCCTTAAACACCCTCTCCCAGTTTGGGGGATAAAAGCGCGATGACATTTCCATCATCTCTGTCATTAACTATTTGTGTTGTGTTTAATGAAGTTTTACAGTCAATCGCCGCAGGAAAATAGATCAAAGTACTTGCGACACTTCGAAATGTGGCGACCTTGCTGTTGACGGTAACACGGACAATGATCATACTACCAGTCCCTTTTGTTATTTAAGCGGTAAGAAATTTATTGTAAATTATGGCCAATCATTTAATATTCAATCACAAATACAGACCATAATGCCAGCATTGAACCTAAATAGGGTGAATGATGCCAGTCATTTTTGTTATTTGAATGATAAGAAATTATGACCAATCTGGGTTTCATCAACTAAATATTCAGAATACTTTGAACCCATGTAGTTCATTCCAATAGTCATATGACAACTCCAGCTCACATTGATTGTATAAATCAAACAAAGCGAACCTCCAAATCAAACATGATAATGCAATTGCAATTACGTTTTAGACACATATTTGTTAAATTGTTCATTGTTTTTTATATTCAATGCAGATAGTTCCGATACAAACCCGTGGTGGAGAGTTGATTTAGGTGACGAGTACCATGTCTTCGGGGTGGAAATAATAAAGCAAATGGACGGTAGTAAGTTTGTTTAAGAGAGAGAGTCTATATATATATTTTTTTACCCATCACATACTCACTCCCCCACATACACCCCACATACATTGACATACCTGATCCACACACCCTTTCTCTTTTTCACCAGCACACCGATATTTATAAAGTAACTTGGATAAATAATCATCGAAGTCAAAGTTGGGTATGTCTTATAAAACCAACTTCGCAGTCTATTTTAAGTTTGGTAATTTGGAAATGAGTTGTTATGCCTTGGTACAAAACGTGGTCCATAGACGTCAAGAAACGTACCAATTTAACACCGTTTTACGGAATAGTTGACAATCACTTTACACGCTTTTGTTACCCTTAGACGCCTCATTGCTCAATTTAGACATGCTGCTGAGTGTTTGTTTACTTAATTAAATTTCCGAGTCCAAATACTTGCATGTGTAGGTTATTTTGAATTGAATTGTATACACTAAATTAATTAAATATCTAGGCCTAGATACTGAACAAAAATCAGCACTTTTCAAGATCAGGTTTTAACGTACTATAGAGTATCATCTCATACTACGATCTCGACCTGCATGAATTACAATGTTCAATAAAAGGTCTTTATATCAAGCGATATCAACATGATCAAATCCAGGTCAATATAGATGAGTGCGGACTCTCTTTTTGCGATCTTTATCAAAATACTTATATTTTTAAAAAATCTAGATACTGAAGGCCGTGTAGAAACTTACGCGATAAGAGTTGGTTCCTGCAGTGAAACCACAGACTACACCAGCAATACCCAGTGCGGGATTCCGGTCACAGCAGCGGAAGCTGCAGAAGCGGTTGATGTTGAGCCCATTTTCAGAGCTTGTCCTACAGACACCTACGGCCATTTTGTCTACATCAGCAACAGCAACAACAACCAATTGCGATTTTGCGAAGTCATGGTCTACGGGCAACTGGGTATGAATACAATTTGATGAACTGTTATTATACGACGTGTGAACGCAATGTCACGAGTATATTGTTTTCGTTAGCCTAAATTTGGTAACAATTGCTCCACATGGAAAGCAGCAAGTGTTCTGTATTGGTTTGTCTGTTACAACCTTCTATTATTTTCAGTCTCACCCCTTTTTCGGGAAAAGTAAGGCAATTGGAGACCCACAAAATGGATATGTGCTGTATTAAATTGACACCTAGTGCTGCGGATATTATACGGTCAAAAATATGTTGAAGAACTTGTGTGTTTTGGGGTGTTTTGTGGTTTCGTCATGAAATAGTTTCATCCGGAATTCAAAAGAACATCATACATTTTTCGTAGAAAAATTCCAAAATGGAATCTAACTAATTTTTCCTTACGGGTTTCAACAACATATCGGTTGTCTTCCTCAGTAGTGGATTGTGTTTGATCCAGAGCTGGTGTTTTTAGTCTGTTTCTTGATGACGTCGTCAGATGTTGATGATGACGCACTCTGGATCACTGAATCGTAAAGATGACTGAGTTGATAAGCCAACGGCGACGGTATGAACGGCGACGAGGGGGCTTACTAACTCAGTCATCTTTACGACTCAGTGATCCAGAGTGAAATAAATAAAAATAATAAGGACACACCCAGGACGACATTAATTTTGTCTTCATAAAATTTAAATTAACAACAACAAAAGACGAAATAAACACGATACATGTAAGATATAACCATTGTTCAACTTATGATGGCAATAATGAACATGAGGCAAGTATTTTCAGAAGCTAGCACAGTAATTGTGCTAACAGGCCCGTTTCTCATAGACCGCCTACTATACATTTAATGTTAATGGAATTTTATTATTATGTTTACTTGGAAAGCTTCAAATCCCACTGAACTCAACTTTGTCCAATCATCTCCAACCGTGATAGAATCGGCCGGAAGCTTAACACTAAATGTTGCTAGGACCAACGGGGGAAACCATCCTACGTGTACTTATTTCGGTAAGAGCTTTTTCACCTACATGATGTAAAGTGATTTATATATTTGTATTAGAGATTGGTTACGTGTGTTTCTATGATATTTATTGCCTATAATTCTAGGAGATTTCATTGCAAGCTTTATTTGGGTTGTTGTTTGATCTCACCTGTCGCTTACTATTAAAACATGGAAAAAGTGTGCTTTAGGTCCCAGATACTGCTATGCTATACCAGTATCGTTCAATACTGTAACATTTTGCCACTGTCGGTCGATACTGGTACGATTTAATGTTCCAGTATCGGACGATACTGGAACTACAAATTGTGTTCCATTATAGTGCGATACCGGGACGTTTTTATATTCCAGTATCGGGTGATACTGGTATACGTGATACCAGTGAAAATCGAACCTAAAGTACACCTTTCCCTAAACAATCCACAAATCTAAATTGATAGCAACTCAACTTTTGAAGTTATAGATTTTGAATTTTATCCATGTTTATATGACACGTTTAGATATCGGCAGTGACTCGGATTGCAGCGGCATAACTACTACCGCGGATCCATCTTCGGCTAGTGGTGACATTTGGCTCGATCCTAGCAATTCGCCATACACAGGCATTAAATTGGGACCAAGTGCAACAACAACTCAGGTTACTTTGCTCGTCAACAACGATGAAACCGTTGAGGATACGGAGTACCTTGGATTATGCCTGGATTCGATAAGTGGTGCTAATGGTGGGTCTTTGTCGTCCGTACGCGTTGCCGTCACAGATGAAGACAGTAAGATCCAGCTTCTTTCTCCGTTTCACCACCATTTGCTCCTATCGTTTTATTCGAATAGTAAATGTTGATCTACGAGGGTCATTTAATAATAAGTTCTACCTCCTACCTCATAACGTCAGCTACAGATTCATAGTAAATTAGTAGTCTGGGTACTATAGACGAGGGTCGTTCAATAAATAATGAAAGTGATCATGGTATGGGATGCATGAGTGATTCTATTGAGGGATAATATGATCAATACATAGTATAAACATTTGTCTTTCAAACAATACCCTTTTAGATTGTTAGATACCTTTGGTTATGTAACGTCATTAACATAAACACAATAAGTTTCAGACACTGACTGAAATCTGTCAATTATTTGGCTGGATATGTAATTAGTTGAATATGGGTTGATTGATACATTTGCGTATATCTCTGCAATGCAAGCATAAAATCAGATTACACTTGGCACATATGAAGAGGTATTTTGCAAAAGGGCCTACATCCACTTTGGCTCTTATTGAGAAAAAGTCAAACAACTGTTTCTAAATATTCAAGTTGAGCAATTGAAAAACTGAATGGATTATGAAAGAGGTACACTACATACTAATTGAAATTGAAATAAATTTTAAATGTGCTAGTTTTAATTTTTTTTTAAATCATGTTTACATTTTTGGAAAATTTGGATGTAGGCCCTTTTGCAACAAAACTCCATCTGTTTGTACATAAAGAAAAAATACCACACACAAAAAATCATTTATTTTAATCATTTCAAATAAATAAGTTTGATATTGAAATGTATAGGTCACAATCATGTTTCAAGGAAATAAAGTCATTTTTTTCAAAAATACCTACATCTCATTGTAAACAGCCATTGAAGTTGTTGTTTTGTTGCAAAAGGGCCTGTATCCCGATTTAATTCTGGATACAGGCCCTTTTGCAACAAAACAACAATTTCAATGGCTGTTTACAATGAGATGTAGGTCTTTTTGAAAAAAATGACTTTGTTTCCTTGAAACATATGATTTTTCCCTATACATTTCTATATCAAACTCATTTTTTGAAAAAATGCACCATAGCCCTTTGCAAAATACCTCTTCATATATAGTTAGAACACACTCTTAGCTCTGTTTGACACTCTTTTTTAGATCTGAATTTCTTATAATAGTCAAAACCGTATTGTACATTTAAATATCAATTTTTTTTCTATTTTCAATATTAAAATCGTGCTCTTAATCTACCCCTACAAATAAACGGAGAAAAACGAAAACTTGTATTTATTTCAAAGGCAATATTCCGTTTCCGTTGTCCAAAATCTCCCTCTGGCTTTGAACACATCAGAATAAAAGTGAAACCGATATCAATTAACATTTACGATAAATGTGTAGCCATGTTTCAGAGCTATAATCATGACAAATGTTAATGAGGCTGGCTTTGATATTAGCGATGTTATGAGGGAGGAGGTAGAACTTATTGAATGACCATCGTATCTTCTTGGCAATGTGCTGCTAGACCATCGTATGTGCAGTTGTTGGACTGAAACGAGCGTTGTCCAAAACAGAGTCCAAATACACCTTGCCCGAGCCCAAGCCCAGGTCTGAGTACACAGTTGTCTGAGTCCGAGCACGAGTGCATGGAAGTACGAGTGCTAGGTCCATGGACTCGAACATGTTTGCAGAAGTGCAAAATGTATAGCAGAAACCGTGCACTGAACCAGTGCTACTGTCTACTAGATCCGCGTTGGCATCTTAGGAGATCAATTTTGACTACAGTAATATTTTGTTGTTGTCTTTATCCACATGTACTTCCCTTTTTAAAGGGTTTATATTTGATGCTGACAATTTAGTAACGTAATTCGTACAATAAACTTTGTGATAAGGCGATGAAAAAAGAACCTGTTACGGGCAAACGGACCTCACATGTTGGATCGGTCAGTCGGTTGGTATTTTCTACCACTTCTTCTTTTTTCCTTCAAAAGAACCGTTAAAAATGCCCAAAATCTGTAAACATTTCCCGTTTAACTGGGGCTGTAGAACAGGGTTTCTTTTTGTCGCCTAAAAGGGCAGCGTTTTTGCGTACTCATTAGCAACAACTAAGTCAGATTATATTTTAGATCGTGTTGGGCAGTAGCAAATGTTAATTTGTACCAGTTAAGTAAAATAATAACGTTTAAAACACTTCGGAAGAGAATTCTTCAACTCAACAATTACCAATGTTTGTAACAAATGTGCTTCATATTTTTGTAATTATCGCAGCGCACCATTATCTACCGACAGACATCCAATATTCAGTGGGTGAATCTACAGGAACCACTATTCCAATTACCATACGTAGAAGTGGTAATACAGATAAGCAGTCTTACGTCTGTGAGTTTAACTGTAAATATGTCATAACAGGGATTGAAATTTGAAGGATGTAAAATCCTCATAAATAAATTACCCATGTCAATACTAGATCTTATAATAGAGCCTCTTACTCCCTAAGATCTAACAGAATAGGTAGACATTCGTATTGGCCCATTTGGATATAGATGGAGGTATTAAATTACGCGATTCCAGCTCTTCTGAATTTATTTAAGAAATCTTCATAACAAGTTGTTCATAGATATTTCATGACAAACTACTACGAGGGGCAGTCAATAAATAATGAAAGTGATCATGGTATGGGATGCATGAGTGATTCTATTGAGGGATAATGTGATCAATACAAAGTATGAACCTTTGTCTTTCAAACAGTACACTTTTGGATTGTTAGATACCTTTGGTTATGTTAACATAAACACAATAGGTTCCAGACACTCACTGAAATCTGTCAATTATTTGGCTGGATATGTAATATGTTGAATATGGGTTGATTGATACATTTGCGTATATCTCGGCAATACAAGCATAAAAACAGATAACACTTGGCACATAGTTAGAACACACACTTATCTCTGTTTGACACTCTTTTTTAGATCTGAATTCCTTAATACGAAGAAGGGACCATCTCAAATACGCTTTTATTTAGCAAAATCCGCAATAATATACCTTAGAAAACAACAAAGGATAAAGAACAATGGAGGGATTATAATTTAATAAATTGTTGTGGGATGTAAAGCAATAATAGTGGGGATTTCAAAAGGAGCTGTTCATAAAATTTTCTCAAACCATTGAAATTATGTGACGATTACTTACACAATACATATCTAGTAGCTCTAAAGATAACAGTAATAAGAGAGGTTGTGGCAGCCATCTTTGATTGATACATTAATGTATATCTTCATATTGACTATCACAATATGTTTACACATTGATTTAAGCATTTTTCATTATTTCTGATTAGAATTTGAAGGCACAGTAAGCTTATATCTGGTAAATTTCATAATTTTAGCCATTTTTGGCCCAGTTCAAAATGATCTGCCGTCTGCGCATGCGCATATTCTCTGCAGGTTTCATGCGAATAAGTTCAGATAATTAGTTAACTATCATATGGAATCTCCCAAACTGGTTAATTGCTTGGATTTTTCCTAAATTGTTTGATTTTCCGCAATATTAGTGATTCACCGACTGGGCATTTTTCAATGAAAATTAGCTATTTGAAATACTGATATTTGTATACTTCTTATTCGATTGCCTCTCCTTACTTTTTCCTATTATACTACATAAACTGCTCACAAAAAGTATCGAAACACTTAGATATGATCCAATATATAACGGCTCGAAAGGGTATGCATTAATCAAAGCAAATAACTAAGTGCATAATTTTGTTCTGCGTATTTTGACACCTCGATCGATGAGATATGATGTTGCGGAGCGGAGCTATTGTCATTTCAATGATCGTGGGTCCAGTTTCAAAAGTGACAATCATCCTATAGAAAGAGGTTTGCATTATTGTTTAGAATGATCCGATTCGTGCTTTTCAATAGGGATGAGTGTCACTTTTGAAACTGGACCCACGATCATTGAAATGACAATAACTCCGCTCCGCAACATCGTATCTCAACGATCGAGGTGTCAAAATACGCAGAACAAAATTATGCACTTGGTTATTAGCTTCGATTAATGCATACCCTTTCGAGCCGTTATGTATAGGATAATTTCTAAGTGTTTCGATACTTTTTGTGAGCAGTATATATCAAATTACACAGGGATTAAAGTTATTGTCTTTTTTATCATACTTACGCGAAAAAAATTGGGATTTACCTGCTTCTGGTGTCATGTTATGCAATCTTCTTACCACTTGTTTCATACAAACAATTCAAATTTCCCGCCAAATAACTGATTTAGCAGTGTCCCAAGTGTGCTTACTTTGAGACAATGCTATGACGTCATAGTTCACACTTAAAAATCCAAAACTGTATTGTTTGAAAGACAAAGGTTCATACTTTGAATTGATCACACTATCCCTCAATAGAATCACTCAATGCATCCCATACCATGATCACTTTCATAACTTACTGAATGCCCCTCGTATAACTTATATAACTGCTGGGCCCGCTCTATGTCCTCGTCCTTGTCGTCATGGTCGTGGTTACGGTGGTGCGCCATATAATATATCCGTGTGTAAAGTTATTGTTTAAACCGTTGATTCCCCAATGATTATAGACACTGTGTAAATATCACCGATCGATATCATCTGTTTCCTTCTACAGCTATCAACACCGGGCCGTTGACTGGAATTATAAACAGCGGCACCAGTGATTTTGTTGGTCTGAATGGTAAGACGGTGTATTTTAATACAGGCGACGACGAGAAAACCGTAGATATCACCATCCGAGATGATAAAATCTATGAAGGTGATGAAATGTTTACAGTTCAGATAACTTCAGCATCAACCGGAGATTATGATTCAACACCAGTGTCCGTCACAATAATAGATGATGATCGTAAGTCTGGTTATTTACATTTAATTTATATACAAAATGTCTTATGTTTAATAGCTGTATTCCAGAAAAATTCAAAACTAATTTTGTCATTCAAAAATTGTTAAGAGAAATACTCTTTTGAATTCGTATTTAATCCCTATCTTATAATTTATCATATTTTGGGCTGAATTAAAATCTGATTTATGATAATTACCTGGGCGGTGTCAAAAGCCAAAAGGTGTTGTATTTGGGCTTTATACCGGGTGGTTCAAAAAAAAGTTGACCCAAGTTCAAAGTAATTTTTCAACCACATATAAAGTTTCAGAGAATTTGTGTTTACTTTGTCTTAATCAGCAGTAAGTTTTGAATTTATCCTAAAAAGATGGCACGATTAGCTTGTTTGGTTCTTCTGATATGGTTCATTACAGAAAACATGTACAAAACTGCCTTGTCCACGGGAGCGTCATTTGGTTGTTGTCTTAAACAAAACAGCATGCTCTAGTTTCAGAATTGAAAAGCCCGCCCTGATAAAGTATCCCAATCTCTATGCTTATGTGTCATTCACATTCAACAAAGAAACGTAGATACGTATAGGTAGGTAATGTCAAGCACCAGACAGATGTTTCAGATGACTCCTTTTTCTTTTTCTCCTATTTTTACAATTTGTGACCAATCGTGTGTAAGTCCACTTTGTGCAATCCATCTCTACTAAAGGACGCTCCCGTGGCCAAGGCAGTTTTGTGCATGCTTTCTGTAATGAACCATATCTGAAGAACCAACCAAGATAAATGTACCATTTTATCAGGATAATTTCAAAACTTACTGCTGATCAAGACTAAGTTAACAGAAATTCTCTGAAACTTTAAATGTGGTTGAAAAATTAGTTTGAACTTGGGTCAACTTTTTTTTGAACCACCCGGTATTTGGCTCTAAAATGGCACAAATTAGTAGGATTCTATAATTTCATATACCTACTGAACTAAGATTTGCAATATTTACCCAAATGTCATAAATTGTATTATACCATCGGGATGCCCGTGCTTCGCACGGACTCTCGCTAGTACGCAGGGCACACCAGAACACCTACAAATGAAACATCACTTTATCTTAATGTCTAAGCTATTCAGTCAAGACTTTTCCGGGAAGGGTAAAATTATAATGGTTACCAGTTTCCAATCTACCAAAACTGTGGTATAAGAACGCGAGGTAGGGGTTAATAAAGCAAGATGTTTTGAGTGTTGAAACAATTTACACCAAAGATAAAACTTTATAGATATATGTGCGTAAATTGTCAGTTTACTTGTTTAGGTCAACTGTTTTTCAAGTGTTTGTGATTATCAATTTATTTATCAATCTCTGACGAATCCGTTTCAACGTTCGCACACAACTTAACTAAAAATAAATGCAAGAACAGTATGAACACGACCAGTTCAAGGAGGAGGGGCAAAGTGGGTCGTATGTGGTGTTTATTCCACTAGCCATCCCGAGGCTTAAACCACATTACTTACCTTATTCTCATAAGGAACCACATTACCTCATGGTCGTCCCATTGGTTATACCACATTACTTTATTAACCAACCTCCCAAACCACATTACTTCAGTAACCACCCCAGTTCCGTGGCTTATACCACCTTACTTCCTTCATTAACTCCTTCCACCCTCAACCCATGTTGCTTTATTAACCCCCTTCTCACGTACGTATAGGCATACCCTAAATTCTCTCCCGTGGCTTATATTTATGAGAATTATAGTAAGAAATTATATTCATTTAACTCCAACAATCTTGGAATTCAAATATTTCATGTTTGTGTTTGTGCAGCTGAGATAGGATTCTCTTTGATCACATATGAACAATCTGAATCGGGACCTCTAGCATCAGTTCAGATAGTGAAAAGTTATTACGACAGAGAAGTCATATTTCGTAAGTACTTCTGAATAATAAAGATGAATGTTATTCTATCGTTGGATCGAGTCGGCTTTGTGAACGCAATATAGGCCTTTTCACTGTATTGATTGAGTATCTGTACAGGATTTTGTGACGGTCTGCCAGGCACCTGTTGTTTCGCATACATTAGAGAAGGTTGTGGTGTAACCATCGAAGAAGGCAGGGTATGTTTCAAAAGTTTTAACAGGGTAGATTTGTCAATATCATTCAGCAATATCGTACTTAAAAAATCAACAATAGGGAGACATGTCACCAACTAGTACTATTTGCCTCTGAGATACAGCAAACAAGCAAACCATTAAACCATAATTTAATTTGACAACAACACAACCTAATGAGGCATTACACGATGTTGAATTGAGAAACTTCAAAATAAACATTTATGAGCCAGACACATTTATATCTAAGCCAGACAGGTTTTATGAAAACTATTTCACCTTGAAATTAACCAACAGAATCCTTCCCTTTAAATTGTACACCCGATTTCTATACAGTTTAAAAGTTGTGCAGTGAACAGAACACTTTTTAATTACAATATTCATTGCACTGTGTGAGTCAGAAAATACACACATTCTATGGTTTACGCTAGAACAAATCCATAGTATGGGTCTAAACTCATAGTTATTGTTATGTCTGGCTGGTTTGAGCAAGCACGCAATATACAGGGTAAGTAAAAAACACTGCAATTTTTGAACGTTTTTAAACCTTATTTAAAGAATGACAGATTTGTTAGCAATTGTGTGTGAACAAATGAAGTCAATCGCATTTACCGTCTGTCTTTTGATTAACAATTTTATTTCGGTACCCAATTTACAAGTTTGTCCACGAGGCATTGTAAATTTGACAAATTTGAAACTGCACACATTCAATTTTCACATTTGTATATCACGTCAACAAATGGCCCAATTTCCTATTGCTGTTCAAATTTGGAACGCAATACACAATTCATAACATGGGTAGGTGAACGTTTAGAATGTTTTTTTCTTACCATGTTTGAAAACTTCCAAATTTGAACTTGGTTTTGAAAACACCATGGCTTCTTATCACTATTGCTGGTTGTTGTTGTTTACTCACCCTGTATGTATTACAATGGATTGTATTTTAAAATAACTGGCTCTACTTTAAACCGGTAGCATTATGACGCAGTGGTAGATTTCATTAAAACAACTGTTGATCTTTTCAGCATTAGATTAAAATCGAAACAATTCGACATGCCTGAAATATTCGTGACGACGCCTTTCAGGGTGCCCCAGAAAACCTGTAACTTATTATGAAGGAGCTTTATAGGATCATGTTTGCACAATTTGAAAATCTTAAAATCTCTACTTTTCGCCTATCAAATAACAATCAAGATTGCAATATTGGTTTTCCCATTATGCATGGTCATAGTCAACGGTGGGTATGTTAGAAACCAATTAAACCGTGTTGACGGAATATAACGGTTTGAAGCTATGCTGCTAACCATTAACCACTTGCTATTGCTTGAATTGCAATATCGCTCCGTTCATATCTTCGATCTTTTGATTGGTAAATTAATAATATTTATTCATACTTTTCGTGTTTAAGTCCGTAACACTAAAAGTATTCATGTCCACAGTGCATGCATAATAGGTCTGCCCGCCAGCACTCACACACACATAGTGGCAATTTCTGCACATTTCATTAGAATTTCCAACTATTACAAAAATCATTAAACATTAATGGCTTGATATTTGTCAATAACCTTTCGCATGTATTTCATTTACAATGTTAACTACGAGGGTCATTCAATAAGTGATACCTCCTACCTCATAACTTTGCTATTATAAAAGCCAGTCGTATGAAATATTCCACAATTGAAGCTTTAAATCTCAGCTACAAAATCAAAGTAGATTGGTCTGAATACTCATTGTACTTTTCTAGATATGCAGTAAAAACCAAACTTCCATTTAGTGCGACGGAAATGGGTAAAAAAAAAGGTGCTATTCATTTGGCCAATTCTAAGAGATAAAATGTACCTATCGGTCAATTTCAATCGTTCTAAATTACAAATATCTCTTGAACAGACTTTAAACAATACAAGTGACTGATTTCGTGGCGGAAAATGCCCTATAATTAGCCAGAACAAGACCAGGACAACCATCAATTTTAACCCTACCGTAGAGAACCGCTGCAAGAATCATATTTGCTTTTTATAGAAACTAATAGATCTTCATTATACAAGACTAAATGGATATATTTCAAGTCTCTCGAAGATATATTTTTCTATCACTGACTACCTTATTAACTATTCTAAATGTTGCATATAAGGAAAACTGATCAAGTTACTATCATGTTAAGATTTAACATTCGAGGCATCACTGTGGCTTGGCTTGTTACAACGAACATTTGACTGAATATCAGTATTCCAGTAGCTAAAGGCGTATCAATACATATTCGAGTCGATATTATACTATGTGCAAGCTACAAAGGTTAATATTGCCTACAATCTGATTTATACATGATTGTATAGCATTGTAGTCAGAAATCATCCATTGTTTTCTATTTTCAGTATTTAAATCGGGCGGTTATACCTGATCATACAATACGGAGAGAAAACGAAAAAACATGTATTTATCTTTGGGGTAATTTTCCGTGTCCGTTGTCCAAAATCTCTCTCTGGCTTTGATTGCATCACGACAAAAGTGAAATAGGTATCAATTAGCATTTACTATAAATGTGTAGCTATGATTCAGAGCTATAATCATGACAAATGTCATGAGGCTGACATTCATATTAGCGATGTTATGAGTGAGGAGGTAGAACTTATTGAATGACCCTCGTAGTTTATTGCGAAGATTCAGATCCCTAACTGCCCCAGAAGTGGTTGAATTTATTTAATTAAAATGTGCTGTTTTAGCTTCGTGTGAAATGAGCCGTGTGATATTTGCATCAATTACCTACTGATAAACACCAGAACATGCTGCTTAGACAGAAGTTTCATCCATACAGCTGTTCCACTGTGGAACAGTCTTCCAGTCAATGTTGTTGGCAACATCCGAGAGGAAGGACTACAATCTTTTAAATGTCGTCTTAACAGACACTTTCTCTCCAACTCTTCAGAGTATGTTGGCTAAGCTCTCTCGATGTATCAATGACCTCCAGATATTATTTTTCTTCTTATTTTTTGATGTTATTCTCTATGTTTGGGTGTTTATCCTATTCCTGTCCCACGCCACTTTCATTGGTTTTTTTACTAGTCCAATTGTGTTTACTTGTATTTTTGATTATTTTCTGAGTTGCAGTGAACCAATTGATTGGCCCATCAGAGCTCTCTGTTGAGAGTTACCCGTTTGATTTGTAATCACTCAGTTCATTAACTTTGTTAATGTCTGTTGGGCTATTGTTCACATTTGCTCTTTATATTAAAAAAAACAACACAAAAACACGGGCCTCAAAATGACTCTCTCCCTATGTTCCATTCATTAAAAAAATGCTTGTCAGCTCCATATATGGTTGGGTTGACCCTTGACTCCAGCATTCCAAAAAAATATTTCCTTCGAAAGTTATGAATTTTGGGCAATTTGCCATAAATCAGAAAATATTGGTCTGTTTTTGAAGCTGGACCCACCATATTGTAGCAAAAAGTCTGGGTTTTCTTTTCAGCAACTTCGTTTTAATGAATTTTGATCGAAACATAAGGATAATTGTATACATTCCCTGAGTGCATGAACACAATGTGCTGGTATTTCTCTATGCAGTATAGTGGGAGGTTGATATTTGCCACATACATGGGGTATGAATGTGTGATTAATAAAAAACACCAACAAACACATAATAAAAATATGAATATTTAATTAGCTAATTTGCATAATTGGGCCCTTCTGGTGTTTGTTTTTTTATCAAATGAAACAACTTTACAAACTATTCATGCATACCAAACTACATTCACACACCATGTACGGTTTTCGTTTGATGAGATATGTGCATGCATATTAAAGGGACATTAAGTGGTGTTGACAATTTTAAATGTTTAAAAATTTACTTCAGATTTGAAGATGAACATTAAAAGTTGCCATTATTGTTGTTTCTACCAACTAAAACCCAGCAAAACTTGATTAAAACAATACCATCGCTATTTATTAAAAACGCCCTATATGCAAATATGGTTCGCGTTATGTATCACGCGTACTGCAGGGGGATACTGTCGGACATAAAATGCTGATCGGGCCCGATCAGCATTTTTTGAATCGACGTTTTGTTGTACAAAGAGGGCTGATTTTGCTTAATCCTTATAGGTGTAAGTTCATACATGTAATACATATAAATCCCAGTTTTTATCATATATTTTTGTAATTGAGGGAGCTGCCTCCACCACATCTCTTAATGCCCCTTTGATTAGCTGGACTTAGTTATTTTCTTGAGATTTTCTCAACTGCGGATTGGGCAAAAGACCAAAACGACAATTTTTTAATAGTTTACAGTGCCTAGCTGAAAAAAAAATTAATTTTCTTGAGATTTTCTCAACTGCGGATTGGTCAAAAGACCAAAACCACAATTTTTTAATAATTTACTGTGCCTAGCTGAAAAAATATTTCTATGATGTATTTTCTGTGAATTGGTCATAAAGAATAGTTCCAATATTTAATGTCTTATTTGCATGTCATATAAATGGTAAAAAAAGCATGAAAACATTCAAAATTTCGCACTTTTCAGGTTTTTCACAATTTAGCGCAGGATTTGAGCCGATTTCCGGATATCTGAAAATTAGCATAACATCAGAATGCATTGACTAATTTCAATTCTGTTTTTGTTTTTCAAAGCTAATAACAAGATCTAAAACCATCAAATATTATGTGTGTTGTGTAGTTATTTTTGAGGTGCTATACTTACTAAAAGAACGCACAGCGCTGAATGGATTGATACAAACAATTTGTTACGATATGTACCGGCATTCTTTTTTTGTAATAAACTTTCATCGGGAAAATTTATGAAAACATGTTGGATATTGCCACGTTCTTTGGTTCAAATTGAATTAGGGCTGCATAGCCAAGTAGGAGTGCCACTTTTCTTCAAATCGGTTAAACAGGTTTTCGAAATACCTTAGTTTCTTTCATCACACTCAACACGACTTTAACGATGTTGATTATTATTGTTTCGATGTTGATTATTATTGTTTCACATTTGAATTGGGGAGATTATAAGGCTTCTAGAATGTGTAAACATGATTGAAATCATTGGTTTGAAAGTGAAACTAGAGCTCCGTCAATATTAGTTTGCAAGTTGCAGTGATGAACAGCGCGCGGTATCGTCATTTTCCGTAAAATCGGGTGAACAGGTTTTCGACATACCTCTCTTTACATGTACATAATTTGACAACTAATTTGCCGATCTTTATTCTTTATTTCACCACTGACATGTGGAGATTTTAAGCTTTTCATATAGTACAAATAAGATTATTGGTGTAAAAGGGGAACTATGCTCTGTCAAAACTAATTGTAGGTTTTCTGGGACACCCTGTAGTATTAATTATATCTGAATCATAGATATGGAAAATATTATCAGATTATGAGATATAATTATAAAAAAAAGTCACATAACTGTTTGCTTGCATTTATGTCCAATATGAAGGAAAGGATGAAGACGTATTACAGTTGTGGTGTCGCTGACCACGGGGAACTAGCTCTAATTGGCGAATTCTCCATGATATGATCAAAGTCTAACAAACAATGATTTTTTTAACCTATTTAACACGATTTATTTATCCTCATCATCGTAAACACAACATCATAACAGCGTCAATGATTTCCAACTTTTAGGTCAAGGGTCAAACTCGGTCAAACTTACCTGGGGTTTGAGTGATGGCGCTTGTCTACCTAAAGATACGGGCTCTTACTCGCAACACAGTCTAACTTTGACTTTAGACAGCGTTTAACTAAACGCGAACACGCGTCTGACTCGCCGAAATGTGTCTAACTTTAAACATGGGTACGAGGGTAGTTTAGTGCGCGTTCAACTAAACCTTCGCACCAACTGTATGCCTTGAATGATCACTCAACCGTGCCCGGTACAAGCTGACGTGCGGATCGTTGAGTCTTTAAAAGTACCGTGAAGGCATTCGGTCGATATCTATTGTAACCCATAGGGCCCCAATGAAATAAATACCTGTATACAATCAACGCAGGACCCCTCTGGGAACGAGATTTGCAAAGTTTAAAATCGTGTTTTGTTAAACACGTCGTTTAAAGGATAAACTCACGTTTAAGCAGTCAGTACGCAACAGGCCGCTTTCAATGCATGACCTTGCCAATTTCTAACCCGCGCAAAGATCGATTTCAGGATGTCAACCTTGCGCTAAAATCTTACGAGAAGTTTGTTTTCCCTGAATTAATTGAGGTAGGGTTAGCTGGCAGCCATGATGGCGAAGTAGGTGGATTGTTCGTAATTTTCTCTATAATATGATGCCAAATCTGACATATTTGGTCCACAAACAGTGATTTTATCGCTAATTTTAGAATTTAACAACTTTCGTGACTTTGCTTCTTGTAACTATTCACTTGACTGGACTAAAATTCGTACGATATTTTAAGAGCAATTTCCGTACTAACGGAATCTTAAGCTTTAATTTCATATCAAAAACATTGATGCCCGACTTCTTTTTTGATAAGAAAAACCGAGTTTGATTTTCACCGATTTTCGGTCAGAAAACGAAACTTACGATCCCCCGTTAGGCCTCGCCAACTTGATTTTTAGTTTTCTATAACCCGCCCGCGCTTCATTTTCATGCCCGCGTTTGAATTCATTAGAAATTTTGGGAAAAAATACCGGTTTTTGCAATGAAAACGTCCGAATTTATGCATTTTGTGTGATGAAATTGTGAAAAATGATTTTGACGAGAAAAAAAATATCATAAGAAATTGGGCAGAGCAGAAGGATCGATTCCGAACCCCGGACCTCTCGCTCTTCAGTCTAACGCTCTACCATCTGAGCTATCAAGCGAAACTAATTCTATTCATGAGATTTAAACACTTCATCAACAACCCAACGACGGTACGAAATGAATATAGCTCGAGCCAGATTCGGACACCCATTTTATTAACTATTCACTTGACTGGACTAAATAATTTCATAATATTTTAAGCATGTTTCTAGTTACAAAAGACTATGAATATTATGATACCATCAATACAATTGGTGCCTAATTCTTCAAAAAGGGAATATTTACTGTTAATTTGGCTTTAGTTTCGTCAAGTTTTTCTCGAATTCGGCTGTGTGTGATGACAATAATTTGCACCGAAAATGCAACATGTCATGAAGTTACAGCTAATATTAGATAATATTATTCGCATAATATGCCTTTTTATTTTACAATTTCATGGCAAATGTGTTTGAAATGTGTGATTATAATCATGAAAAGAGCTCATTTACATCGTGCTATTACGAGGTCAACTATGACTGCGAAGCAGTATCGTTACGGGTGAATACTTCCGGGTCGCTTTGCTGGGTTAGAAAAGGAAAGGCTTTTCGTGTAGTTGCATACTGGCTGTAAGTTAGACACGCATTTAGTTAAACACGGTTTTAAGCTAAAACCGTGTTTAGTACGAGAATACGGCCCTTGATATTTAATCTTTTGACGTCAATGGAGTCAGAATGTTGGAGTAGACGTTGTTTGTTGTGCTGAATAAAAATAGTAACATGTTATAAGCCGAGATGAGTGTTTTTTGGATCAAAACTCGAGCTCGTACCCAAATACCTTGTTTTCACAGGATAACTAGCCTGGGTCGGGCTTTGAATCGGTTGTAGTCCACGCTAAAATAATATAAAATAAAAGACCAGGAATAAAAACGCTTATTTATATTTTTAGTGTGATTCAAACATCCAAAAATAAAGCGTAAATTCTTTACACGCCCTTCGCCGACCCGCCAACAACAGGCCCACATACCACCGCCCCTCTCTCGCCCGGTCGATGAAAACGCTAGTGATCGCCATGATATACCATCGTCGGAGAATGAAGTACGACTGAGGGCGCTTGCTTGCCACCGAAGCCTTGTACAAATTGTTTTGACCGGAACTGTGCTATATGCTAATGTCATTTACATATTACGTACACTGATTGGTTCCTGTTTAACAATTGACCCGGCCTATACTTGTGTCGTTGTGGCTATTGGATGTATGCCTCATTCTTCTAATAAGGCGTTCATTATGAACGCCTCATTACAAGAAACCTTCCATCATTCATTTGTCTTATTTTAAATAATTAATTTTAGAAGCCTGATCAAGGCTACAGAATAATTCAATTTCGTGTTTACGTTATAAATATGCTAATGTACAACAGTATAGACACCATATTTGTGTTATATACATGAATAAGACTAGACTTAAATATTTGTTTTAAGGGGTCAAACAACTAAAATACGCATGATGTTGGATACAAATAGATATATTATATGCTTTTTTAAATAAACATTTATCATTTGACCTTATATTACATTAGTCCTTCGCTTTCGTTACGAGATATCAATATTTACAGCTGTTTACCCCATCAACGACAGGAAGGCGCCAATTATAAATCAAGTGAAAAAATAACACTGACACTGGAGTTGTGTTTACAACTCCAACGGCTTTGGGATGAATGATTTAGTTCCACCATTCTCATGTTATAATCGAAATCCATATTAACGTTGAAATGGCAATTCACAGTTCAACTTACAGCAATCGAAGTCGCCTTCATAGTTCTTCATCTGGACTAGGCTTAAAAAGCTAAGTGAACCATCGTCGGGATACAATGTAGCGCTGGTTCCATCATCAGGGTACACGGATAAACATAAATTATCAAATATAATATCTTCCGGAAAACGTAATAGAGCATACGATTCCTTTCGATAAATTTTGTGAACTAAATTATGCTGTATTGTATTTTTCATTCAATCATTTTACACTAGAATTGAAATCCGAGTCATCCGGAACTACAGCAACAGCAGGCATTGATTACAACGTTGTGAATAGAGAATTGATCTTTCCAGATGGTGAGACCGTTCTAACAATAGATGACATTCCGATTGATGATGACGAGGAGAACGAGGGAGATGAGACATTCAGAATTGTGCTTACAACTACTGATGCTTCATTGACAACTGGAAAAGATACCACCACCGTCACCATCAGGGACAACGATTGTAAGGGTGTATTTCACACGTTTAAGATAACAATTCCACCTGATTCTGTTCTTCATCCGGTCCACGTTTTCATAATGTGTCGTATTGTCCCTCTTGCAATTGTTATTGTTATTTAAGGACATCAGATAACGATTATGATTATTCTATTCAAATTTCACTTTTGTTGGTCTATCAGATTCATGATGACACTGTGGTGGTATTTGCTAAAATTCTATAAAAACAAAATAGTCATTGCTTCTTCTTGCTAATAACATAGTACCTAAATACTAACCTATTAAAATTGTTTCTCAATACAGCAATCTACTCAGCGGAATCAACATTCCTGTCAATACTGGAGTCTGCTGGAAGTGTTGACGTTAACTTTGTCAGAGAAGAAGGAGATCTTGTGGAGCAAACAATAGGTAGGTGAAGTATTAGCTCATCGCATTTCTGTCTTTTGTTTCTAAGTCTCCATATAGATTATTTTACTTTTGAATATTATCCGATTCTTTTCAATCAGTTTTAAGGGTTTATCTTTTTTCGTCGCTACCTCATCACCATGTTGGCTTTATTCCTCACCAATCTTTGGCATTTATTCTATATCATTTTATGATGATTAAACATGTATGATTCTTCCGTCGACTGTTCTTACTAGTACCAACTTCCAACCGCATTATCTCTATTTTGGGATTATTATAACAAATCTTAGAGATAATATGTAAACGGTAATGACATTATCTTCTTATAATGTCAAATAAAACCACCAATGACATATTTCAGCCATTTTGTTGACAGGGTATAGCTAACAAATTGATCGACTATTTTATATTGGCAGATGTCCTTGTATCTGGCAGTGCCGATAGCGGTTCTTTCCTGGCTACCAACGAAGTCGATTTCTTGAAGTCTGGTACCAACAAAGTGACATTTCCGTCAGGATCTGTTAACGCCAAGTTGACTATACCGATTGTGGACGACAAATATGTGGAATACAATGAAGAATTTTACGTGGATATCATCACCGTGAACGGAGAGCTTAATGGTGGAAGAAAAAGGGTTACGATTTCGATCAAGAATGACGATGGTAAATGTGCTTAGTTTTACCAAATCTGAATAAAGCCTTTTTCATGGATTAATGTAATAGCTCAAGATATTTTATTTTATACTTGTTTTGATATTCTCCTCCACTTTGATTGAAATGTAAGGAACAAATATTCATTTTAAAAGTAGACATTTTGAATTGCATGTTGATTACTACATGTATGTAATAATTTTATGGCTTCGTTGCTTCATTCCTGGAGCTGTGTGGAAATTTAAAATGGAAATGTAATAATATCCAAGAGTATATTCTTTGTATAGGAATCTCGTGATCGAGCATTACAACTTTTCCCAAAGCATCAGCAGATAGCCTTTCGTTACCGTATAAGATCTCGTGAACTTGTAGTTGAACATGTTGAAATCCCAAATCTAGTAACCCATGGATTACCCGTATTTGGAAATAATCTTATATGTCTTATTGTTTGATAATTTTGCGTAATCGGTCCTTATACGCTCGTATATCAAATGCTATGGTTTAATAAAGTTCCAAATTGGCGAGAAACATTCAATTTTTGTCTCTTCGCGCGCAAAAAGTAATCCAAGCGCACGTACGCAATTATGGCCACACACGCACGCGTCACGCATGATGCACAGTGCGCTTGTTTCCTTCATGCACGCCCGCTTCCTTCTTTATTCATTCGCTGCTCCAAGGAGGCTTCGCTAATTTGGAGCTAATCAAACTGTAGGTGTCTACGTACATGACGTATCTAACTTCGCTCTATAGTGTGGCCAACCATTTAGTTTATTGATATGAGTATATAGTTGATAAACCTCATAAGATATACAATTGTATGTGTTTTTATCTCCACAGCATTGTATTCACTGCAATTGGCGGAGTATAACATTTTCGAATCGTCCGGTTCTCTTTTCCAAGTAATCATAACAAGAGGTCCTTCCGGAGACATTCCAGCATATTTGGACAAGGAAGTATCGATCTGTAAGTTCAACCAATACAATCACAGCTTGACCTCAATCTCGACGGAATAAACAGTACGTGTTAACATGAGCATGATATTCTGTATTCTAGAATAAGGAATGTACATAATCTCACGTTACATACCATGTAATTCTTGATGTATTGGGTAATAAGTTTATTCATTTTTTCTCCCCCAGTAGTAATCAACTTTACCAAAACCACGTGCTACACTAAACATAATGACTATCAAAATATATATGCACGGCTAATTCGAGGGTTTATGAAACTACATACCGTAACACTATACATTATAAAATTACACTATGTCTCAAAAATGACAGTGACATAATGTCTCCTATTTCAAAATAAAAATTATTATGATTGCTTTCATCTAAAAGTTATGCCCATAACAAAGAGGTCATAAAATGAGTTTGGCCAGTTTCACTTTTTGAGCAATGAAAAGTTTACTTGTAGTAATTAAAATGATTGACTTTTTATCGTCATACAGAGCTTCTGACAGAGAACAAATTAAACTGTGTTTTTCCCCCAAGTAATTATTGATTAGTTGATTATGCTTAAAGACCAAATCCTTATAAATGTTACATGTTCATCACTGAAAATGGGCCAACTCGTGTGTTTTTGGTATGATTTTGTCACTGTTTAAGTTAAAACTGGGCAAAATACTGGTTTTGCAACGTCTTTAGACTATTGGTCCCATCTCCGTCATTATGCATTCCAATCACGTTCGCGATAATAGGGTGCGATCATTAGAATACACTCTGACGTCACTGCACAGAGATAGATAATCGACGTATGAAAAACTCAGCATTCTTTGTATACGCTTTCCAGATTTGAGTACGGTCACCTCCGGCGAAACCACTGATGACGATTTCCAGAGCGTGTCAAATCAAGAAATAATATTTCGTCATGGTGATAGTGTAAAACCAGGCCGGATTACCATCTATGATAACGAAATTCCCGAAAACGAGGAAAGCTTTAGTGTGATCATTTCCAACGGCAATCTAGATATTGATCCAAACGGGGAAAGCTCTCTCGTGAATATAAAGGACGACGATGGTAAGTGTTGAACAAACTGCGCTTGAATTTAATCCCCTAGGTCTCCTCTAACCAGCCAGATCCTTTGTGAATATCTTAAGGTTGAGATTTCTCCATCTCCACACTATTTCATCTGTCACCAAATCAACAGTTGCAAGCAACTAGTCAGAGTTGACCTATACCTTTAATTGAGAAAATGATATTCAAACTGACATGACAGTTGATGTGTTAGATTGACATTTTAAGATAACCAAAAACAAATCATTTTATTTTTAAAATGCTAACCAATTTGCATAAATTATGAATGTTCATTAAAGAAACAAAAATCATTAAGCTTTCATGCTTATGGCACGAAAGACTATATGCAAGTAGGATTGTATATGTGGCGTTATAAAAAGGCATTTAAACCCGGTATAGTCCTTGCTAAGTTCTGATATTCGGCTGATTTGCTACCATGTGAAAAGAATAGACCCTCCAGTTTTAAGCTCCTCTTATCTTTATCCTCAACAGCCTCTATTTAGATATTTATCGAATTATCAATATTTCATCTTTTCCCTCTGCCTCTAACAGTCCAGGTGCAACCAATGCGTACGAAATAACGTATCGATTTCACTCGGAGAATTCAAATTGTCGTATGTTTGGCTTCAAATGGCATCAATTGACATCAAATAGCTTCCAATGGTATCTAAAAGCTGCGATTTGATACATACATTTATCGAATTTTGGCATCAGTGAAGTTATTTTGGCATCAGTGAAGTTATTTTGGCATCAGTGAAGTTATTTTGGCATCAGTGAAGTTATTTTGGCATCAGTGAAGTTATTTTGGCATCAGTGAAGTTATTTTGGCATCAGTGAAATCATTTTGGCATCAGTAAAATCATTTTGGCATCATGTGAAATCATTTTGGCATCAGTGAAATCATTTTGGCATCAGTGAAATCATGTTGGCATACTAAATTGAAGGCATTAATGCCAAATTGGCAGCACTGATGCCAAATATGACTTCACTGATGCCAAAATGATTTCACTGATGCCAAAATAACTTCACTGATACCAAAATAACTTCACTGCATTACGGTTCCGTTCCCTTTAAGTTTTGAGATTTCTCTAGCCACGGAAAAGGGCTAGTATCCGTGGTAATAAATTATGCTTGGTTTCCCCCAACTCTTTGAGTTATTGCACCAGCTGTCAGTGCCTACGGCGCTTTGGGTAGCTACTCCGGCCGTTCGGCCGGCAGGTTTTAACTGGGTTTTTTTTGGTAGCAAGGCCGTCACAGTAGTGGGGGTTTTTATGAAATTAAATCAATGCAGATTTTGTTGTTTTTTCGTGATTTTAAGTACAGAAATGAATAAATGACATAAATGTACCCACAAATTGGTTTTTGAACGATCAAATTCGGAGTTATACATCGAAAGTTAGGACATTTTATCGGGCCAAGAATTAACAGGTATAAATTCACTTTTAAATTGACTTTTACCGATTAGTGAATATTCCACTTTAAAATAAGACCAAATGTAGTCATTTTCATTGAGGCAATATGTAATTATCGCTGTTTTAGAATGGCCATCCAAAAATAAACATATTGTAAAACGATGTTCAACGCACGGGTCAAGCCATTATAGACGGTCTATGGTCAAATGGTCAAGCATAGGGTTGCACACCACCAAATACATCTCCCATAGGGTTACACGTGAAATGCACACTTTTAAAATGGATATTTCTCGACGTTATAAGAAACTGGTAACTTGAAATTTTGTTTCAACTTGAAGATGAAAGCCATGACTACTAACTCAACAACTCATATATGGGGGGTAACCGGCATAATTTTGAGCTAGAGCCTTTTCAAAAAGTACGAGTTGAGTTTTCCTGGTCACACGCAATTGTTGATTAAGATTATTGCGTCAGATACCGGAAATGACCTGAACACAAATGTCTCTGTTAAAATATTAAAAAATCATCATTGCATCAATTTTTTTGGACCTGAAGAACGCTGATGTGTCTGTCAAAATTCACACTATATTAATTTCGCCATAACATGTAGTAAATACCCTAATTTTAAACTGTAATTTACAATAGGTCTCCCATTTCGGCACAGAAACGGGCCGGTTTTGGACTTTTGCCTCAAAGGGGGTTGGGCCAGACGTTATTTAGTGGTGTGAAACCTATTATAGGTTGCACACCACCAAATACATCTCCCATAGGGTTACACGTGAAATGCACACTTTTAAAATGGATATTTCTCGACGTTATAAGAAACTGGTAACTTGAAATTTGGTTTCAACTTGAAGATGAAAGCCATGACTACTAACTCAACAACTCATATATGGGGGGTAACCGGCATAATTTTGAGCTAGAGCCTTTTCAAAAAGTACGAGTTGAGTTTTCCTGGTCACACGCAATTGTTGATTAAGATTATTGCGTCAGATACCGGAAATGACCTGAACACAAATGTCTCTGTTAAAATATTAAAAAATCATCATTGCATCAATTTTTTTGGACCTGAAGAACGCTGATGTGTCTGTCAAAATTCACACTATATTAATTTCGCCATAACATGTAGTAAATACCCTAATTTTAAACTGTAATTTACAATAGGTCTCCCATTTCGGCACAGAAACGGGCCGGTTTTGGACTTTTGCCTCAAAGGGGGTAGGGCCAGACGTTATTTAGTGGTGTGAAACCATAGTTCTCACAGCAAAGGCCCGGCCCTGCTATCTATAGCTACACGTGTAGCTGAGAGCAAAAGCCAGCTGAGTCATGCTCCCTGCTGAATTGGTCAACAGGGTTGATAAACATTCACTTTGCCGCACCATTGGGCTAGTTTTTATTCCTAGGCCGCGAAACACACTCATCGACAATATGTGTGACTTCGGTAAATATACCTGATATGTATGCAGCCGGCGAGACTTTAGCACACTTTTAGTTAGCAACACTGCGGGTGGTTAACTTGTCGTGGTCATTCGGAACTTTAATTGGTGTTGGATAGTGCCGTTGATTACTTTCTTGCCGATACTGACGAAACTTTCAAATTCGTCACTACGAAATTAACGGAAATTATACTAACACATCAATATGTGCTAAACTTGTGAACTATTCACAACATCGTAATACTTAAAATACTTAATACTACGTATATCAACTCGGATCACTATGACTATGTGGAATATTGGAGATAAGATACAAGCAGTAGATGAGAGAGGTCTCAGATTAACATGACGGTATGGTGTAGAACTGAAATCGGTCACTCACACAGCCACCCTAACACTCCCCTCATACTTTCCTAGGACAACTGCCATATACCTCAAAATACCACAACACTCTTGTACATAGACAGCCAAATACCCCAAAATACCACAAAATTCTGCTGGGGTACTTTGTGGTCTTTGGTCATGCATGCACATATCCAGTACTAGGTAAAAGATGGTTACATACCATATACCACAATATACTCCAGGACTCTTGCACACAGAGAACCAAATACCCCAATATACCACAGCATACTGTTGTGGTATATTGAGGTATTTGGTCATTCAGACACACAATAAATCACCATGTAAAACTTTGGTTATAACCAAATACCACAAAATCTCACAATATTTTTTTGTGGTTCATGGCTGTTAAAATATCAAATTCAATAATGTATAGAAACTAGATCATGTATATTACTTAGTTTTCTTGTGACCTTTAGATTATTTTTCAAGTCATTTTGACCCTAACACTGTTGGATTTGGCAGTTTGCAACTACAAGTGTTAGTGTTGTATTCTGTTGGATTCAGCAGGGTAGTAGGGTAATAATACATTGTTGGATTCTGTTGGATTTGGCATGGAATAGTTTTATGCGATTGTTGGACTTTGTTGGATTTAATAGTTTGTACAAATAGTTTTTAATTCAATAGCTTGTTGGACTCTATTGGATTTGGCGGTGTATTACATTTCAACATATGTTGGACTTTGTTGGATTTAACAGTTAGTTCATATAGCAGATAGACATAGATTGTTACAATATATATGGAGGGGAGGGGGACGTACAATTATTGTGATGTTTGTGATGAGGGAAAATGAATACGATTAATCAATGGTGTCAAATTTAACATAAATTTTAAAATATTGAGTTGTGGATGGCGAGCATATTCAGGGGAAGAAACATGGCTGACCCCAGGCAGTGCCATGAACTTATATTTAGCTACTCAGTACTCCATCCACTCCTCCCACGGTTGTGTTTAGTGTTAGTGTTAGTGTTAGTGTTAGTGTTAGAGCCAGTGCCGCCTTGGTGAGGCTGGTTGGTTGAAGGAATGCTACCAGTACCGAACCAAATAGCATCACAATCGACCATCATTGCGCTGACACTACTATATAGACAGATTTTTGTTTTTATAGTCACACGTTTTCCTGAATCTACTATCAATGGTGTTAAATTTAACATAATGTAAATTTAAAAATATTGAGATGTGGATGGCGAGCATATTCAGGGGAAGAAACATGGCTGACCCCAGGCAGTGCCATGAACTTATATTTAGCTACTCAGTACTCCATCCACTCCTCCCACGGTTGTGTTTAGTGTTAGTGTTAGTGTTAGTGTTAGAGCCAGTGCCGCCTTGGTGAGGCTGGTTGGTTGAAGGAATGCTACCGAACCACATAGCATCACAATCGACCATCATTGCGCTGACACTACTATATAGACAGATTTTTGTTTTTATAGTCACGCGTTTTCCTGAATCTACTATCAATGGTGTTAAATTTAACATAATGTAAATTTAAAAATATTGAGATGCACACATAATTGAATTGAATGAATTATTGTTGATATAATGTTCAGATTATATATATCATGTATATAGTCTCTTTTGAATTTTAAATGCAGCTGTCCCACGACTTTGGACGTGGCGTTGGTAGGTTAACCCCGTGGCCCATCACTGTTCAGCTGAATTTATTAGCCAAATTTATGAAAAACTTGAAGGATGGAGGATAGCCAAATTGATGAAACACTTGAAGGATGAAGGATGATCTACAAATATAATCAGCCTCAGTAGAAGTTGTGATGAAATCATGTGAACGATGAAGAATAACATCGTTGAAGTCAGCCCGCTTTATCAAGTCGGAGTGAAACGCCCTGAAGGAGTGTAGGATGAAGGATGATCTACAAATATAATCAGCCTCAGTAGAAGTTGTGATGAAACCATGTGAACGATGAAGAATAACATCGTTGAAGTCAGCCCGCTTTATCAAGTCGGAGTGAAACGCCCTGAAGGAGTGTAGGATGAAGGATGATCTACAAATATAATCAGCCGTAGGATGAAGGATGATCTACAAATCAGCCTCAGTAGAAGTTGTGATGAAACCATGTGAACGATGAAGAATAACATCGTTGAAGTCAGCCCGCTTTATCAAGTCGGAGTGAAACGCCCTGAAGGAGTGTTGGAGTGAAGGATGATCTACAAATATAATCAGCCTCAGTAGAAGTTGTGAAAAACTTGAAGGATGGAGGATGTCCCATCCAAAATTTACTCGAAAGCGATGTTTGATTACAGGATGAATGATATACAACTGGAATTGGAATTAATTATCTTGAAGCTAAGTGAAACCTGGAGAGAGAGATAGCTAAAGCGATGACGGCTAATGATGCTCAGTAGAAGTTGTGATGAAACCATGTGAAAGATGATGAATAACATTGTTGAAATCAGCCCGCTTTATCAAGCTCAGTAGAAGTTGTGATGAAACCATGTGAACGATGAAGAATAACATCGTTGAAGTCAGCCCGCTTTATCAAGTCGGAGTGAAACGCCCTGAAGGAGTGTAGGAGTGAAGGATGATCTACAAATATAATCAGCCTCAGTAGAAGTTGTGATGAAACCATGTGAACGATGAAGAATAACATCGTTGAAGTCAGCCCGCTTTATCAAGTCGGAGTGAAACGCCCTGAAGGAGTGTAGGAGTGAAGGATGATCTACTAATATAATCAGCCTCAGTAGAAGTTGTGATGAAACCATATGAACGATGAAGAATAACATCGTTGAAGTCAGCCCGCGTTATCAAGTCGGAGTGAAACGCCCTGAAGGAGTGTAGGAGTGAAGGATGATCTACTAATATAATCAGCCTCAGTAGAAGTTGTGATGAAACCATGTGAACGATGAAGAATAACATCGTTGAAGTCAGCCCGCTTTATCAAGTCGGAGTGAAACGCCCTGAAGGAGTGTAGGAGTGAAGGATGATCTACTAATATAATCAGCCTCAGTAGAAGTTGTGATGAAACCATGTGAACGATGAAGGATAACATCGTTGAAGTCAGCCCGCTTTATCAAGTCGGAGTGAAACGCCCTGAAGGAGTGTAGGAGTGAAGGATGATCTACTTATATAATCAGCCTCAGTAGAAGTTGTGATGAAACCATGTGAACGATGAAGAATAACATCGTTGAAGTCAGCCCGCTTTATCAAGTCGGAGTGAAACGCCCTGAAGGAGTGTAGGAATGAAGGATGATCTACAAATATAATCAGCCTCAGTAGAAGTTGTGATGAAACCATATGAACGATGAAGAATAACATCGTTGAAGTCAGCCCGCGTTATCAAGTCGGAGTGAAACGCCCTGAAGGAGTGTAGGAGTGAAGGATGATCTACTAATATAATCAGCCTCAGTAGAAGTTGTGATGAAACCATGTGAACGATGAAGAATAACATCGTTGAAGTCAGCCCGCTTTATCAAGTCGGAGTGAAACGCCCTGAAGGAGTGTAGGAGTGAAGGATGATCTACTAATATAATCAGCCTCAGTAGAAGTTGTGATGAAACCATGTGAACGATGAAGAATAACATCGTTGAAGTCAGCCCACTTTATCAAGTCGGAGTGAAACGCCCTGAAGGAGTGTAGGAGTGAAGGATGATCTACTAATATAATCAGCCTCAGTAGAAGTTGTGATGAAACCATGTGAACGATGAAGAATAACATCGTTGAAGTCAGCCCGCTTTATCAAGTCGGAGTGAAACGCCCTGAAGGAGTGTTGGAGTGAAGGATGATCTACAAATATAATCAGCCTCAGTAGAAGTTGTGAAAAACTTGAAGGATGGAGGATGTCCCATCCAAAATTTACTCGAAAGCGATGTTTGATTACAGGATGAATGATATACAACTGGAATTGGAATTAATTATCTTGAAGCTAAGTGAAACCTGGAGAGAGAGATAGCTAAAGCGATGACGGCTAATGATGCTCAGTAGAAGTTGTGATGAAACCATGTGAAAGATGATGAATAACATTGTTGAAATCAGCCCGCTTTATCAAGCTCAGTAGAAGTTGTGATGAAACCATGTGAACGATGAAGAATAACATCGTTGAAGTCAGCCCGCTTTATCAAGTCGGAGTGAAACGCCCTGAAGGAGTGTAGGAGTGAAGGATGATCTACAAATATAATCAGCCTCAGTAGAAGTTGTGATGAAACCATGTGAACGATGAAGAATAACATCGTTGAAGTCAGCCCGCTTTATCAAGTCGGAGTGAAACGCCCTGAAGGAGTGTAGGAGTGAAGGATGATCTACTAATATAATCAGCCTCAGTAGAAGTTGTGATGAAACCATGTGAACGATGAAGAATAACATCGTTGAAGTCAGCCCGCTTTATCAAGTCGGAGTGAAACGCCCTGAAGGAGTGTAGGAGTGAAGGATGATCTACTAATATAATCAGCCTCAGTAGAAGTTTTGATGAAACCATGTGAACGATGAAGAATAACATCGTTGAAGTCAGCCCGCTTTATCAAGTCGGAGTGAAACGCCCTGAAGGAGTGTAGGAGTGAAGGATGATCTACTAATATAATCAGCCTCAGTAGAAGTTGTGATGAAACCATGTGAACGATGAAGAATAACATCGTTGAAGTCAGCCCGCTTTATCAAGTCGGAGTGAAACGCCCTGAAGGAGTGTAGGAGTGAAGGATGATCTACAAATATAATCAGCCTCAGTAGAAGTTGTGATGAAACCATATGAACGATGAAGAATAACATCGTTGAAGTCAGCCCGCGTTATCAAGTCGGAGTGAAACGCCCTGAAGGAGTGTAGGAGTGAAGGATGATCTACTAATATAATCAGCCTCAGTAGAAGTTGTGATGAAACCATGTGAACGATGAAGAATAACATCGTTGAAGTCAGCCCGCTTTATCAAGTCGGAGTGAAACGCCCTGAAGGAGTGTAGGAGTGAAGGATGATCTACTAATATAATCAGCCTCAGTAGAAGTTGTGATGAAACCATGTGAACGATGAAGAATAACATCGTTGAAGTCAGCCCGCTTTATCAAGTCGGAGTGAAACGCCCTGAAGGAGTGTAGGAGTGAAGGATGATCTACTAATATAATCAGCCTCAGTAGAAGTTGTGATGAAACCATGTGAACGATGAAGAATAACATCGTTGAAGTCAGCCCGCTTTATCAAGTCGGAGTGAAACGCCCTGAAGGAGTGTAGGAGTGAAGGATGATCTACTAATATAATCAGCCTCAGTAGAAGTTGTGATGAAACCATGTGAACGATGAAGAATAATATCGTTGAAGTCAGCCCGCTTTATCAAGTCGGAGTGAAACGCCCTGAAGGAGTGTAGGAGTGAAGGATGATCTACTAATATAATCAGCCTCAGTAGAAGTTGTGATGAAACCATGTGAACGATGAAGAATAACATCGTTGAAGTCAGCCCGCTTTATCAAGTCGGAGTGAAACGCCCTGAAGGAGTGTAGGAGTGAAGGATGATCTACTAATATAATCAGCCTCAGTAGAAGTTGTGATGAAACCATGTGAACGATGAAGAATAACATCGTTGAAGTCAGCCCGCTTTATCAAGTCGGAGTGAAACGCCCTGAAGGAGTGTAGGAGTGAAGGATGATCTACAAATATAATCAGCCTCAGTAGAAGTTGTGATGAAACCATATGAACGATGAAGAATAACATCGTTGAAGTCAGCCCGCGTTATCAAGTCGGAGTGAAACGCCCTGAAGTAGTGATGATTAAGACGGAAGAGAATGCCTTGCTTGAAGGATGGAGGACTGGAAGACTTGAAAACCTTGAAGGATATACAACTGGACTCTATCTTGAAGTGAAGACGAAGGAGGATGAAAACGTCAGCTAAATAGCAACAAAAGGGCATCAACTTGTAGACACATTAGGTACGGCAGCATGGTACTTTGTAAAACATTGTCCTCTACAAAGATTGACGTTGCAAGACATGCATCCAAATCTGGATGTGATCAACCGTTTTTTGTCTTTTGCCCTCCGTCTCCCATCTTCTTTGCATTGGTAACACTGCCGCCCTGAATCGCCAGGCATCCGGATGCATATGTGTTGCGGTCCATTGTAAAAAGGCACCGGACGAGCTTTGGTATTTTGCCGACGGAAGCCCACACTTTGATGATTAACCTCTCCACGCATATAGCCATCAATCAACGCCTCGGCGATGTCCATTACGAAATGACTGTGGTTGGCTTTGAAAGGACGACGTGTGGTGGTTGCAGATGAATCGTCTGATGAAGAGCCATCGACTCTGTCGTTATTCAGGGATGCGTTATAACAAATGAAAGCATTCACTCTGCTGATGTCAATCAAAAAGTAAAAAAGCTGCTTCCACCAAGTCTGGCTTTTTCTGGCGCATGTGTGGTATGCCCGAAGTTGATCTGCTCGGTCAACACCACCCATGAACTTGGTATATGCAATGACTGCTGGTGGAGCCGGTATATTATGTTCCTTAGACTTTTGGATTCCATCGAATGAAAAAACTCTCTTTACAAAATCGGTGAGCTTGTCACGAAATGCGTTGAAGGCAGACGATAAAATGGACATTATAGAAGAGTCATGCCACAGCGAGTATGTCAAACGATTCAGTTGTCTGCTGTAAAAGGTGCCTCTTTTTGTCCGCTTCATTGCCTTGATGGACGCCACTTTCTGCATGCTTGGGTTTTTCCGTGGATCATTGGACAGTTGAAGCGGAAGGCCTTTGGAGTTCATTCGGATGGCTCCGGTGACGTAGGTGTCTTCTGCAAGTAGTTCGTCAGCGAGATTGACACTGGTATAAAGCTTGTCACAAAATACATGATGAAAACGCTTGAAAAAAGGTTTGAGGACATTCAAAGCGATTGCCAGCATCTTGTTGCCTGGTGTTCCAAGAGATCGGTGGATGTCAAAATTCATCATGTACCCAGTGACAGACTCGCAGACGGCATACACTTTGAAACCGCATCGGATCGGTTTCAAAGGCATAAAAAACTTCCTAACAAATCCCTTAAATCCTTTGTAACGGACCATCGCTTCATCCAACGCTATCTCTCTCTCCGGTCGGTATTTGGTCTGACATCTCCTGACGACTGTTTCCCACAAGAAGCGAATTGGATACAAAGGGTTGTTCCTCTTCTTGTTGAAAATATGTTGCCTTTGTTGGGTTGTAGATGTAGGCCAGTGGTCAGGATTGTCTTTTGGTGAAGCGCATTGGAGGTTGGTGGAGATCATTTGGTATCGCTTCCTCGACATGGTCCGAGCAATCAGCTCATTTCTGAAGCCAGGGCGAGTGGACCAATACTCGGCAAAATTACGAAGCTTGCAGATCCCCATCACCATGGTGATTCCAAGCCATGCCCGAATCTCTGGAACTGAAGTGAGCGCCTTCTTCTTCTCTATCAAAACCACATTAGTCCAGTTTACAATAAGCTGGATCAGTGTAAGTGGAAAAAACTGGAGAAAAAAATCCAATGCTGTGTATCCGGCAGAATCAAAGGCGGGTCCAGTTGGTGTAGCCCCTCGAAATCTTCTAATTCGATTGCGACGCAGTCTGCGTGTCCACTTGTTTCGGCATGGTCGGTTCTTCTCATTTTCGTCGTCGTCCGTGTCTGAATTACTCGGCTGTGGCGAGTCCGGATCGTTGTCGGAGTCCGGGTCCAAGAACTTCTTAGGTCGTTTTCGTTTCTTGTGAACATACGCTGGGCCAGGTGTCGCCGCCTCCTCTTCATCATCATCATCATCATCATCATCGTCATCATCATCCTCTTCTTCACCGGAATCGTTGTCATCAACATTACTTTCATCACCGTTGTCTCCATCTCCAACCTGATCATCTCCATCTGCATGTTGTTGGTCTTCACTACTTTCTTCACTACTACCGTAATCTACCAGTCCACGTCTGTCTCCATCTGCACGTTGTCGGTCTGGACTATCTTCTTGACTGACTACATCATCTCCCTGTCCATGATCTTCACTCTCTCCTCTGTTTCCAACTGCACGTTGTGGGTCTGGACTATCTTCTTGACTGACTACATCATCTCCCTGTCCATGATCTTCACTCTCTCCTCTGTTTCCAACTGCACGTTGTGGGTCTGGACTATCTTCTTGACTGACTACATCATCTCCCTGTCCATGATCTTCACTCTCTCCTCTGTTTCCAACTGCATGTTGTGGGTCTGGACTATCTTCTTGACTGACTACATCATCTCCCTGACCACGATCTTGACTCTCTTCTCTGTTTCCAACTGCACGTTGTGGTTCTGGACTATCTTCTTGACTGACTACATCATCTCCCTGACCACGATCTTGACTCTCTCCTCTGTTTCCAACTGCACGTTGTCGGTCTGGACTATCTTCTTGACTGACTACATCATCTCCCTGACCACGATCTTGACTCTCTCCTCTGTTTCCAACTGCACGTTGTCGGTCTGGACTATCTTCTTGACTGACTACATCATCTCCCTGACCATGATCTTGACTCTCTCCTCTGTCTCCATCTGCACGTTGTCCGTCTGCACTACCTTCTTCATCTTCCACTCCACGTCTGTCTTTATCTGCATGTTGTCGGTTTGGACTTATTTCTTCACTAACATCATCATCTCCCGTTCCGCGATCTTCTCGCCTGTCCCCTTTGGCTCCTTCTCCTCTGTCTGATGAAGTATCTTCATTCTTCGCTCGTTTCCTCTCCTCATTACTTTCTCCAATTTTTTGTCTTTTCCTTTCATTAGCGATAGCTTCTTCGAATTCGAGGTCATCCGGTTCGTCTGTCTCGAACTCCTCCGCAGTATCATCTTCATTTTCGCTGCTATCACCATCAAAAAAAGAATGGCTATCTTCATCTTCTTCCTCCTCCTCTTTTGAAGAAAAATAGGCCGCCATTTCTTTATAATCTTTTTTCTCCTTGTCCGACAAATAATCCACGTCATCATCATCGTTGTCTTTGGAACCTCGTGGCATTTTTTTGGTCTTACGAGTCTGAGACTTCTGCTTCATCATCTTCTGTTTCATCTTCTGCTCCTTTTCCTTCTGCTCCTTTTCCTTCTTCTTTTCCTTCTTCTTTTCCTTCTTCTTTTCCTTCTTCTTTTCCTTCTTCTTTTCCTTCCTCTTCTGATTATCTATCAACTGCTTCTTCCTCATCTTTTCCATAAAAGAATCTTGCTTATCCATTCTCGTAACTCTTTTGCTGCCGACAAGAGTGTGCATAAATGAATCACCCTCTCTGGTATGAATATCACTCTGCAAAGCTCTCAACTCACGGGTCGCCATACTATTTAGTAGGTGTTACTAAATGTAAAGTTATAACTAAGTAGTATATAATAACTTTATTGAATGTTGAAAACGTAGTTGTGCATTAGTTGCTATACAATACAAGTTCATGAATATTAATATTCTTGAAAAGCTTTACCATGGTAACCCATCACTAATTGGCTGAAATGTTCCCGCCATTTTGTTATGTAATAAATAATTGCATAATTTTCACCTGATACAGATAACAATCCTCATTCATTTTCCCGCCAACTTCGTTTTATTATATAATATCTACACAACTTTTTTGATTGGACAATATTGCCGCCAAATGTCAGTAACTTTTCTGATTGGCTGAATGTTCCCGCCATTTTGTTATGTAATCAATAATTGCAGAATTTTCACCTGATACAGATAATAATCCTCAATCATTTTCCCGCCAACTTCGTTTTATTATATGATATCTACACACATTTTTTGTTCGTTGATTGGACAATATTGCCGCCGAATTTAAGTCACTTCTCTGATAGGATCAGTTTCCCCACAAAATGTTATTAACTTTTCTTATTTGGAAACCATTTCTTGCCAAATTAATATCAACTTTTTGATAGTATATCATTTCCCTCTAGTAAAGTTTATTCAAAACTCACAAGTTTAATCAAGGTTTGAATTTAATTTACAATTCATCATTATTTCCTTTTTACTGAAAAAAATAAAGTTACCTATAAAAAAATGGAACTGTCCTGTCCTTGATGGGGTTTTATTAAATTGTTGTTAAGTTAATTAGGAGCACTTTGACATTGACATTTAGTGTTTTTTTCTCTTCTAGGTCATATCTTATTTCCCATGGAAATGGGTGCTTGTGTTATAGTTCAATCAGTTCCAAATTGGCGAGAAATATTCAGTTTTTAGCTAAATCCACGCGCAAAAGTAATCCAAGCGTATAAGCTCGATTTTGGCATACGCAAGCGTCACGCATACACTGACACTGTGACATTGCCCGCCATATTGTGCCATGCTAGCATTTTGCGCGAGAAGTTCTTAATTCATTTGCTGCTGTAAACAGCTTTCGCCAATTTGGAACTGACTGAACTATAGCATCCACTATGATGTGTACTGTGTAATTGGAAGTGACAGCTGACCATGAATGTTTAACATACCCATCAAGAACACTTCTAGGTTTATTCTAAAGCCAGTGCAATATTTTTGTTTCCTCAATTTTTTGCAGAAGAACCTATATTTTTATAGCATGAAATATCTGAGACTAATAGTCTCAGGATATATTCACACATTTTCTAAATAATATCTTATATGAAAGTTAAATATTTGCACGCATATAAATCTCACACATCTTTGCTAATTCCAAAATGTTTAATGTATGTGAATATTTCATGAAAACTTTGACCTGTTCTTGAGCTTGGTGGTAAAACCTGTCATGCATAATTATGGATTTGTCCCAAATTATAATATCCCATTATCTATTTTCTTCTGTGTGTAGGGGGTGGGGGGGGGGGGGGGGGGGATGAGTGTAAGCAATATTTGTGTCACAAAGAGTGAACCATTTTGCCAGAGTGAGAACAATTCAAACTCCATCAGCATATAACCAAACCAGGATGTTATTAGAATCTAAATGAATTCCCTTGAAGTGTAGTGTAGAGAGATAGCCAAAGGTCACAAGAAACTAACATAAATAGTTTTAAATGTTATGTCTCTAGTTTATTATTTGAATAAAAGTGTTCAGCAATTTTGATGTGTCTATAAACAACCAACTACCACAAATTACCACGACTGGTCATTAGCTACTTACCTACCAAATACCCCAAAATACCACGCGTGTTTCATATGCATCAACACCCATATACCCCAAAATACCACGACATCGTAATACATAGACAACCAAATACCCCAAAATACCACAAGCATTTGAGATGTGTGTGGAATACCAAATACCCCAAAAGACCACAAGAAGGCACCTTGTGGTATTTTGGGGTATATGGTAGTGTTAGGGTTAAAGTACACCAATACACTGATTTCGGCCCGTCCCGTCCCCTTCGCACGTCAGCCAACATCAGCATGCGACCGACAGTTCTAGGACTGATGTTGCTGCGCTGCTTGTAGCGAGACTATACACGCTGCACTTGTTGACGGGGAATCCCTTGCTTGTCCATACACTAAAGAAGTCGTCTATGACTTTTCCCACATTGCTATCAGTGTAATAATATAAATTTAAATACTTAGAATTCCTTAACATCATATAGGCCTACTAACAAATGTTATTTTGCTATCGGGGCTTAATGGGGTTGTCGGGGATTTCAAACAATTCAAACAATCTGGCAGGGAAAATCGCAGGAGGAATCACGTACAGGATCAGGATATGTGTAGCAACTAGCAACGGTAGTGAAAACCCATTTAAAATGTTTGAATAAATAGTCAAAATTAATTTCAATTGGCCATAATCCTACTTTAAATTAAAACTAAAAAGAAATTCATCCTATGACATACGACCTTTCTTACAACATACTATCCCCCATTTATGTCAGCATAAGGTTCTTTATTAAATTGAAAGTTGCATTTTGTGCTTTGATTTTTAAAATGTTAAAATATAAGCATTATCATCATCCATACTACACTACTTGACCAGCCAGTCAGTGCTTGCCTGGGGGCTAACTGCTCTACATGTGGTGGATAGTTCAATGGCCTTGTGCCTGGCAGGACTGCAGTAGTTTTCGGTCCTGTCAAACTGTCAAACTGCAAAACAAAAATGGTCTCAATCGGTACAGGCGCCGAGAACGTAATGGATGGCAAAATAGTTTCACTGATGCCAAAATAACTTCACTGATGCCAAGAAAGACTTCACTGTTGCCACGAAAAACTTCACTGATGCCAAATATGATTTCACTGATGCAAAAACGGCATCATTGATGCCATTTAAATCAATTTGCAGCTTTTAGATGCCGTTGGAAGCTATTTGATGTCAATTGTTGCTATCTGAAGCCAAAAATACGACAAAGACGCCATTTCAATTCTCCTAGTGTTTCCCTATGTTTGCAATAAGTAAATTGGATGAACGAATATAGGCCAAATCTGAACAGCTCAGTGACCTGTCACGGTTTCTAATAAGATGTTTGCACTTTGACTTGAAGGATTTATATCGTTATCTCTGGAAGACAGTGAGAAGATCGTCAGTGAAGACAAGGGAAGTGTCACTTTTACAGTCACGAGGAAGGGCTTCCTTAATGACGACGGAGAAGACCAGAGTTTAATGCTCGTAGCTACAGCGAGTAAGTATCACCAATAATCAATTGATCCAACGAATTATATTGAGTTTTAACAGCATATAAGTTGGTAAATTAACAAATACAACATGGTTTGAGGGAAAGTAGTGCCAACTACAACTGGTCCGTGGTGTTGGATGACTGGTGACTACCTCCCGACGCGGAGCACCAAGGACAAGTAGTTTAACATTCCTTTCCCAAAAGAAACCATGTTGTATTTGTTTTATTACACCTCATACATATTTCATAGTCTAAACTAAATTAAAAATCGGGGGGAAAAGCTTACGTTGCTCCCGCGTAGGCTCGTAGTCGTACAGGCTGTCCCGCCAAAATGATTAGTACCCATCGATGCCCAAAGTTCAATACTTTTTGTCATCATCAAAATCGATGGGATTAGATCAGTTAATTTTACATCATCTTTGTCATACTGTACTAGTTCATTAGAATTTTAGATCATGAATATCGAATTTATCAAACTCAAGATACACTCCATTATGTAAAACATGGTGATTTCACCCTTTTGACAAATGTGTGTGTTATTACAGCTTGTTTGAAAGAAACTTGTGTATTCTCATAATCTCTTATTGTCTACTTAATATAATCTTGTGTGTCTTTCTGTTGTAACTGTTATTAGTTATGGGTGTTCAAATCATTAATAATTCTTATCCTTAATTCAATTTAATGGGTAAAAGAAGTTTGTCACACTTGAGTGACCCCATGCATTGATTTATTTGACAAGTGTTTAGGGACTTCTAAATGAAGTGGTATTTGGTGAAACACCAGTAGCTTATATTTCATTTTCATATTGGAGAATGGATTTCGTGGGGTTAAACACTAAGGTCCGTATGCACAAAAGAGTTAGACCGGGTCTAAGTTAGACCTGGTCTAAGTGGATTTTGGTTTATGTGAAATGCACACTTTCATTACAATTCTTTCTCAAATTAGCTAACAAATTGTAAGATTCGGATGCAAAGTTCAAAAATAGCACAAAATATCTCATGAAAATGCAGAGGAAAACAGGTTTTGAGGCATGAATAAATTTCAAGTAGACCCGGTTTAACTTTAGACCCGGTCTAACTCTTTTGTGCATACGGACCTCAGTGACTATATCATTTTACCAAGTTTGGTATGTAGGAAATTGCATCCCCAATGAAAAAGATGTCTAAAACACTGCTAATTACCCATGAATACGTCTTTACCTGTTTAAATGTTCCTCAAGTTTAGCCTCAAAACAACTCATTATAGAAACAAAGCTTGGGGTCGCTCATGCGTGACGATCCATTTTTACTCTTCAAATTGAATCAAAATGAACAACAATATGATACAACAGCAGTTTAAAATAGAAAGGAACCAAAGGTATTAGCAGACAAGAGATTAAGAGAATGTATTAGTTTCTTTCAAATAAGCTGTTTTAAAACACATTTTTTTGCACTTTGCCAAAAAGGTGAAATCACCATGTCTTACACAATGGAGTGTAACTTCATTAAAATAAGCCCGATATTCATGATCTAAAATTCTAATGAAAGTGTACAGTATAGCAAATATGATAGAAAAACAACGGATCTAATTTCATTGATTTTGATGATGAAAAATGTATTGAACTTTGGGCATCGATGGGTACTAATCATTTTGGGACAGCCTGCAGTAGTAGACCTATGTCTGCTTACACCTACAGTACACACAGCGAGCCAAGAAGTGACGGACTCAATTCCCCTGGCAAAAGAACAATATCATTTAAACCCGTTTCCTAGTTTTCCACAATCATTGCTGCAGACCTTCACGGATTTTGATGCAGCATAATTATTCAAAAGAAGCCTAAAATCTGCGTCTGTTTAGTTCGCGCGAATTTCTTCGGTAGATATTTAGCAGACGACGCCATGTTTGTTGTTGTCAAGCAACCTCGTACTTGGCGTTACCGTTTAACATGTACGTAATATTCATAGGCTCTAGAATTGATTCGGTGACGGTGTTGATCAGCGGGAAGTAGTTCAAACTCTCGCATGTTTGGTAGTACAATAAACCTAACCAAACATTCGGTAGGTATTTTTATTTATCCGACTTGGTTAAAAATCAACCAATCAAAAAAGAGTATACCCTTATAAATATGTATGAGGTGTAATAGCATTTATTACTGAGACTTTATCAACCGATCAAATTCTTGTGGACTGATGATCCATCGCCCTGGTGGGAAACTTAACAAAAAAGTGGTCCGTCATTATTTAGAAGTCTTCAGTACATGTATAGGATCAATGATATGACTGAAAGAAAACCTGACAGTAATTTATATTGGCACCCGCCTTCGTTGAGCATGTTGGGCTTACATGTCTGACCCTGGCAAGGAATCAGTACCTACATTTTGACCCTGGCAATAACTATTGATCCTGGCAAAGAATCAGAATCAGGGCCTACATGTCTGGCCCTGACAATGAATCAGGGCCTATATGTCTGACCCTGGCAAAGAATCAGGGCCTACATGTCTGACCCTGACAAGGAATCAGGGCCTACATGTCCGGACCATAGCTAGGAATCAGGGCATACATGTCTGACCCTGGCAAGAAATCAGGGCCTTCATGTCTGACCCTGGCAAGGAATCAGTGCCTACATGTCTGACCATGGCAATGAACCAGGGCCTACATGTCTTATCCTGGCAAGGAATCAGGGCCTACGTGTTTGACCCCGGCAAGGAATCAGGGCCTACATGTATGACTCTGGCAAGGAATCAGCCTACATGTCCGGACCCTGGCAAGGAATCAAGGCCTACATTTCTGACCCTGGCAAGGAACTAGGGCCTACATGTCTTACCCTGGCAAGGAATCAGTGCCTACATGTCTGACCATGGCAATGAACCAGGGCCTACATGTCTTATCCTGGCAAGGAATCAGGGCCTACGTGTTTGACCCTGGCAAGGAATCAGGGCCTACAATTTCATCTTTCTCCGTTTTCCTTCGACAAATTGTTAGCGTAGGGATTGTGTATGTTTTAAGTATGCGTGAATACCATAGTATACGAACACACGTAAACGATTCATGGTTCAAGCGTGAGTACCCCAAAAGAGCGTTCCATCGCATCCAAAAGCCTAGAAAAAGATTGAAACGAAACACCAAAGGTCAAGTAGCTATTGCGTATTACGTATAAAGGGGACGTCCGAATGTTGCTGGTAACGTTACAAGTCATGCATTCTGCGCTGAATTATATTACACATAAAGTAAATAAATTCGTGTCACTAAATTTATTTTCCAAGTTGTTACAGCTCTTGGGGACTCTGCGAGTCCAGGTGTGGATTTTCAAGTGTTTAGTACAACGGTGACATTCGGCATTGGCGAAGCCTCTGTTACCGACACGATCAATATCAAAGATGACGACGTATCAGAATCTACAGAAACGTTTCGAATCGTGCTTACCGATGCTGATGGAGAGATTGACGAAGGCAATGATGAAGTCACAGTGACTATCATCGATAACGACGGTATTTTAAGGTTTAATGGTTGTCTGTAATTTAGGTAAACGCGGTTGCCCACCAAAATATTACCTAAGATCATACGTAGACGCAGTACGCATTGGACCTAATAATAAATGATAATACAAATACTTATATAGCGCAAGCAACGGCTGTACACCCCAAAGACTACACAATTACACACACTACATACATTATCTATATAATAATACGGAATCGCCCAATTTTATCCAGAGATGTTCTCCCCTTTTCGCACCTTCGATTGACTTTAAATTTTCTGTGCGAGTGCGTATGGGTCCCACGACGAACCAGTTTATGTTTGAATTTTCAAATTTGGGTTAGATTTCGTGAAATTCGAGGTTTTTTAGCCCGTTGCTACGTTATTGCTACGCGCTGCGTATACGCTGCACCGCACGCGGAATCGGGCGATCGCCGGTGTACGCGTATTCAGGCAATTGCCGGGGCACGAGTAATCGGGCAATTACCGGCACGCGCGTAATCGGGAGACTATCGGAGAACGCATAATGGCGCACACCGTAAGGTGCACACGCGTTAGTGGCGCAAAGCGTAGTTTGTTATGTGGTACAGTAAAGGCGGCAAGCATCCGTTGCTCCGAAGTGCAAACCCTATAGTACATGAAAAAGGCATGATGTGACATCAACAAAAAGGCAATCACCATCGCGGACCCATCCACAATGCGGGCCACGGGCAGGGCGCGCTATATAAAAACATAGATACGCCAGAAAACCGTGATATCATAACATGGGGGATACGAGGCCTATAAATAAACAAGGAACTGTTAGAGCAAAATATGCATGCAGTAATACACTTACGTTTAGGCCTACTGGAGAAATAATTTAATGTCAATAGGCCGAAAATAAAATAAATGGTGATCATGGTGAGACCCCGCCTCCCGCCAACTGTAAAAGACCCACTATAAAACTTAATAACACCACTAAAAAAACCAGTGGCGTCGCGGACCTAAATTTATTTAAAACACGTGTTCTATAGATGAGAGACTTGGCAAATTTTAGGGGTGGGGGCGACGGGGGCGTCCGCGAAGGGGGTTGTGAAATATAGGCCTACACGTGTGTATGAACATATGGGGTAGGCCTGTGGGTACCGGGAGTATGGAATATTAAGGGCACCTGTGAAAACTGGATTTAAGGATGTATGGGGTAGGTCCTATCTGAGTGGTTATTTCATGTCTTATTATGAAATACCTATAATAATATTAAGCGTTTCTGGGTAGGCGTTTTTAATATCCCTGGATTATTAGGGGCGTCGTGGCACCGATATTAGGATTAAGGGCACCTGGAGTATCAAGGACCTCTTCTATTTCACAATAGCCTATACGCTTTGATCATGTTGACGACTAACCGCACACTATCTTCTATATACCATGTATACACTATATGGGGTATGGGGTTGGTACAACCAAGCAACTTCTCTACTTTGAATCTGCAAATATAATCATTTCTCAACAACTACATGATACGATAAATGATCTCATCACTATATCCGCAAACCTGCCCACCGTGGTTCAAAAGGAATAAAGCGACGAAATCGACGAAAACCTAGAGACAAATGTGAAATTATCGGCCCATTGGATCATGCCTTGAAATCTATTCCTTCCATCAGGAAAGTACCCGCTTTTATTCCTCGGCCTGCATCTGTTCGTAATCATGATAATAACACTGATGCTGCTTCTGTTAATTTCAGTGTACTAAATGCTCGATCTCTCTGCAACAAAACCCATGTTATCTGTGATTATATTGTGGATAATGATTTGGATGTTTTCGCAATCACTGAGACTTGGTTGTCTGACTCAAATAAGCACAAGAAAGCTATTGGTGAACTTACTTTACCTGGTTATGATCGGTTTCATGTTCCTCGTCCAAATAGACGTGGTGGGGGAGTTGCGGTAATACACAGTCAATAACCAGAGGTACCAGCTCGCAGTTTAAATATCTCTCTTTTGAAAGTCTTTGTTGTGATCTGACATTTCCAGGAACATGTTCGTCTTTCAAATTGATAGTGATATACAGACCAACCTATAGTAAGAAACATCGCGTTACTGCTAGAGTTTTTTTCAAGAATTTTCGGGCTTTCTTAGCACACTGTTCTCTACTACAAAGAACAAACTCCTAATCGTTGGTGATTTTAACTTGAAGATACAAATGATAGCGACACTTCACGATTGAAAGAATTGCTGGATATTTGTAATTTGATCAGTATGTTGATTTTCCGTCTCACATCAAAGGACATATTTTGGATTTAATCATTGCTCGCGCCTCTGATAATCTCATCAATTCTGTTAATGTCGACTGTTTGATGACTGATCATGTTTCGATTCTCTGCAAGTTGAACCTCAAGAAACCTCACCCTTTAAAACGGCAAATTTCTTATAGAAAACTTAAAGAAATTGACGTTGAACGATTTACTCTGGACATTGAGACATCTTGTGCAGATATTGATTTATCAACAGAACTAAATGAAATTGTTCATAAATACAACTCATCTCTCCGCTACATTTTAGATACTCACGCACCTCTAAAGTCTCGCACGATTACAATTCGACCTTCCAATCCCTGGTATTCCCCAGAGATTGATGTAGCAAAGAAACTAAGGAAAAGACTTGAACGCAAATGGAGGAAATCAAAGTTGGAAGTGGATGAGATTTTTATAACTCAGCGGCAACATATTTATAACATGATTTATGATGCCAAGGCAACATATTTTAGAGGCAAGATTTCAAATTGTGCTGATCAGAAAGAGCATTTTAAGATTGTTGAGAGTCTTTTATTTCAAAAGGGAAAACCAAAACTTCCTTCTCACAATTCTAAGGAACAATTGGCGCACAAATTTAACAATTTCTTTGTTTCAAAAATTACTAAGATACGCAACGACTTGGACTCTGAATCTACTGCTACTGATAACCTGAACTCCTCTACTATTTTGGACAATGTACATGATTTAACTACACATTTAGATGGTTTTTCTCCCCCATCTGAAGAAGAGGTTTGTAAAATCATCAGAGCTTCACCATCAAAATCATGTGATTCTGACCCTATTCCTACTTGGCTTTTAAAGAAACATCTTCACCAGCTTGCTCCACTTATTACACGGATTGTTAATCTTTCATTGGAATCTGCTGTTTTCCCATCTTGTTTCAAGACTGCTCTTGTCACACCTCTTCTTAAGAAGCCATCGCTTGACTCTGAGATCTTAAAAAACTACCGCCCTGTCTCAAACTTAGCTTTCCTCTCAAAAATAATTGAGAAAGTTGTATCATCTCGGATAGCTCATCACCTCGCTTCTAACAACCTATATGAATGTCTTCAATCTGCTTATAGGAAACACCATGGAACTGAAACTGCATTACTACAGAATGTTCAGAATGACATTTTATGTAATATGGAGAAAAAAACGTGGTACGTTTTTGGTCCTATTTGATCTATCTGCTGCCTTTGATACCATAGACCACAGCATCCTTCTGTCGCATCTCTCATCGTTTGGTGTCAGAGATAGTGCACTTGAATGGATCCGCTCTTATTTGACTGATCGAACGCAGGCTGTAAACATTAATGGTGGTTTGTCATCATTCATTCCGCTCCTCTTCGGTGTCCCCCAAGGTTCTGTACTTGGCTCGCAATTCTTCACAATTTATTCATCTCCAATAGCGAACATTGCACGCAAACATGGTTTAGAAGTGCATATGTATGCCGATGATACACAGCTATATTATCTTTTGACTTGGATAGTGCTTGCGATGAAATTGCCTCTCGTTCTCGAATTGAATCTTGTATCAAGGACATAAAATCTTGGATGACTGCCAATAAGTTGAAATTGAATGATGACAAAACTGAGCTTCTCATTATTACTTCAAAATACCATCAATCAAAACCTAGCACTGATTTTCTTCAAATCGCTTCCTCCAACATTAAGGCTTCTACTAGGAATTATATTTGATAACACGCTGTCAATGGACAACCACATCAAAAATGTGTGCAAATCAACATATTTCCAAATAAGGAACATAAATGAAATTCGCGAAGTGCTTGATGATGATACTGCTGCTACACTTGTTCACGCCTTAGTCACATCACGTCTTGACAATGGCAATGCTTTATTATATGGGATCACTGAACGAAATCTCAATAAACTTCAACGAGCTCAGAATGCTGCTGCACTAAATGCTCACAAGGACTAGAAAATGTAATCACATTTCACCTGTTTTACAGCGTCTCCATTGGTTACCTATTCGGTATCGCATCCATTTCAAACTTCTTCTCCTAACCTGGAAAGCCCTAAATGACATGGCACCTTCTTATATCAGCGATCTTCTCAATCCACACATTCCATCACGTCGCCTCAGATCGTCAGATAAACAGTTTCTCTTAGTTCCTCGGACACATTCTTCATATGGCGACCGGGCTTTTTATGCTTGTGCACCTAAACTGTGGAACTCACTCCCTTCAGATCTTCGATTCTGTGATTCACTTGATGGTTTCAAAAAGACTTTAAAAACTCATCTGTTTAAGATTGCTTATGATTTGACTGATTAACTTTAACATTGACTTTAACATTAATTCATTTCAATTACTCGGCTGGTATCATTTGCTTGATCCTCGCGTTTATTTAATTAAGTTTCGCTCGTCATAGATTCTGCTAGAATCATGCTTATATGCCATCATCAATTGTTATTATTTACTCATGTATTTCGGCTGCTAGAGGCTTTCAATAAAGACTTTGTATACATAATAGCTCGTTCGTCTGGTATCCATATAAGCACAGTCCCTGTAGCCTAGTGGAGTAACCAATCGCCGCGATAGCAAGAGGGACCGGGTTCGAGGCTGTGTATTTTTAAGGTCTTTGTTAATTTAATTCTCGCCAGTTTGTCCGAGTCTATATATTATTCATTCATTTCAATTACTCGGCTGGTATCATTTGCTTGATCCTCGCGTTTATTTAATTAAGTTTCGCTCGTCATAGATTCTGCTAGAATCATGCTTATAGGCCATCATCAATTGTTATTATTTACTATTATAAAACCATTTAACCATTTATATTTGATTATCGTTAGAGGAGACTTTCGAATTTGAGAATACTGCGTACACCACTGGTGAATCATGCGGACAGTTACGAGTCTCTATCGTCCGAACCGGAAGCAGTGGTCAAGGAACAACATTACGTAAGTTTACATAAAAGGATTCATACAACACATGGTAAATGTAAACATTATGCCAATTGATTGCATTCCAAATCATTACCAAATTCATGATAAAATTAACTCAAAGAATGCCCTGTTACTATGATAATATGACCATGCAATGATTAATTTAGTCATAGAAGTCTTAGTATTTTGAATAAGCAACATGATTGGCTGACCCAAAAATGCTCAAATGCATAGTTTATTTTATTTTATTATTTATATTATGGGTAATAAAAGCTATGTATCTTTGGTGTTGTTTGTAGAAGTTTAATCAATTTATTTAGCCAAGTGAATAGTGAAAATCGGATGTTTGACACGAAATTGTATAGCCTTTAAGCTATTTTGGCCAATTTTTAGATATGATTTCGTTATGTTTTGTTTTGAAAACTTGGCAGGGTATAGTTTATTTTCAGAAAAGTTGTGTATTGCTCTCTGGCTGGAATTTAATAATACAAATGCTACGTTAAATGGTAATTTTAATACAGAGCCCAATTTCTTCATATACGTAGAATTGTTCCAACTAGACTTCAATAATAGAAATGCTACGTTATTTGTTTTGGTTTGATAACAGCAAAATATGTATTCGTAACAGACCGAAATGTTGTTGTTAAGAGTGGACAAATTAGAACTCTGCGTCATTTGCTTTGTTTTTAAACCGTACAGTTACGCCTTCTTGAGGTACTCTTTTAAATTAAATGTCCTTTACATTTTTGAAAACATGGACAATTTTCTGTAATTTATACATCATTCATCTTTAAATAACGACACTTCCCGCTTCTAATTTGAATAAATATGTTGACGACGTGCTTTCACCTCTTTTTAAATTTATTGATTACCTGTTTATATAAAACGCAAATTTATGGATTGTGTAAAAACACGGTAGTCAATAAATCAAATCACTGGACTTACTTTTTTGAAAGTGCTACGTTGAACTTCGTTCTCGTTAAGAAAACGAGGTTTATTCCTTAGAAATCTAGTTTATCTGACACCGATTGTATTCATAATATATTACATAATTTAGGACTCTCTGCCACCAACGGAGAAGCAATGTATCCATCGGATTACTCGCCCAGTGACGCAACAGTATCCTTTATAGGCAACCAGAATACGCAATCAGTGACCTTTGACATTAAATTAGATGGTGCAGACGAAGGACCAGAGACTTTCACTATGTCTCTCAGTAAATTGAGTGGCTCGGGTGAAATAAGCTCTACTAGAGGCGTTGCTGTAGTTACCATTCAGGATCAAGCAGGTGGGTGTCGTCTTCAGGTATTGTTGTGTTCAAACAGTAACATGAATGGAAACATAAAGAGCAAAAAGTAGTGGTATATTATGTGTGATCTAAGCGTTAGGATGTGCATCGCAAACTGGTATATTTTACTGTCGAAAAGGATGAAAAAAGTTGTCGATAAATCAGTTGAAAGAAAATATCTGACAGTAATGTCAAACTTATTTTGCGCTTGGCACATTTTTCATATCAAATCTCACACAGGGCGTCTGTGACACATACACTTTAAAAAGTAACAGCCGCCGCTAAGTTTTAAGAGTAGCGCTTGTCTTATACCAACCCGCAACATATATTATTCATATCGGAATATATACACACTGATAATCTACCAATTTGCGTTTTACCTTCAGGTGTATTCTCGTTTGAAAACAACCGGATCGACGTTTCGGAATCAATCGGAACGCTTCGTCTTCCTCTAGTTCGTACTGGAGACCCGTGTGCAGCCGCTAACATATGTAAGTTTCTCTGATGTATGCGCGGGTGGCATGTCAATCTTATTTGATGCTATGGTGGTCATTCTGGTTCGAATGGAGTATAAAAAACTGCCGTCCTAAATCGTTGCCCACCCGGCCATTCCCATGATTCCCATATTTGGGGATATACATAAATAAGGCTGTTATCACAATCCCCTTTTTACCCACTCACTCACCGAAATTGTCCCTTATACCGTACCCCATGTATTGTTGACTAAAAATTAATCATTATACCCTAAAACCCTAATTTTTAATAAGAGTTTGAAAACAAATATTTTAAAGACTCTTTTGTAACATTTGGCAGGCTTTACAAAGTGATCTCTGTCATAGAATGTCCCATGGTTCAAAGAATGTCAACCATCACACATCTTTATCTATTCATCATACTTCGTATATCGTGTCGGCCACCCAAAATATCAACGCCAGCTAACAACTTGGATATGTCATTCGCTAATAATGGAGGTCATTTTCTATTTTTGTGGTCATTTAAAAAAACTACCCTGTGAAAATCCTGAAAGATTTCACCCTCACGAATTAACATGTTAATGTTTATTAACAGTGGTTTCTACTCAAGATGTCGAGGCCAAAGCCAATCGTGACTACACCAGCTTTACTGGACGTCAGGTGTCTTTCGCAACAGGATCCTCTAGTACATTTGTTGACGTCAACATAGTCAATGATAATACTTATGAAGATGATGAGTCCTTCATTGTGAAGATTACCAGCTCTGACATCCCCGTTGGGACGGCGGAAGTAGAAGTGAATATTCAAGATAATGACAGTAAGATTGGTTTTATATAGTGATTCCCTAGCCCCCCCCCCCCCTTGATTACATCGGGTAAATGACACATTTGTCATTGCAACAACCAAATAGTAAGTAGGCTTATTCTTATGACCTTATTCGACGTGTTGTAACGAGACACATGAAATCTGAGTTATTGCTCAGCAGTTTTGTACCATCCATGATTCCATACTTACCCTATGTTAAGTTTTAAAAAAAGGACACAGCGCACAAAATCTATATCAATCAAATGCTATTACAAACAAGATATTTTTCACTTCTTAAAATTTGCAATTATTAACATAAAAAATCAAGATGATTTTTTGTTAATTCAATTGTTTGTCTGTTTGTTTTAGTTTGTATGTTATTGTTTGATTGTTTATTTTTGTGGGTGGTCGTTTGTTTGTTTGATAGTTCGTTCTTTCATTCCATTGTTCTTTCCTTTGTTCGTTCATTCGATTGATATTTATTCATTCTTTTGTTCGTTGTTTTGTTTCGTTGGTAGTGTTTCTTTGTAACAAAAATATACCTTTTTCGTCTATTATGGTTTCATTTCCCAGGTGAATTCAAATTCCGGTCTGATGAGTATTCCGTATCTGAGTCTGCCGGCAGTGTAACAGTAACAGTTGACAGAGAAGGGAAAACGAACGAAGCTGCTGTTGCCCGTAAGGAAACTAAACACATACATGTTTGATTATTATGAATTTCTTTATTTGGCCGTATTTCCAAAACAATTTTTATGCACACTGTCCATCAAAAGGAAAATTGTCAAAATTTAGAGGAACACTGATTGAAATCCACTGTCATGAATAAAACGGAATATTTGGCAATATGTACAACTAAGTTATTGCTATTTTAAAAGCAACTATTAATGAGTAAGTGTTGATTCTACCACCACCAAAAATGCATTTAAAAGGTGATATTTGATTAGATATTAGATATCAGCATTGATCAGTCAACGTTGACATACGGTATCAGCATTGATCAGTCAACGTTTCCCGGAAGTGTGATAAGTTTCGCTCGTGGGGAAAAGCAATTTAATGATAAATTTTCAAATTAAAATATACCAACATTTGTCTGTAATCGCCCATCCACAATTAGTACAGGCGCCAACATATGTAGGCTATGTTTTGTGATAAATCCAGCGAGTAAGTTAAAATTCATTCAGCATAAAATAAGTTAAAATAAGAGAGTTGACTCCGAGAGTTATATTTCCTAGTGGTGCGGGCGCCTTTCCATGTTTCAAGGCTATTTAAATAATAGCTCATTATCTTTTGATTGAGTAATATAATAATAATAATAAATAAGCATTTATAATGCGCCATTTATCTAGAAACAAGTTCTAATCCAAGGCGCAATGAACAACAAGAAAAACAATACAGTACAGTGAAAATCACAGAAAAAAATATGATATGTAACAAACTTGCGCTGAACAAAATCCAAAACAAAAAATTGTTCCATGCTAAAAATATATGACTAAAAACAAATTAAATTACAAATTGAATATTAAAAAAACAAAAAACAAAACAAAACAATAACAATAGCATGGCAAACAAAATGTAATAATCAAAAACAGTTGATATTAGCAGTCATAAGCAGAATTGAATAAGAATGTTTTGAGTCCTGATTTAAACCGATGGAGAGAATTTGACTGACGAACATCTATGGGTAAAATCTATGGGTAAAATCTATGAGTATTATCTTGATGGCGCCGTTTGTCGTCTGCTTAGGTATAGACTTAATTGAAGTTTACAAGGAATTGTTGGGAACAATTATGAAAAATTGTGCAGTTTCAAATGCAGGCTTTAAACCCTGAATATTATTAAATCACGTATAATTGTTTGATTATACATTTTTAGCTCAGTTTGTCACTTCTCTTTAAAATATACACCATACCGTTTGTTGTTTGAGTCTGACATACTTGATGCAAGTCTACACATAGGCAGACGATAGACGCGCTACTGCACCACCAAGACTACACTCGCGTAAAAGTTAAAGCTCCCAGATGTAGCTTCCGATCAGCAAATTGAGCCGCACACCCCTGATTCAAGGTTAAATTAAACGTGAGAGGTTATGTTATTAACCGAATGTGACAAACGGTTAATGACGGATGGTATTCAAAATATGATACTTTTTACACTCAGGAGTTGACGGTTTTAGGAAGAAATAATGTATTATCAACAGGTGATGAATATGTTTGGAATCATAAATCAAAATCCATGTTTACGTTAAAACCAAGGAAGATTCAACCCTGTCAACCATTGTCTGTTGGAACATTTGCACGCATGTAACAAGACCAACGGCTGATGAGGGCGCTATTATATGGCTTCGAAGTGATTATACATAACCTTTTATTTTTGTTTCAGGCGTTGAAATTATACCCAATAAAGGTAACGCCATTGCTATTCGAGATTTCAATTACTTTTCTACAATGTTAGTGAACTTCGACCCGTCTGACAATTCAAAGAGTTTTGCTATCAGCATACACAATGATGACATATCGGAACCTGATGAAACGTTCTACGTTATGATTGCAAGTGTTACTGATGGAATTGTTACAATACCTGGTGAGACTGCTGTCGTGATAATAGATGATGACGGACCCGTAGAGGGCGGTAATGGTAAGACCATACATTAGGACTTGATATTTGCATACTCTCAATATCTCAATTTTCTCAATATCAATTTTTCAAACCTTATGCTTGTTAACCAGGGCCCACGGGCAACTCATAATCGACCTGAGTAATGCACATTAGTTGTATGACGCAATATACGACCCCGGGAGCTGTGCGTTATGGGTGGGTCATTTACCACCACTTTCTTGGCGCATGGTACGTCCTGGGCAGCCTTTTGTCCAACACATATGCGTCAATATCAGTCACTTTACCTGGATGCGTCGTACAGCAACATACGTACATTATATTATGCATGTAAGCCCTACTCCCGGGACCCTACCTACCACCATCCAGGCTTTATCTGTTAGATATGCAATGATGTATGACGGTAGGGGTGCGTCATTTGAGACATTCATGGTCCGTCGGAATCAATCAATGGTGCGTCACAAAATTGACTACAGGCATGACAGGTACCGTCATGTATGGCAAAGGTCCGTTACTTGTGTGACACAGGGGTGCGTCATGGTATATGAGAAAGTGACGCACCCGATCAAGTGACGCACCATTCCCGGGGGTCGTATAGTGCGTCATACAACTGACATGTGCATAAACCTGTGTTACACATGTCGCGTTGAATCGTCATATTTCAATCAAACATATTCGAAGATTTTAAAAAGGCAGCTTAAACACTTATTTGCTTTTGTTTTTTTGAGTGCTTGGAGATGAGCAAAATATATTTGAATAGAGGCAATTTTGATTTTTAAAATTAATTAATTGTAATTTGTAATCTGTAAATTCGAGATAAAATATAACAAGCTAAAACAATTCCACTTTATTGTAGTTTTTTTAGAACTGGCAAGAAACTCCCAGTCGTTTTTCAAATACATTATTTTGTTAGCTTAGATCTACTGTCAAATGTCATTTCGTCACCGTTCTGCTACGATAACTGCCTAATTAATTTGTCTAGTTTTGAGTAAACAGTAAACACACACAAGAAGTATGTTTCAAACATGGAGACAAACACCTGGATTAGGGAAAATTGAACCGCTAACAAATTCACCGGTCATAACATCAGATGCACATGGTCATGGAGTTGTGAATTGGCCAAAAAGCTCAATTTGGCTCAACTGAGTTAGGCATTTATCGTAGCAGACTGACGATTTGAATAAGCCTTTTATTCACACATTCCCGCTAGCTATAGACCGTTGGGCATCCGACCAGATTAATCCAAATATGACAAGCTTTCAGGGCACAGCTCGTAACTTCAAACGCTAGTTCATGATACAACATTTTTTACAAACTGTTCTTTCTTTGTACGATCCCAAGGTCTTTCATCTACAGCAATCATTGCAATAGCATCGGCAGGTGGTGGCGTTCTTCTCCTCCTCACCGTCATTGGTATCATAGTCTGCCTTGTCGCCATGTCAAATTCCGCTAGAGCAGCAAGAGTTCCCAGTAACATAGCGCTCCGACAACAATACAGGGCACCCTATATCTATGGACAGCGACAGGTGAGGTCATTGAGTGTTTGAATTATGATAACCGTATTTAATCATTTGGGGGCAATAAGTACCTTTCCTGATTACTTAGGGAGTGTTCATGAATACTTTGGTGGGGGTTGGGGGTTGGACATTTTTGAGCCTCGGGCATTTTTCTTCTTCTTGATCCCCTCGAACACCGTTAATCTTTGTCTTGATCCCCTCCCTCCCCCCCCCCCCCCCCCATTTATGATGATTTTTTTCTTGATCCCCCTGTATGTCTAAGTTTAACCGAGCATTATTAGATTTGACCGCGCATGAAGCATGTTATTGTAAAATCTTGGTTCCTTTTGTGTGCAAAACGCGGAAAAAATGTGTACCCTACTTTGATGTGGACTTTTTAAAGTATTAAGTACCAATTTTCGTTTGTGATCCCCCCTCCGTTTTTTCCAACGCCCCACCAAGGTATTTATGAACACTCCCTTATGATTATGTTTGGGCCACAGCCTTCTAAAATAGAGAATAAAACTGATTGCCGACGGCAAGGACTACAATCATTTAGTGGTGTGGAATCAAGATGCTATTTCTTTCCTGATTAAATATTTAAAGAATCAATTTAAATTTATGAAAGACATTACACGTCATACACATGATAGAATCAAATTTGCCGAAAAGTCATTGAATTGACAGATCCAGTGGTATTTCATAAAAAAATACCATATTTAGCAACTTTGTTTTGTATTTTTCATTTATCTTGCAGAGTCCTTATACCTATTGATTAAACAGACAAGAGTTGTGACGTATCGACACATACAAACGACACATATGCACATACGGTACAATGACGAAAACATGTAGCATAAACGGATGTATGACAACTGTCCGGGGACATCTGTAATCATTTATCTTGTTTAAATAGATAATAGGCATGTAATGTAAACGTAAACATAATAGACTTTGTTTAACTTCATTGAATGCCAATTAATACTCTCCATTGTGTTCTTATATTGAATGATATTCACCACTTAGGTTCAGGTTACATATCATGGTAGGTATTCAAGTGTTTCTTGGGTTATATGGATTTATATAGATTTGATAGTTTTTTCTCGAAACATGCCAAAACTAAACAAAACCACATAAATTCATAGACATGACAGATATAAATTAAACTTTTAAGTTTTAAAATAATTATTAAAATAATTTCAGGTGGTAATTAGTATTTGTGGTAGCTATCGTGAAACCGCTCACCCCACTTATAACCATATTGAGGGCCCCCGTTTTGAGGGATCTCTCAATACACCTTTAAGAATTATCGTCTTTTCAATTAAATTAGTGTAATGAAATCTGATTTCACACGCTGTATTGTATAAATTATTGAAGACATGTCGTCTTCATTATTATATTTTAGTAGTTTAAAAACAGCTTTGGTGTATATAAGCTCGTGACTATCACGTTATTAGACTATAGTATATAATATCGAGGGCTCAGAAACAAAATGCCTTATTTCCATTTTGACCATTTCGAGAAAAAGCCTATTGAAGATGTTTAAACACATTGGGGAGATAGAGATTATTTTATGTTTATGAGCCCTCGATATGTATAATTCGAATGCCACTATGATTTTTTAATTTTTTTTATAGATGTGTAACTGGTGATGGAATGTATTCTCTGATTTAGAGCTTGGCTGATTTGGAAAATTCTGTTGCATGATTGAATAAGAGGCAACATTTTATTATTTCTTTGCTTCCCTAAAAAAATCACCGGGATCAATAAATCAACCAGCTTCAGCAATTGAATTCCACGGGGCCGTAGACGAACAGTGTGTGGCTTTAGTAAATTTGATAACGTTTTTTGTATTAACTGAGTAAGTGTAACTAAGAGGTGGATGTTCCGATCACCAATCTAGGAACTAAAGTACACTTTTCCCAAGTTACGTATCATTTTGACGTATAGCCCAAAATGCAGTGAATTATTGCAACGGTGGTTAACCACGCAGCTAGTTTGTGTACTATTCAATGGGCAAATTTCATGTCACCTTGTGCTTCCAAAAGAAACACCATTTAAGGTATGCCCCCCCCCCCCCAAAAAAAAACCCACTTAGGAATACGACTATTTCAAGGATGACCTCCTTCATGTATAATAGAAAACATCAAATTGAAAATCGGGCCAGATATCGAAACACCTATCTTAAAACTTTACAGGCCGTACTGCAAAACCAGTCCGTATGGATTACGCGTATAAATGACTTAGTAATAGTTTGCATCACCGTGTGCACAATTCTTCATAACATTTGAATTAAAGGTGGATGACCCGATTTTTTCCATCATTGTAGGCCTGAGAGATGTTTCCTTTACATGTTACGAGCGAAAAAATAGTGAATTATTCTCAAAAAAGTTTACCACCCCCACATTTGTGTACTGAATATTGGTCAATTAAATTCTAAGTGAATTTCTGCTTCTATCATGAGAATTACTGGAGTAATTCAACTCAATTTTTCAAAATAATAATTATTTTTATGATGCGCCCTCAAGGAGTATAGAAAACACAGTATGAACAAATCAATTCATACACTTTTTAGACCGATGAAAATATGTCTATATTATTATGTAAATATCTGCTCAGTAACATTTTCAATGGGGATTGTGCGTATGGTGATGCAATTTATTGCTTTACAAGAACTTTCCTATAAGTATTACGTACAAGTCATACGAGTCATACGGAATAGGTTTACAGTGTGGCCTTAATTACGCAAATGCTTCTACTTTTCTGAGTCATCCAATGTATATAATTATAATAACAATCATCATAATAATAATAACACTAACACTTATAATGCTAATAATAATAATAATAAAGGTAATGGTTATCATATTATGCTTAGGTGTAAGGAGAATCCGATTAATGCAGTTTATTCCGACTTCAACTATAACAACAATATAAAGTGCTCAACAAAAGAAAGTCATACACTTTGTTTAGGTCCTTTAAAGTACTTTCCGATTATTTTTTGACCAAACAGACTAAATAGACATTTGGATGAATCTTTCCGGCACAATTTGATACCAAAGTTGCTACCTAACAACAAAGATAAACCATGATTAGCACCATTTAAAGAAAATTAGTCACTTTTCAAAAGTCACATTTTAAACGCACGCAAGCCGCGAGAAAATGCTGTGCGTGGCACTTGAATGGCCGGTAATGAAATGGATATTGATCACACAGTGCAACTGCGTTGGGTCCTGCCTGAGCGAGCGGGCTATTTGATTATGAACAGGTAACATGTGGTCTTTTCTTCCCGCGTAGTGTATTGAAAATGTGACTTTTGAAAAGTGACTAATTTTCTTCAAATGGTGCTAATCATGATTTATCTTTGTTGTTAGGTGACAACTTTGGTATCAAATTGTGCCGGAAAGATTCATTCAAATGTCTATCTAGTCTGTTTGGTAAAAAAATAATCGGAAGTTACTCTAAAGGACCAAAACAAAGTGTATGACTTTTTTTGGTTGAGCACTTTATGTAACACTTTATATAAGTCAACGCGTATTTTGATATTAATTCCATACCTTTGTTTCATTAAGATGTTTCTTTGCTTAAGTATGTAAAACTAGTTGTTTAAAATAAAGTGGTTTTTTTCTGATCCTTTCGCCTGAAGATGTTCGCTTATTGTCTATTAGGCGACGGGAAAAAAACATGTTCTAAAGGCGAACCGACGTCTCCATATATGTCATGTAAAGTCGGTCGAGCGAGCGGGCGTTTTTTGTTTGTAAACTAAATATTTTTTTGAAAATCGAAGAATCGAAACAATGTTATGATTGATCTATAGAACATCGTCGCTTAAGTGAAGAGCCTATTTCTAAACCGTGTTTCATTCCTTAAATCACGGAGTAACGAGCCAATAATTTATACAGCTTGAAAGTGTGTGATTTTATTGTGCAATATATATTTTAAGACTGTATTCCTGAAGAAAGCAAAAGAGGATGGGGCCATTGACTCAACACGGTTTGAAAATAAGCACACAAAATATAGATCAGTCGAACAATTTCAAGATAGAGACATAGATTTGCCAGAAAATATGTTTAATTTAACATTTTCATTATCATTTATTATTATGATTACATTTTATTGTATCATATTTATCGTATATCTCCAAAATCTATTAAATATTAGGAAGCACTTTTAAGTGCTTCCTAATATTTAAATATTTCCCAATTTTAAAACATGGATGGCTACTACAAACAATTCGTAAGTTCATATTATGTGCTCTAGACGACACATTGACAAACAAGAACTGCAATACAGGGTGTCCTTAAAAAGGTGCCAGTGTTCCGTGTCATTTCCTTCGATAGATATCCAGTATAGTCAGTATTTGGCATTGATCGTTATACAGGGTGAGTCAAAAAGACTGCAATAGTGGAAAGAAGCCATTTTATTTTCAAAACCAAAATGAATTTTAAAACTTTTTAAACGTTGCAAGAATGATGTATTTAATCCAAACTTTGTGTGAAAAAAATGAAGTCGATCGCATTTTCCGTTTGTCTTTGGTGACCCTCTTTGCTGCACAACCAAACATTTACCTGTTTGTCCACGAGCACAGTGATTTTCATTTGAAATGGCACACATTGCATTTTCATATTTGAATATCCCTCCAACAAAAAAATGGAAAATTTCAGTTTTTTTATTAAAATTTAGAACATTATACGCTTCCACAGCATGGGTATGATTATAATTGATTATGCTAACTCACATGTAAACGAGAAAGGATGCATCAAATTCCAATAACATCACAAATGAACTCAAGTTTCCAAATTTGAATGGGAGACACGTTTTGCGATCTGATGCATATTTTGGGTATCTCGTGGACAAACGTGTGAAATGGGTGCACTGGTCAAAAGGTTCACCAAAGGCAAACGGAAAATGATATCGACTTCATTTTTTCACACAAAGTTAGGATTAAATACATCATTCTTGCAACGTTTAAAAAGTTTTAAAATTCATTTTGGTTTTGAAAACAAAATGGCTTCTTTCCACTATTGCAGTCTTTTTGACTCACCCTGTATAACCAATTGTCAAGGATACCGTTGGATTGATAAAAGCAAATATTAGTCAAGTTTGGCTTACCAACTTATGGGGCAATCACATGTATCCGTGTAAGCTGAGCGGCCCTTTACCGTGTGAAAAATGGGTGCGGACGGCGGCACACACGGTGGGCCGTTTCCCGTCCGTTGAACACGTTCAGGGGACTTGGCCGGCCACCGGAGATTTGAACATGCTAAAAACTCCTGGCGGGTGAGTAAAAGCGGCGGCGAACGATAGGAGCCCGGTATGAAGACGTTTCGCACCCGTTTCACGCCCATTCGCAGGGCGGTGATGGACGGTAGTGGACGTCGTCCATCTTAGCGACACGGGCTGCGAATGGCCGCCCTGGTAACCGTTCGCGGAACGTACTCTCAGCAGGCATGTTGCAGCTCTCTAAATGTAAAAGAGCTAAAACTCACTCTTTCGAGAGCTTTAGGAGGGACAGCTATTTTTTTGGAGTGAAGTTCACTCTGAAAAGAGCAATCACTCTAAAAAGCGTTAAAATCACTTTGAAAAGAGTGGAAATCACTCTTAAAAGAGTGAAAAATCAATCTGAAAAGAGTGAAAAATCAATCTGAAAAGAGTGAACTTCACTTCCTAGAAGAGCCGTCCCTCCTAGAGCTCTCGAAAGAGTGAGGTTTAGTTCTTTTACATTTAGAGAGTATTGTAGATGTTGGTCGTACGAATTCCGGAATGCAAATAAAGCGGCGAGTTTGAGCGCTCAGCTTAAAAAGGGCGGTTTGATGATATAATCAAGACGTTTCGGCCGGAACCCAGGCGTTCCGACCAGTTAGGAGCCGGTATGGAGGTGGTATGCACACGGTGAGGACACGGTGAGAACGGTAAGCTAGACCTGTATGAGGCCGGTGAGCCGGTACCAGGCCGGTGAGAACCCGGTACAGACCCGGTGTAGAGCGGTATGGACCGAGGACCGGTGAGGAGGTGTTATGCACCCGGCGAGAACGGTAAGCTAGCCACGTATGAGGACGGTGAGCCCGGTACCAGGCCGGTGAGGACCCCGCATAGACCCGGTATATAACGGTATGGACCCGGTGACCACCAACAAAAATCAATGAGCTCGTTGGCATCTTTTTACTGATTGTTTGGAACTCGTGAGTTTTTCTATTAGACGGTAAGGTGGCCGCCTACCATTACCGCCCTGCGAACGGGCGCGAAACGGGTGCGCCGTCTGTATACCGTGCTCAAACCGGGCTCTCACCGTTTGCCGCCGCTTTTACTCACCCGGCAAGAGTTTTGAGAATGGTCAAACTTCCTGCCGGGCGCGGATGGCCGGCAATGTCCCCGGCAACGTGTTCAACGGACGGGAAACGGCCCATCGTGTGACATCACTGTGTGCCACCGTTTGCACCAATTTGTCACACGGTAATGGGCCGGCCAGCTAACACGGATACATGCGAGTACAAATGTATTTTACAGAGATTCCCGGAATGTGAGCGAAGCGGCGAGCTTGAGCGCTCAGCTTATACAGGGCAGTTTGATGACGTTGTCAAGGCGGTTCGGTCGGTACCCAAGCGTTTCGGCCGGTGAGGACCTGGTGAGGAGGTGGTATGAGCCCGGTTCCAGGCCGATAAGGACCCGGTATAGAACAGTATAAACCCGGTGACAAAAAAAAATCAATGCGGCCGTTGACATTTTTTGCTGATTGTTCACCGTGTTGGACTCTGTTGTTTTTCTATGAGACGGTAAGGGGCCGCCCAGCTCACACGGATACATGTGATTGCCCCATTAGATAGATACACCGGATGCAATATGAACCTACCGATCATTGTGTTGCTTGGCTTCCAAGATAGTTATATATAAAACCCAGGATGCAAATACATACCCTTGATCAGGCTTCTAAAATTATTTGAAATCAGGTACATAGTACCGGGCTAAAGGTAGGCAAGGCAAGTCCAGAGGTAAATATATATATTGATAACTATAACACCAACACAAAGCTAATACATATTATATGGTCCGATCTTGGTTTTACTTGAGTTTCGAACCCTTCTTGGTTGCAGAGCTCTGGTTTAAAACGACGCTTCAGTAACGCTTTCTCTTTTCTCCTTGCTAATTTTACTTAAAATCCTTGACACGAAAAACTTACCAAAACACACTTGAAACCTCCTTTTGAAGTTATTTACTTTATGTACTTTATGTACTTCATGTACTTTATGCTTTTGAAAAGTCTTATTGTCTTAAGAACGTCTTTATATAGTAATTGAAAGGTATACAAAACTGTAGCAATACCGTGGAACTCCTTAACCATTGTTAACGTGCAATAATAAACTTGATTTCTGCCAATGGTCATACGTTATAAATTTGTGTAAAAGAAAGTTACATTCTGTAAATTGAGAGGAAATTCACCAATTATGATTCTAATCCAAATAACTTTTATTGTATACATCCGATCTGCACGTAGTAAAGATATTTTTAAAACCTATTACTACAAGGATACCAGATATGTACATACCATGTGATATTACACGGAGCGGGAATACAGGGTGTAACATAAGAAAAACACATTTTGTTACTAGTTTTGATATACCCAGGTTTTTTGTGGCTAAAGTATTACATTAAAAACAAGTATAGTAGTAAGAAGGCTTTCAGAAAGAAAAAGGAAATCGACCAATCGTCCTCCGTTAAAATATACAGGGTGGCCAAAATAATGTATATGGTCACGCGTTATGAACTCGCCTCCCAATAGGGTGGTGCCGTTACATTTTTTAGCTTCATGCTGTCATTTTCCTCATATATTTCAAACCACAAAAGCTATCTCAACAAATTTGGTATCATTTTCAAGCCCTAATAAAAAATATACAGGGTGGCCAAAATAATGTATATGGTCACGCGTTATGAACTCGCCTCCCAATAGGGTGGTGCCGTTACATTTTTTAGCTTCATGCTGTCATTTTCCTCAAATATTTTTAAAACCACAAAAGCTATCTCAACAAATTTGGTATCATTTTAAAGCCCTAATAAAAAATATACAGGGTGGCCAAAATAATGTATATGGTCACGCGTTATGAACTCGCCTCCCAATAGGGTGGTGCCGTTACATTTTTTAGCTTCATGCTGTCATTTTCCTCAAATATTTTTAAAACCACAAAAGCTATCTCAACAAATTTGGTATCATTTTAAAGCCCTAATAACAAGCTATCTGCCTGCCAAATGGCATTGGTATAGCTAATACAGAAAGGGAGATACAGCTGTTTGATGTTTGGGGACCAGGGGTGGTGCTGGAAGGGGTGTTTCTGGAAGGGGTGCTGCCTGTACAAACTCAATGGGGATAATCCCATGCTTTGTTCTTTTTACAATAACTAGTCATCCCCTAATGTTAAAAACACAATTTTAGTCCCATTTCAAAGGATATTTAGTAGTCATTAAGTATGTGGTTCAATAGACTTGTCAACTATTATTAACAACTAATTAATTATGGATAAGACAATGATCATCAGCTTTCTTCCTATTCGCTACACAGTCAACATGAATAATCAGCCTTAATTTACCGGATTTATAAAAATGACTATAACAGAAAAAGTTTTCAACCTATGATAGCAAAAGTATACATTTTTGGAAAGCTTGTAACTAGAGGAATTCAGAAATGCAGTTTATATCATGAAAGGGTTCATCCTTAAACAAATATTTCTGAACATTCTAAAAATATATATGAAATACAAATTTGAGATATTCACTAGCCGGTATAATTACCATACCGACGTAGTAACTTTGACAAAAATATATCATCTAATGGGTAATTTCATGAGGAATTCAAATATTTGTTTATGTAAACAAAATAATGATAGGGATAGGTATACAAAATATATGGATCTCAAATTAAAAATTAAAAAACTCTGATATTTTCCGAACATTTCCGATCATACCATTTTAGTTCTTGGTCGTACTATAATTTTAATGACATATTTGGTTTCCTCATGCAATTTCCCTTCAGAAAATGTATACTTTTACTACCTCAGGGGGGTATACAAGCAAATATAAATGTGTAAAGTTAAATTCATGTCGCGAAAGCCAAAATCCGTGTGTAACGCGAAAGGAGGCGAGCTTAAAACACATGACCATATATAATAATGGAAAACAATGCATTATAGAGACAAAATATACTCTATTTTGAGTTTTGCGGCAGTAATTATGTTTTGAACCATTGGGTTAGATACCTAGATGAAGAAAGACAATTATAGTAGAATTTAGTTGACAACAGTTTATTATACAGGGTGATCAAAATGTAGAGTAGGACAATTCCAAGAGAAGAAACCTCTAAAGTTTATAAATAATTTTGGAGTTGATAACCGCATGATTGCTGTGCTGGAGTAGGCTACATGTATACATTTCAGATCATAACATCAAGCTGAATACCATCTTATTATATTATACAGGGTGTCAATAAAAAAATATAACTAATGGCCATTTTTATGATTTAGGATAATTTTCTATATATTTGCACACATTTTGAAAAACAAAATTCTGTCGTATTTGCCACAATTTAAAAGTCCAAATGCACACTACCAGGAAATATAACTGCACCTTGCAAGTAAGTTACTAATCATACATGTATACAAAATCACATGGTAACCATCGCAACTTTTGCAATATATCAATTAGTCTTGATTTAATTTATTAAATGTTCAATCAATAGTGATAATAAATAAGAATACAATATAATTGTTGCATTCAATTATAGTTAGTTCAGAATCAATATTTAATCTGATACCCGATGTGGAATAATATTACTTAAATACGTTTTAACACACATAAACTTGTTAAAAGCACCTTCAAAACTGAACTAATTAGCACTTAATTAAAGCAATTAATTAATTCGATTTTTGGTGACAAATGATATATTATCAGATATGTGTGTTATTGATTGTAATACATGCTCAGATGATACATTGTAGCAGTAGATTCACAATATCAGGGCTTAATCAATAATGTTGACATTTTTAAAACATTTTGTGAAAGTTTGATGGCGGCTGCATGGAAAATATTGATATCCAGTGACCCACCCCATCTGGATTAAAAGCATAGACTGATATGCTATTTGTTGATTGCACCATACATTGTGGCTCGTTTTATTTCTATTCATACATTTAATTGAAATAATATCCATGTACTTGCAGGAAGACTTGTAGCTGCGGCAAATCCAGGCACACACATTTCACATTCACCTTTCATGGTGAGCAGTAATACTGTATGATCACATACATTATCACACACATTTGCATGAAAACATCTTTAGCACAAATTAAAAGCGCTTGATAAATAGATTTTTAGCAGATATTAGGCAATACAATATTGCTGTTACGTATACTTCACAAAGGGAAGCCCTCGACTTACACAACATCTTAGTGGACTATCCTGAACCACATGTGGCATGAAAATGCAGTGATATAATTCTGACTGCAATCAAGTTACTTACAGCCACAGATAAGATTATAAAACCATTTTAACACTTGATGATGTCACAGATACTTGTTGTGTTGATTCAGTCACAGTCAAATGTTTATAAATTGTTTTGGCGGCACATTAACTTGTAGATCTTCTAACATACGATAGGATGCTACATAAACATAATTTATCTTTATGTACATGAGCAGTGAGCAAGGGTTTAAATATTATAAATTACCTTGAGCAGCACATTGGTTTTAGGACATGGAACAATTGTTCTTGTCACGGTGACTCGCTGGCAGTTCACTCATCCGATTCGCGTAGTAGACACATCTTGCTGACTGGACGTATCAATGTTAAAGACTTGATCTTTACTTGCACCTGACGCACTAGTCCTTTTTTGCCTGGCATTGTTGCTATCACTCTCGCCATCTGCCACTGGCTCCTATGTCTTGACCCGTCGACTATCAAGACGATATCTCCGATCTGAATGTTTGCCTTTTGACGAAGCCATTTTTGACGCTTTTGAAACTGCGCAAGGTATTAATTTGTCCATCGTTTCCAGAAAATATCTGCCATATACTGGACCTGCTTCCAACGTCTCTTTGCGTAGGGTCCGGTCGCCTCGGCGATGATGGGAGGTAGGATTTGCTTTATTGTAGTAAGGGCTTCGAGGTCTCCAGCGTCACCTGAGACTCTTGTGATTGGTCTGCTATTAATTATCTTCTCGATCTCGCAAACCAAGGTTTGTAGGGACTCGTCGGACAGTGATTGCTCATTGAGCTCATGAGCTTTCTTATTCTCGTTATCTGGCGTTCCCAGATGCCACCAAAATGAGAAGCAGCAGGTGGATTGAAGATCCAGTCAATGTTGTCTTGCAGCAGACTTTCGTGAATCATTGATTAATTCCACATCTCGATCTGCTTTCTAAGCTCCTTCTCTGCACCGACAAGATTGGAACCATTATCGGATCGGATTTCCTTCACCAGTCCTCGCCTGGCTATAAATCGGCGTATTGCGCTTCTCTAGCGTGTCTGCCTTTTCAATGTGTATGGCTCTTATTGCCAGACAGGTGAACACGGCGCCATATCTCTTCACGACACTTCTACCTCGTTTCCCTTCTATTGGAACGAAGTAGTCTACCCTTACTCTAGTGAAGAGTCTTCATTAGGCGGCACTCTTGATTATTGAGGTCGGCCATTTTCTGTTCACCCACTGCTGCTCTTTGTCATCGGCAAACTACGCACTTGCCAATTTCTTCTGGCTGCAGCATTGGCTTTGATTATCTAATATTTCTTTTGTTCGTGGGCTAACATATGGTTTCTTCCACTGTGGCCAGTGATCTTGTATATATCATGAAGGATCATCTCTGTTATCCTGGACTCTTTCAGTAAAATAACCGGGTGCTTAATCTCTTCAGGTAGTGCGAAACGACTTATGTCGTCATGCATAAATGGGTCCAACTTGTATATAGGGCTGGATTTCTTCACATACATGTTATGACTGCCTTGTCCTCTTGTTTCATTATGTCTCCATCAGAGACTTTCTGCTTCAAAGTCTTCATTTCTCCAGCAAAGGCTCTCTTTTGCACATACTTCAAAATAGCCTGTTCTGCGCGTTGCAGATCGGCAATACATATCTGGAACTCTTCACTTGGCTTATTACCGTCATTCTTGTCGTCAGGAGATTGATTGGATGCTGTCTGTTTTTTCTGCTTAGCCTTATAGATGAGGAACTACCGGACTCTCAGGATCCATGCTACTGCTTTAATTAAACAATGCCAGCTAGAGTAGTAGTTCAATAGCTTGTCTAATGTATATGCGTTCCTCCACTTTCAATGCAGTAGCCTTAAACTGTTTCACTTCAGGATCCGCGCCATGACTATGATGTTGATTCATCTGGTCTGGTTGGCCATGCATCTTCCGTTGTCCAAAGAAAATTTGGACTTTTCAACCATCTTTCTGATTTGTTGAACTTGTCTACCGTCAGTCCATGTTAACAGTCGTCGGCAGAATTACGTTTGGTGTCTACATACCGTCATTGAGCTGGCGTTGACCCATCTCTGAGGACTGCTACGCGGTTAGCCACGAAAGTGTGAAACCTCATGGAATCGTTATGGATATTGCGCAATACCGTCATACTATCAGTCTAGAACACGGTTTTATCAACTGGGATATCAAGCTACTTTTGAATCATATGGGATATTCTTACAACCACTGTTGCCGCGGTCAGCTCTAATCTGGGGATCTATACCTGCTTCAAGGGTGCAACCCTTGATTTCCCCATAACGAGAGCGCAGTGTATAGTCTCCTGTTGTATTCACCATTCGTATGTAGCTAGTTCGTCTTGATGAGTCCTCTAGTTTAGGCAATTCATCTACCCAGTCTGCCAGTATTGCCATCTTCTTTGATGAGTATCAGAGATCTTCTCATCCCATCCAACTTTCTGTCTGCGTAAGTCTTGCATTATTTCTTTGGTTGGGAGAATCACAGGTGAAATAAAACCCAGCGGGTCGTAGGGGGTCGGTCTTTCAATGTTGTCTTAAAACCGACTATGTCTTTCTCGGGTGACCATAGCATTCCTAATTCTCTCTCTGTGTGGGCAATGGGTCTATGGTTAGGTTTAAATTCTTGACGTCCTTGGCTCTATCTGTCTTCGGTACAGCCTGTAGACTTCTCTGCTATTGCTGGACCATTTGGTTAGGTGAAATCCACCTGTCTTGCAAACTATTTGTAGATCAGCAACTAAAGATACTGCTTCTTTATCAGATGGTACAGAGCGAAGGCAATCATCAACATATAAGTTGCGCGTTAAGGTGTTGGCTGCTTCTTGGCTGCACTGGGACGCATTTTCAGGTGTTTTTCTTAAGGCGAAGTTTGCATAGGATGGCGAAGAAGTAGCTCCAAAGAGGTGTACACACATGCGGTGTTCTTCTATGGACTGTGTTATATCTCCTTTATGCCACCATAGAAAACGAAGGAGGTCACGGTCATTCTTAGGTACTTGAACTTGGTGAAACATGGCTTCTATGTCACCCACAAGTGGTAGAATATGGACATTAAATACAGCGCCTCCAAGTGACAGCTTTCTAATCATCCATGACTGAATTTTCCAACCAGCAGTTAGGCCAATAATAAAATATTGATTGGTTGTCCTCGACATTCCTATCTTATTTTCCGTCAGTTCTAAAACCTCGTATACCTTATTCATAGTCAAATTACCCGCTCATGCTTAACCGATGAACATATACCCTGAGACGATATACCTGTATTGTGCAGGGCGCCGGATTGGACATACCGATTGAGCAGTGTGCAATGAAAGCATTCATGTGTAGTAGCGTGTGATTATGCTAAGTTGGCGTGAGTTCAAACGCCAATTATTAGCCGTTGATAAAGCAGTGTCGATTGGGAAATGTGTTGAAATTCATTTGTTGTTGTATTAGTGTGTTTCGTTATTGACGTCATTGTTCACCGGCCTATGGTGAGCGTGTGAACTCACTAAAACTGTTTTAGATATGACCAAATATAAGGACTGACCGTGGACAACTAAATTATTTATAGTTTGGGACTTACAGGAGCATTGATATTAGACGATTTATAGAATCAATTTCAATAAGTAAGCTATCAAAATATTCCTTGATACATAAATCATTATTATGAACGGAAATCATTCTCTGTAATGCACAAATTACAGAGAAATCTTGAAATGAAAGTTGCAAACATTTTTAATTTTTGTTGATTTTTTAAAATTTTTTGCGACACATTAATTTTCACTCCTCTGTATCGATCTGTTATGTTGCAGGGGAATGGCATTTGGCTCTCATCTCATCCATAATAGGAGTTTGACTAATATTCATTACATCCATACCATTAAACAACAACTTTGATATGTCAATTTTCTAATATATTGACTCCCAATAGTTAGCTTTAAACAATTGACATCAGAGCAAGCGACCATTGATGTTTAGCTGTGGTTCGATTCCTATTGTTCAGCTGGTCGCTAGTGGGCGCTGCATTTGATGTCCGTTATATGCTTGCGGTAGCACTTGTGCGCCCATCATGGCAATCTGTTCTTGCCTGAACCTTAACATTACCCCGCCTAATGAACTGGTAAGATCGGGGCCTTGGAGTAGCTCTTTGTTCAGTGAGGAACCCTTGTAGTTGACTGCACAGTCGAAGACTACTCGCAATTTGTTCTTTCTTGGGTTGAGCACACCATGGTGGGGGATGTACCACAACTTTCCATCTGTACCTTTTAATTCTTCTTGTGGAACCTACTCTACATAGCATTTCTGTATCATGTCGTTCATAGATGTATTGTAGTCGTCATAGAATACAGGGTTCTTGGAGACTTTTTTTTTACTCATATGGGCAGCCTTCACTTCAGCTTGATGCTGGTTATTGGGGAATATCTTTCCCTTGTATTATATAGGAGAAGGCCTATTTGATATTGGCCTTGTTCATTTAGCTTGATAATATCTTCAACTTCGGCAAGAAACTGCATATCCTTTAAGCTTCTCTCTGGCTTTTCTTCCACTAGCCGCTCAGTAAAGTCAGTGTTGTACATTTCAACTAAGTGTCTCTCAATGTTACAGTTCTGTTCACTGTGATTCCAGATAGAAGACTCGAGTACTTGTGAACTCCGTGCGCAATCCAACCAATTGCTGTTTTGCACGCATACGGCTTATTGTGCTGGCTATTTATATATGACTTCAAATGGTTCACTAGCGTTTGGAACATTGTTGCCAATTAGGATACCAACGTGTTCAGTTGTACATCTTGTAATTAAGTGAGACCATTTTGCGATGTCCTTTGCGTTATCAACTATTCTGGATAGGTCGTGATCCTTTCCTGAGTGAACACCTCTGGAAGTGGTATTATGTTTGTTCTATCCAAGTCAGACACGTGTAGCCCATGTAGGATGTAGCTTTCGACCGTTCTTTCATCTGTGATATCTGTGATGTTTGTATTTGTATGTGTGTCTTTTTACCTTTCACGTTCAGTTGACGCTGGAGGGTTTCTGTACAAAACACGGCGTCGCTACCGTTGTCTAAGTATGCCAACGTTTCTACTGGCATCCCAGTTTCTCTAGAATTAATAAAGACGGGTGTATTCGAAGGCGAAGAATTATTTCCGGCGCCGGTGAGGCCACAAGTAACATTGCTAGTGTCTTTTGATGCTGTCATGGCTGTTTGGGTGTCTTGCTCAGTGATCCATATGCAACACAGTGGGATGGCGTTGTTGCATTTCTTAGAAATGAGTTTCTTTGTACACGCCTTACTACGGTGAGTTTCTGCTCTCAGGCATCCAAAGCAGACTCCTAGTTGTCTCAAGTACTTCAATCTTTCACCTATCGGTATTCCAAGTAGCTTTGGGCACTTTTCAAATGAGTGAGCGCCCTGGCAGTTAGTACATGGCTGTTGTGTGTGCTCATTTGACTTAGTGCTTTCTTAAGATTTACCAGTCTTGTTATCAGTCTAGGTATTTGTGGCGGTGACTGCAAAGGAACTTTGTCTTGGTTTGTAGTTTGCTTGTTGTTTCACTGGTTTTTGTGTTGGTACATCGATATCGCAATACAATGGATTGTTACCAGTCAAGCTTGCTTAATCAATGTTGTCTACGAAAACTGGCCACTGATGTCTTACTCCATATGGAAGTTTGGTTAATAGCATCTTGATAGTGCCGGAGTGGTCGAATTCATGCAAGGGCAAATCCCTCATGGTGTTAAGATATTCATCTAGGAACATTGAGAAGCTGCATCACGCCTTCCCATCTTCTCGTTTGACTTCTGGTCACTTTTCAGTCTTCCGTATAAACGCTTCAGAAATAACAAACTTGTTGCAAAATTTCTTGGTTAGCTAGAAGGGCTCGAGCTTCATCTTTCGCATTCTCTGACTCACGGTTCAGCAGACCTTTTAAACCGGTTTGGTTCTCCAACAGTAATACACCTATCAGTTGTAAGACGCACCCTATGACCCCCGGGAGAGGTGCGTCGTGGGTGCGTCGTTTACCAAAAAAAATTGACGGAGGGTACGTCCGTGGCAGCCTTTGGTCCGTCAAAAAAATGACGGAGGGTGCGTCAAGGTCCGTCACTTTACATGGGTGCGTCACAGTGTACATCTGTTTACGAACAACAAAATACGACCTTTAAATATACGCTATAGGGCTACTATACCACATAACTCCTTAATACCGCCAACCAGGCTCCACTTTAATACCGCAAACATCACTCCGATATTTTATACCGCATGTTCTAAAATGCCTGAAATCACTCGATCATCAATACAAGAGTTTGGCAACGAAAAAAACAAGGAACCGCAGTAGACCGAGAACCTTTCATTTTAAGAGAAGTGTCACGTATACAAGCATCTTCATGGTATAAGATAGGGGATCAGCATTGCGCTCTTCCGCACAAGCGCAGAACAATCTAAGAACACAGAGGTAGTAGGACAGGCCCCCGGAATTGAATTTGGTCGGGGATGTGCGGCAGGAGATTCAAATAAAAAACATAGGCCTACCCGGTCCCGGTCCGGGGTCTATATAATTATTCGAGGGCCAGGGTTGACAACATCGAATAAGGGCAGATCCCCCGTGAATTAAAAGTAGTTTCATTTCCAGTAGATCGTGTTTTATCCAGTTATAGTCAACGATATCTGACGACGGGGTGCGTCGTCATGGTCCGTCAGAATCCACCAATGGTGCGTCCAAAAATTGACGGAGGGTGCGTATTTGGAAGGCAATGGTCCGTCGTTTTTTTGACACAGGGTGCGTCATGGTACATGAGAAGTCGACGCACCTCGGTAAAGTGACGCACCACTCCCGGGGGTCATAGGGTGCGTCTTACAACTGATAGGTGTATAAACTGTTCTAGGTAATATAAACGGTCCATCTGGTTTACTGTCTTTTTAACTCCATATTTGAAGGCTTTCATAAATGCACTGAATTGAAGTGAATCACCATTATATGGCTTTATTTATCTCTTAGGCAGGGACGCCCTCAACTGTTATTCCAATAAGAGGTTGGCGGATAACACCGGTGTTGTTTTCCCGCTGTGGTTGGGTTGCTCTGCGTACCAATGTTAAAATTGCATGGGAGTGTTATCTTGAGTTATTTCATGCGATGTCTGGTAATTCACATAACCACTCTGTTGAGATTGTCTATTCTGTTGTGACTGGTAGTTCACATAACCACTCTGTTGAGGTTCTTTATTCTGTTGTGACTGGTAATTCACATAACCGCTCTGTTGAGGTTCTCTATTCTGTTGTGACTGGTAATTCACATAACCACTCTGTTGAGGTTCTCTATTCTGTTGTGACTGGTAGTTCACATAACCACTCTGTTGAGATTGTTTATTCTGTGGTGACTGGTTCATATAGGCACGATTTGATATAAAGTAGCATGGGTCTGGCAACACAGTTAATTTGGCGAACTTGACGATACTACATTAGCAACACCGACCATGGATACACAGTTGTTGGTAACGGCCGATGACTGTCTATTTGCAGCACGGTAACGGCACGCTTAAAAGCCGATGGACGGCACAGCAGTCTTTTTTGTGATGATGTAAAATAAATTGATTTTTTTTTTCTTTCTTCTTTTTCTTGAGACATCTCGCGGGCCACAAAAAAACCCGGCACTGGCGGGCCGCAGGTTGCCCACCCCTGGTCTATGGCTTAAATTGCAGCACGCTACAGAGTTAAACTTTTAACTTGAGATTTATGACTTTATAGAAGCTTTCATGGCGGTTTTAAGATCTAGATGGTTAATACTAGGCGTATTATGTCTTCTCAACTATATTGTTAATAATTGTCTGATAAAGTTTTTGTACTAATAATATAGGTAGTATTATTACAATATTCTAAAAATACCAAGCCACATGTAATTCAAACTTGAATACTTTTCTGGAAAAATGGCATAAATGGCAAAGTCTCTGCACTGATTAACGGATAAGTTTCATTTAAATATATTTGTCAATATGTTACCCATGTAAAAGGGTGTATGTAGCTTAAGGTCACTGAGTAAGTGGCAGTACTATGTTTATATCAGCTGTCAAGAAGGAATAAAAAAAAAAAATATATATATATATAGGTCAATTTTGGTTTTACTTGAGTTTCGAACCCTTCTTGGTTGCAGAATTCTGTTGCTTTAAAACTACGTTTCAGTAACGCTTTCTCCTTGCTAATTTTACTTAAAGTCCTTGAGACGACGAAAAACTCACCAAAACACACTTGAAACCTCTTTTTGAAGTGATTTACTTTATGCTCAGGAAAAGTCTTATTGTCTTAAGAACGTCTTTATTTAGTAATTGAAAGGTACAAAAAACTGTAGTAATTCCGAGGAACTGCGCAACGTACAATAATAAACTTGATTTCCGCCAATACAAAAACGCACCAATGAGGGCGCAAGACATAAATGAAGGATGCAGAAGGAGGAATAGGTTTCGGAACTTCTAGCAGTTAGTCAGTAGTTGAAAGGTAAAATCCGCACTAACACATATTCTATACTGGTCCACACCACCCGCTCTTATCTCACCCCTCAACACCACCCACGGCACCATACGCTCTCTATCGCACGCCATACCACTCACTGAGTACGCCGGGCGGAGCGCAGGGAAATTGTATCTGTCAATAATCGTCGGAGAACGAAGTGCGAGTGAGGGCGATTGCGCCCGAAGCCTTGTACAAATTGTAATTGACCGGAACACTGCACATGCTAATATCATTAATATTTACGTACGATGTCCCTGATTGGTAATAATAATAATAATAATAATAATGGCATTTATAATTCGCTGTCAATCTAGGTGAACTATTCCGAGGCGCAAACATATAAAACAAAAATACAAATTAACATGAAAAATACATAAACAAGGATGATTTCCATTTTTAACAAGTTCTTAAAAGAGTCAAGTGAATCACAGCATCTTAAATTATAAGGTAGTGAGTTCCAGAGAGTTGGTGCAGCAACCGAAAATGCGCGATCTCCAAATGAAGAAGTAGTCCGTGGAACAACAAGTAAAAGTTTATCAGATGACCGGAGAGTACGTTTTGGATGATATGGAACAAGAAGATTAGCAATATATGTTGGTGAAGTGCCATGGAAAGCTTTCCAAGTTAAAAAAAGAAGTTTAAAATGAATCCTTTCGCGAACAGGAAGCCAGTGGAGATCTTTCAATATTGGAGTGATATGATCAAATTTCCTTGTCTTTGTGAGAATGCGAGCAGCTGCATTTTGAGCAAGTTGTAGTTTGTGAAGTAAGTGATCAGTGATGCCAAAAAGAAGAGAATTGCCATTGTCAATACGAGAAGGTATAAGAGCATGGACGATAGTAGCTGCGGTTTCAAATGTTAACATTTTCCTTATACATCATTACGATCATTTAAATTAAAAGGCACATATAGTTGTGTATCGTCCGCGTAAGAATGAACATCTAATCCGATGCTAGCAATGGGAGAGGAATAGATGGTGAATAGTATAGGTCCAAGCACAGATCCTTGAGGAACGCCATATTTTAGCGGAACATGTGTAGAAATAGTTCCATTTATGTTTACTGCTTGAGTTCTGTTTTTGAGGTAGGACTTAAACCATCTCAGAGCTGAATCATTGACACCAATTGACTCAAGACGCCTGAACAGAAAATCATGGTCAATGGTGTCGAAGGCGGCAGAGAGGTCGAGAAGAATGAGAAAAATGCCACGTTTACCATCCAATTCACGTAAAATGTCATTGTGTACTTTAAGAAGAGCGGTCTCTAATACCATGATATTTTCTGTATGCTGATTGATGTTGTTCATATAAGTTGTTTAGACATAAATGAGCAGCAAGACGATGTGCTACAACTTTTTCAACAATTTTTGATACAAAACGCAGATTGGACACAGGACGAAAGTTTTTCAAATTGTATTCGTCCAAGGAAGGCTTCTTTATAAGTGGAGAAACACGTGCATTTTTAAAATGGTCCTCTCACCATAGTACATTGTATTAGTCCGAGGTCCAGGCTGCAGCAGATGTTGTGATGAGGACCGGATCTGAGCGAAATAGATGTTGCTGGTGCGTAGTCCGATGTGAGTTCAGTGAGGTATTATAGTGGTGCTGGTCCATGTTTGGCTTTAAAAGTTTAACAAGAGTATCTTGAACATAATTGGATTTTCAACTGGCAGCCAATGAAGCTTACGAAGAACAGGGGAGATGTGATCTTGCCGATTGCGTAGATGCATTGCGTACATACATGTTTACGCTTTGAAGTGCCGAGTCTATATGACAAGAAAACGGGTAAATCCATTTTTACATTGGATAAGAATGCATCACAAATGTCAGTGCCAGTATATACCATTTTGTTCAAGTTACTGACCATTTTACGTGGGAATTTGAAAGATAATATCAGTATCATAATTAATAAATACCCTCTTGCCCGAATTTGTGGGGATTGGTACAATCGCAGTTATATTATGTGATTTAAACAAAAAGGATTATTCCAATTTAAGACAAAATCACCAATCCCCACCAATGTGAAAATGAAATATATCTAGCCACTGCTAATTCACCGATACCACTTCTTTAGCTATTCAAAAGTCCCTTAACACATGATATGTGTGACAAACTTCTTTTAATTTATAATGACAAAAAAAAACCAGATTTGCATTTTGTCAAAAAGGTAAAATCATCATGTATTATGCAAAAGAGTATGTTTAGTTTGACTTGTCCAATGTTACAATGTATTCATGATGAGCTAAAAATTCTAATGAAAGGTTAATATGTCAAGGATGAAGGAAAACAACGGATCTAATTTTAATACGAAAAAATGAATTAACTTTGGGCATCGATGGGTAGTAATCATTTTGGGACAGCCTGTACATATGTATAGTAACACACTGTGTTTAAAGTTAATACAATACAACAAATACGATACATTTCCATTTATCCAAATTCAAGGAAGTTTAAAGTGGCCATATAATTGAAATAAATTCAATAATTAGCTTTTAATCTACCTCTTCTGAGCGATGATTGTCTTTTCTAAAGACTCTTCTTGTTAAAACTGTTTTCGACTCTTTTATTATGTTTTTCCCTTCAATTTTAAGTTCAGACTATTCATACATTCAACATGTAGCATTTACGCAACTTCACTCACCTATCCAAAAAATTCAATACACTTTCTTTACATAACTGTTATAATACTAAACGTTTACACATACCGTTCATACCTGACGGTAACCATTCCCCTTTCTTTCTAATGGGGCCCTCACATGTATCCGTGTGAGCTGGGCGGCCCCTTACCGTCTTATAGAAAACAACAGAGTCCAACACGGTGAACAATCAGCAAAAAATGTCAACGGCCGCATTTTTTATTTTTTTTGTCACCGGGTTCATACTGTTCTATACCGGGTCCTTATCGGCCTGGAATCGGGCTCATACCACCTCCTCACCAGGTCCTCACCGGCCGAAACGATTGGGTACCGACCGAACCGCCTTGATAACGTCATCAAACTGCCCTGTATAAGCTGAGCGCTCAAGCTCGCCGCTTCTCTCACATTCCGGGAATCTCTGTAAAATACATTTGCCCTCACATGTATCCGTGTGAACTGGCCGGCTCATTACCGTGTGACAAATTGGTGCAGACGGCGGCACACGGTGATGTCACACGGTGGGCCGTTTCCCGTCCGTTGAACACGTTGCCGGGGACATTGACGGCCATCCGCGCCCGGCAGGACCCGGCAGGAATTTTGAACATGCTCAAAACTCTTGCCGGGTGAGCAAAAGCGGCGGCAAACGGTGAGAGCCCGGTTTGAGGACGGTATAACGACGGCACACCCGTTTCGCGCCCGTTCGCAGGGCGGTAATGGTAGGCGGCCACCTTACCGTCTAATAGAAAAACAACAGAGTCCAAACAATCACTAAAAAATGTCAACGGGCGCATTAATTTTTTGTTGTGGCCACCGGGTCCATAACGTTATATACAGGGTCTTTACCGGGTCCTCACCGGCCGCGTACCGGGCTCACCGTCCTCATACATTTCTAGCTTACCGTTCTCACCGGGTGCATAACACCTCCTCACCGGGTCCTCGGTCCATACCGTTCTACACCGGGTCTGTCCCGGGTTCTCACCGGCCTTGTCCCGGGATCACCGGCCTCATACAGTTCTAGCTTACCGTTCTCACCGTGTCCTCACCGTGTGCATACCACCTCCATACCGGTTCCTAACCGGTCGAAACGCCTGGGTACCGGCCGAAACGTCTTGATTACATCATCAAACCCCCATTTCAAGCTGAGCGCTCAAGTCGCCGCTTCATTTGCATTCCGGAATTCGTACGACCAACATCTGTAATACTCTCTAAATGTAAAAGAGCTAAACCTCACTCTTTCGAGAGCTTTAGGAGGGACGGCTCTTTTAATAAGTGCAGTTCACTCTTTTCAGAGTGATTTGTCACTCTTTTCAGAGTGATTTCCACTTTTCAGAGTGATTTTAACTCTTTTTAGAGTGAAAATCGCTCTTTTAAGAGTGAACTTCACTCCAAAAAAAAGAGCTGTTCCTCCTTGAGCTCTCGAAAGAGTGAGTTTTAGCTCTTTTACATTTAGAGAGTTGCAACATGCCTGCTGAGAGTCCGTTCCGCGAACGGTTACTAGGCTGCATGCGGCCATTCGCAGTCCGTCGCTAAGATGGTCGACGTCCACCACCGTCCATCACCGCCCTGCGAATGGGCGCGAAACGGGCGCGAAACGGGTGCGAAACGGGTGCGAACGGGTGCGCCGTCCTTATACCGTCTTCATACCGGGCTCTCATCGTTCGTCGCCGCTTTTACTCACCCGCCAGGAGTTTTGAGCATGTTCAAAACTCCGGTGGCCGGCAAAGTCCCCTGAACGTGTTCAACGGACGGGAAACGGCCCACCGTGTGTGCCGCCGTCCGCACCCATTTTTCACACGGTAAGGGGCCGCTCAGCTCACACGGATACATGTGAGGGCCCCATAACATAGGACGTTATTGAACATCGCGAAGGCGTAGGATTGCGGTATCAGGTCATCACCACGACCCTACACAGGAAGTGTGTACAAAGGCCATCTGCAAAATCCACATTCAGAAAATCTGCCGGATCCACCCTTAAATTAAGAAAATCTGCAGGATCCACCCGTATACTACTTTCCTATTTGATAAATATTAGGCCTACTGTATTATTTTCAATAAACGATGGTACTTTTAGTTCGAAATTGTCTATTACTACAGTGCAACAGAGCATAAATTACCAAATATTGAATTATAAATATAGTGCCTCCTTAGTGTTGCACAGCCATGAACATTTCAATCCTAAGTATGTGTATCATATTATAATAAAAATAGCTTTGTTTTAAAGTTCTCTGTGTTGTCTTTGTATGATTATCAGCATTGTTACATTTCTTATTAAACCTGATTTCGGATTGGTCAATACCGATTATCCATACACGCTAATCCAACCAGCTACTGGCTACTTGCTTTTATGGCCTTGACTATTTAGACTTACTACAGGCCTTTATGGTGGTACCTGTATATACAGGCTTGCATGTCAGCACACGGTCACCTAAGTAACATATATACATCATTATGCTTAAAACCCTTGACTGCACACTGCTGAATGGCATTTCAAGTTTTTTGTAGCGCGGATTTTAAAACATTGGTCCCTTAGCGTGAGGATGTCCTTGATCGAAGATTGATTCTATTGTTTGCGTGCATGGCTGGACAAATATTAATAGGCTTTTGCCAAGTCTGTGCACAGATGTACAGTTGTATGAAATACATTGTTATTGTAAGAAAAGTTGCACAATTAATGTATCTAAAGTTTTGAATATTGGGCACATCTTTACCGTTAATTTTATACCTTGCAAGTATGGTTTGGATACATAGTACTACTTAATCATTTCAACGAGTTTGGTCATTAATTAAGCTTAATTAAGACAGATTTGGGCCTTTTTTTAAAAAGTAAAGATAAATATTAACTTTTTCTCAGACAGAATTGTTGACAATGATGGGAACTTCATATCCTGTGAATGTTCAACTTACATTCAATGGGCTATTCCATTTATTAATGGTACACCCCCTATAGAAGGCATGGGAATCCCAAAATATTTGACACTTTTGAGCGTGGGAATTCCCAAAAAATAATTCCATATTCCTCTCGAAGGTATAGAAGGCATGGGAATTCCCAAAAAATCATCAAATTTTGGCCTTGGGAATTCCCAATTTTTTTTCCATATTCCTCTTGAGGGTATAGAAGGCATGGGAATTCCCAAAAAATCATCAAATTTTGGCTGTGGGAATTCCCAAAAAAAAATCCATATTCTTCTTGAAGGTATAGAAGGCATGGGAATTCCCAAAAAATCATCAAATTTTGGCCGTGGGAATTCCCCAAAAAATAATCCATATTCCTCTTGAAGGTATAGAAGGCATGGGAATTCCCAACAAATCATCACATTTTGGCTGTGGGAATTCCCAAGAAAAAAGTCCATATATTCCTCTCGAATCGCATGCGAATTCCCAAAAATAAAAAGAGTTTTGGACAAAAAGGCCATGTTCCTCAGGAATGGTGTGTTGAAGGCATGGAAAATCAAAAAGAAAATTGTCACATTTTGATATTTATAGCGAATCTGGTCATAATTTATACATTTTTGGTTTTATATGGGCTTCTGAAATGTAGTCCTGTGCATATGCGCGTGTAGCGTGCGAAATTCTGCTATCTTTATACTTATTTGGATTCGATTCCCCCAACTGACCCCCACCACCCCCAAATTGAAACTGGATATAAATTAAGCAAAACCCGTTCAACTGACCGGGAAGGTTTTTTTGAAACCATTTTGAATTTAAAAAAAATTGTTTAAGCCCCGACCACCCCTAGAGGTCCGTTTGCCCACAATACAACAGGTTGGGTGTTTTGTTGTCGCCTTACCCTGGTTCTCTTCGATCATGCTCATAAAAATATTAGTAGGTTGATTTTTTTTATACCTCACAGTCACAGTTCAATTTTTGTTCTTGATTGATCGATCCCTGGTGGGTTTTTTTTTAATTTTACTTTTGTATTCACTTCATGTAGGAGTACATGCCTATAAAGTGCACACAAAACATGACTTTATTGTTCCCCTATACAAAACAAAAACCAAGCCCAGTGAACAATTATTAAATTATAAATCAGTCTCATATTGTCCGTATATTTACAATTATATTTTTGCAGTAAGCTATGTTCGTGATTTGATTCATTTCTGTTTCCATGAAAGTAACAGACCTGTTACTTTCATGGTAATACTTAATACCTAATTGTTTGTTGAAGAGAAAGTATGTCAAACCTGATAATTAAATTGTCAATCAAGGAATACAAAGTGTAAATATAAATAAATGCACATGAACATTTGTGCTATTGAATAATATAAATACTGGAAGTGCGACTAGTGCATCTAATAAGTCAACTAAACAACAACTTAATTTCACAGCAACTTAATTTTGCGAATTAGCATTTAGTCAACTATTTGCGGCAATTTTAATTTCGCTAGATTGTAACACCTTCCTATTATGATTATAACCATTATAAATAATATATTAAACTGGTAGCAATTTAATTTGGCGAATCGGATCGCTTTAATAGCGAAATTAAATTGCTAGCGAAATTAAGTTGTTTTACAGGTATGAGTATTTATAGCCATGCCACTGTGTGCAGGCACAGATAGTCTACTATGTAGTCAGTCAGTGCATGCTGGGGTGTGTTGTAATGTTACACCAGTCTGTTATGTAATCAAGTAAACATGTTTTAATTGACTATGCACTATGCTCACAGCATGCAGTGTGTAACTGTATGGTATATTCAAAGTCTATGCATGGTCCATGGGTATACATATTAAAAGTTTCACTGAGCAAAACCACTGGTTTTGAATATCTGTGAGTGCACAATCTGTTCCTAATGTAATAGAACTTAATAGAGCTAGGCCTAGGCAAATTAAAAATAACAACATGTTGAGGGTCCTGACTTTTCCAAAAAATAGGCCCTTTTTATATTTTTCATTTTTCCCACTTCAGGTGCAAAATTGCCCTAATTTATAGCGATACACTTTTGTGAACCTAAAAAAGAGGAGGCCCTTTTAAACTGTTTATGGTTCTGAGGGGTTGGTCACTACAAAAACTTGTTTGAATACATATTAGGAAGATACCAACTTGTTATCCCGGGGGGGGGGGGGGGGGGGGGGGGTGGTCTCACATTGATATTTTGATATGGTATACGTATATGTGCCTGCCTTTTGCGGTGCTTTTGTGCCCAAATTGGTATAACGATGAGGTGGTTTTCATCACAGACCAAAGCGCCCAATTGTCATAAATTGGGTGCATTTTGAGCCATTTATGGTATACGTATATGTGCCTGCCTTTGGGGGTGCTTTTGTGCCCAAATTGGTATAGCGATGAGGTGGTTATCATCACAGACCAAAGTGCCCAATTGTCATAAATTGGGTGCATTTTGAGTATGAACGGTCCCTTAGGTGAACCGTACAACGGGGTGGATAGGGACAGTTTTAGCACTAGTCTCTATGTTGTTGTTTTTTATAATCATATCCACCCATATTTATGCCTTTGAACTGCCCCTTATAAAAATTTGAAATAATGTGATGGTATGGAAATTCTACCTGAGACTAAAATGACTCATAGGTAAAGAATTATGAAAATTTGATACTGAATTGATATCATAGAATTTAAAGCTTAATTCGAAGAAATTCTATAGTATCAATTCAGTATCAAATTTTCATCTTTTCTATAAATATGGAGCCTGAGATTTTATATGTCATGCAATGTGAAAATTACTGTACTAAAAATAAACTTATTGACCCCAAATATTAGAAAATGGTACGATAAAATGCAAAAAAGCTTGAAATGAAAACTGCTTTCAGAATTTCTTACCAATGTCAAAGAGTATGTATATTCTTATAAAAGGACATCTTTATTTTTGATACCCTGGGCTCGGCTATATTTGGTTCATTCACATCCACTGAACCACTATATTGCTCTTTCCACATTTGGCTAAGGCCATGTGTTTTGAACTGACCACCCAAAAAGGGTGGCGGCGTTGCATTTTTGTGTGACGATCATCCATCTCTCTCTATTAACTCAACAACTAAATGTGGTAGAGCTATGTTTTTGGTGTCATTTGAAAGCTTAATTTATCTAGCTACACTGTGTGAATAAATCAGGTATTTCTATAACTGTTTGGCTGAGATTGATTGATTATATTTCGAAAGTCAGGGGTGGCGGCGGTGGCGGTGGCGGCGGTGGCGGTGGCGTTGTGTACAATCTCTATGGGGAATATAGAAAATGTTCCCAATTCTACGTTCAAATTATAATAACTCCTGATCTCTGTATGGTACAAACATGATTTTGCGCTCATTTTATAGATTGTTTTATATTCTATAAGTTTCTGTTTCCAACAAACCTGTCAACTATTACGTAACAATTGTAATCACGAATCGATTGAATTGTCCTGGCCTTTTCCCTATTCACTACACAGTGACTTGCCCTAATTCATCGGTTTTACATACATGACTATAACAACAGAATTATTCAACCGATGATAGCAAAATTATACATTTTTGGAAAGCTCTCAAATAGGGGAATTCAAAAATCTTGCTTAAATCAGGATAGGGTGAATAGCCAAAAAAATATATGTGAAACTCTAATAAATATGAAATGTAAAAGTTTGCGCTCATTTACTTCCCGATATAGTATATTTCAACAAGTTACCCTTGACAACCATTATGTTCTGATGGGTAAATTGCATGAGGAACTATATGCACAGTAAAATGATGATTGGGATAGGAATAAAAAAATATTGAGCTTTAATCAAAATATGAACAAAATCGATATTCTTTGAACATTCTTAATCACAAGATGTTACCATTAGGTCCTATGCAAATTCCAATCGCATATTTGGATTCCTTGTGAGATTTCCGTTCAGAAAATATATACTTTTTATATGGGTAGAACAAGTAATTATTGCGATATGCTACTTCGAATCTCAGATGGTGTAAAATGTAAAAATCTGGACATGCAACGGGAAGGGTGGCGAGTTCAAACACATGGCCCTAAAGAAAATAGTACAATCAATACGAAAAATTTGAGATTTCAAAACTGTTCCATTGTTGTCCCGTATTCACCCCCGTTTTACAGTATAGCCTTGTCAAAATGTCATTTGTCAAGAAATTAATTTCATAGACCTATTTCAGACTCATTGATGATCCATGCTTCACTTGACACAGAATATTGCCTTCTTCGCAAAGAATCAATGTTTAATATACGATCACTTTAATCCCACCCACCCCAATTTTATGTGCACTGCACTGGCACACACATCAGTCATCCCTATTCAGACGGAGCTGGAGGGGAAATTAAAAATTACTCTTAAATAAACAAATTAAAATAAATAAACATGAGAAAACATTAATAAATAAAATTGATTAAATAAATAAATGAATAATTATGTAAATAAATAATAATATATAAAATAGTAAATAAATAAATAGGCCTATAGAAATATAGAAATGAATAAATTTTACATTCAATTTAGGTTTTAAATATGTCATATTTATTCAATTAATTTGATATCTTTCTTTACTGTTAACTAGACCCCTGCTGTACACTCTCAGAAAAAAGGTTTTAAGTCTGTCCTCTATTTAGAACCCTCAATGGTTCTTGAATGGAACCAAAAATGGCTCTTCAGACACCTTGCAGACCATTTTTAGTCGTTATAGAACCATAAAAGGTTCTCAAAAGGGTTTTTATTTTGAAAGAAAGAAAAACAGTGAATATTTTGATTCTGCACTCGACAGAGTCCAACTTTGTTTTCCACTATGTCATTTTGGATTACTTCTAATTGTAAAACAGCTCAAAAAAGACGAAACTCTAGTGCAAGCAATCGTAATTGGCACAGAGAGACTGTAAAGACATGTCGGGTTGTTTGGTGGGGGTTGTGTAGGGGTTGGATGGTGGTGGGGGGTGGGGGTGGGGGTTTGGTAGTGGTTGGGTTGGTTGATGTTTGGGGGAGGGGGAGGGGTCGGTGGATAGTCCCGGGATAGTCAGTGGCAAGCAGAATTTAATAGCGAGTAAGACTACTGATATTTGACCATTATTCGCGGGCGTTGATTGAGTTAAATGTTGAGTTGGGTGGGGGTCTGGTGGTGGTGGTGGGGTGGGGGTGGTTGGGTGGGTGTGTGGGTGGGTGGTTGGGTGGTTGGGTGGGTGGGTGGGTTGGGTGGGGTGGTGTTGGGGTGGGGGTAGGTGTGATATTCAGTTGCAGGCAGAATTTAATAGCGAGTAGGCCTACTGGTGTTTCACCATTATTTTTAATTACAAGCTCATCGCAGTTAAGTCGCGGGCGCTGATTGCGTTAAATGTTTCGCGTAATTCAATGCTCTGATTTTACATTGATTTTGCTGGTCAGCACGGCATCTAAATTCACTGATGAAGACGCGTCATGTTGAATATGGGCCTAATACAAAAGTGTAAGTCTACGCGAAACTTTTTTAAAATTTTTTTAAGTCCGTTCCGAAGAAATCGGTCTGATAACAACGGAACGCTTAAAAAAAAAAGTTGGTTTGGTTAAGAGAGTAGAACAATTTAAAGTGAAATAAATTGAAGAAAAAAAGAAAAAAATTGGAAAATAAAATTTTGAATTTTCGTTTATTTTCGTAGGGGTGTTCTGTCAGTGTTTTGGTATGATCAACTTGCACAAAAACCGTGTGATTTTTTTTTAAAATTCAAGTTCTGATTCACAACTCTCCCTCGCTTAACAATAGGCCTAACTTAAAATGAAATTGCCTCTAAGCCGACGCTTGCATCGGTCCGGCACCGGTGCCGATCGCCCTACCACCCCCCCCCCCCCTCACGCTAACATTGCCTCTAAGTCTGATGTGCGTATGTAATGTCCTCCGCCAGCCAATTTATTACCCATACCTGATACCTAGTAAACATTATTTCCTCTACGGCCAGAGATGTGCATCCGTTCACCGCCAGTGCCCCCATCCCCCCCCCCCCCGCCTCCGACCACCCCCCCCCTATAACACGCCACATCAGATTTCCACCCCACACCGTCGACATTACCTATATATACCTTAAGCAACGTTCATCAGGATACGTCAAAACACCGCCAAATCCCTCCCTTCCTAGGCAATGTCTTGCTAGACGTCCCGTAACTGATGTGCACATGCTCATATCAATTAAAATGTGTTGTCGTACATGTCGTAGTACACGGTTTATTCCGTATGGGACGCCTAGCAAGATATAGCCCCTTCCTAGTTGGCTGGCGCGGCATCGATTGTGAAGGTCTTTCTAATTGACAAACACAAAAATTCAGATTTTTTGTTTAAAAATAGAACATACCATTGTTCAGCAGGAGATAATGAGTTTTCAAGATGTGTTGCTTATACAACATCATGCCGCGTGGCGAAAATGTTTTAAGTGATTTTTTCCTTATTTTTAAAAAAAATTACGATACAATAATCATAGATTACTCGAATATGAATTAAAAGTACACTTAATTTAGTCCAACATGAAACTATCTCTTGTTGAACCTTTTTTGAAGGTTCTATGAGGAACCTATCTCTTGAACCTTTGAAAAAGGTGCTTGACAATTTGAGAACCATTTGGAGAACCAATAAAGGTTCTACAGAGACCAAAATCGTTCTGTAAGGTGTCTGAAGACCCACTTTTGGTTCTACTCACTATAGAACCATTTAGGGTTCTAAATAGAGGACAAAAAAGGGTTATTTAATTTCTTAGAGTGTAGGAATTGATGCTACCAAGTGTGCTGCTTCTCAGTACTTTTAGATGTAAAGAATACACCCACCTGACCACAACATAGACCAGCCTTACGTTTATCCATCACATTGACACAGATCATACTGTATTAAACTGTTAGTACACCACACTGCACTGTGTATAGCCATTCATTGGATAGCCTAGAGTTGTCCGGTCGCTCCACTCAATCGATGGACACTGGATTGGGACAGTCAGAGATGGGGTATGCTAGCTTCATGATTGGGGTAACCGAGGATCTAAATTTAGATCTACTCAGTACTGTGTTGCATGCAGTGTACATAGATAGGTAGTACTGATTGTCCAAGATAAACCTTGACCCCAACCCCTGGCCAGACATTTGTTGTTTACTCTACAACTTATATTTTGACCTTCATTAAAGGTAGATGACCTGATCACATTTTCGTTTTTGAACACAGAATTATTTCAAACATACGGAGATTTTCATATCATACGAAAGCTCGTATTTTTCTCATCATCATACTGAAATTTGACGGCCTAAATCGGAGAAATCGATGAAATAACGTCGAATTACCGCGAAGTGGTGGTAACCACCGATGTAGTTTGTGTATACTCATTGGGTACAGTTCACAGCATCTTGTGCGTCTAAAATAAGAACCATATTATTATGCAACTCAAACTTTGGAACACGACTTTTTTAAGGATGACCTTTCATGTAGAATAGAAAACTTCAAGTTGAAAATCGGAACATCTACCTTTAATATAGGCCTACAGTTACTGTGCACTGGTTACACTTGGACCAATGAAAATGACGCTATCAAAAATGCCAATACTATGACCATGTTCCATTGCGATTTCTTTAAATTACGATTAGAATTATATTCAATTTAATATGGCCAATATTCTTACGTAAAACTACGGTTGAAGTAGAATTTATTTGTTTATAAAAGATAATTTAGACAATTTTCCATTATACTAAAAACAAAATGGCAGCCTCCATGTATGTAGAAAGACCTAAATGTGCAACATTTCGCAATTCCATG